>CM010314.1:8788495-9124939 GCA_001923025.3 Taenia multiceps
GCAATGGGAAGGTGGGGATGCGTACCTCTGTAGCTAAGACGCGTGCATCAACTTACCAATTGGAAGGAGAAGCTTTATTGAAGCGACCAGTAGACTGGTGAAACCCCTATTCGGTGCATTTCCTATCAAGAATAAAAGAACCCAGGTTAGGGGGAATGTTTCCCTCCTTCGCCAGACAAGTGCCGCACAACCAGCCAATCCGAACTGACCAGATCTAGTGTGATGATGAGAGAGGGTGCGAGGCGCAACATCAGTAGAGATCGAGCCTCTTTCTGCAGTCGGCATTATTAGCGCCAGAGCATCCAACTCATGACTTCCAGCAAATGTCTCCTCCTCTCGTTTGGAGTTCTGTCAAATATGGAGGGAGGTGAAGGAATGATTTGTAATTTCGGTCAGAGTAATGGCTGTAATATTGCTGACCAGAGAGCCATTCCAAATGAGGAAAAGATAGACAACAGCGCTGAAGAGTCGATCCGTCTTCACAGTGGGCTGCTCAAGCCACTCAGTACGATATTGGTTGGCGAAGGTGATGAGGAGGGGATACAGATCGAGCATATTGCATACTAGCAACTCGCAGGCAGCTGTCAAATCGCCCTCATTGTCTGTTGTTACCTGGTAAGGGGTAGCTGAGGTACCGTTTTGATCAGCTTGTGCGGAGGATTGAAAACACACATGCAAATAACAATCTCTCACCCAGACGTCTCTCCCAACTTTGCACAGCGAAGGCCTGATCCAAGAGGCGCTCTGAGATGGGGGAGGAAGTACCTCCCAAGCATGTCGACGGTTGCATTGCCAACAATGTGTTGTGTTCGCGCTTTGGAGAGGTATCAAAAAGGCCGTTAGGGGAGACGGCGGTACTGGTACCTTTGATGCCATATCGGCAGACACAAATGACACCTTTCTGTTTCTAGGAACTGGCATTTTGACCAACTTTCTTCACGACCTGGAATATCGATGGGAAATTCTCGGCTTAAACACCTCCGTGTTCCCCAACTATCATACTGCGTTGTAGTGGTAGGAAGGGAATGCCGAAAGCTGGCGCTTGCACGGACTTCAGCCTCTTGGCCACGCCCACCACCTCTTAGCCCTTCTGTACCCGCCTGCATGGGTTTTTCTTATCACGGATTAGAATAAAATTGCGGACACCACCAATGGAACACGATGCAATTCGTGAGGTAAGAAAGCAGATGTCAGGAGTCTCGCCACCAGAACCTATTTGCGATCCTTGTCATCCACGGTGCAGTGCCATTGTCAATAGTATTTTGGATCAACTGCAACACTGATTCCAAAACACGGTTCATCAGATCCGCTGTCACCGTGGTGATCGCACCGGTGGCCGCACCCCATCCCTTCTCCTCATCTTCGTCATTATCAGTATTGTCTCCACCACCATTGCCACTGTCACCTCCACTGCCACCACCACTTCAAAGTTCAAGCAACCCTTCACCTTCAGCACCTACAGCGGCCAGAAACTCCTCATTGTCGGGGAGGAAGGAGGCCGCCTTTGTGCCTGGTCGACGGCGGACATATTGTCGCTGAGCCAGGTTTTGCGCCACCAGACCGGCAGGTAGGTGCATAACACGGGGAGAGTGACTTAAATGAGATGGAGCTCTTGAATGCCACTGGAACCGGCTTTGGCTAAGTAGCCGATGTGATCAATTATTTCGTGAAGAGAGGGCGGGGTCTTGCTAATCTTTTGAAGCAGGTCTAAGAGGCAGAAGTGACGTCAGGGGATGGAAGGCACTGCTCAACATTTGAAGGCATCAATTTCTCTTGACGCTAATTGCGGCCATTTGATAAAGCTGGCAAGTTGGTTCACACGGGTCCGTTTATTTGAAGATTTTGGAGGAGTTTGCATTGCTGTTATGCTGAACAGAAGGTGCTATTTTAAAAGAAGGCTATTCTTGCTAAATTGAAGCTTCGGAACTTCACTCACCCCAAACATAGCCCAATTGCTGGCAGGTTTTGCAGTAAACTGTGAATCTCTGACTGGATCCCCAATGTTAGTAAGTTGTGGAAATTACTCATCAAACTAACTCGTTTCTTGCTTCAGATAATGCAGAAAAGTTTAACCAATTATGGAAACTAATTATGGAAATAATTTATCCAACATACTCATTTCGTGTTTCAAATAGTGCAAAAATTCCAACTAGATGACATAAAAATTAAACGGATTTAATGTTAACACTTAGTAAAGGCTATCTGCACGAATAGTTTGATTATTGGGCTATTTAGTGATGCAAATACATTATATTATCTAGAATTTTCACCTCAAATAGCACACTAATAATTGATGAAATACGGTTCGTAAAAAAGCATGCACTTTAGTTTGTCAAGTCGTTGCTTAAAATAAACGTCAGCGAATCGCTCCTTTCACATTACAGAAAACCCCTTAATTCGTCTTCTCCTTTGCATCAGCTGTATCTTTGCTACTTTCTTGAGGTCATTGCTTGTGTAGGATCAACTGACCCACAGGCTCACTGCCTCCTGTAGTAATGCATTTCTGCGAGGCTAATTTGCTGGCATTGCTGCCCAGTAGGGACGATCAAACTTTGTTTGTCGAAGCCAAATGTCTTTCTGACGTGGTCTTGTCTGAATCTATGACTTGGTTTAGACTCGGTAAATGCATCAATACTTTGTTGTAACAGTCTAGAAGGCATTTTAATTCGTAGGTGTGTAGCACTTATCCGTGGTTATGTGACCTATCGTCATTTTGGGGAGTAACTTGATCCCACAGTCCACAAGTTTTCAGTTAGACAACATCGATGGCTAACGGAACTGGAGAGATGGCAGTGTAAGCTATGCCACTCCATTCTTTTATCGCTTTCCCATCTGAATCTGGGAGCTGAATGCATCTTCAAGTCATCCAGCGCCATCTGATAGCAGAAAGTAAATTAAGTGATTGGGGAGACACTCATAATTGGGCCACTGCTTAAGAGCCTGCCAATGAAATCGGTCTTGAGATGAGGACAGGTTGGACTTTGATAGGCAACTGTCTCCCCAAAGCAATGCATATAATCTAATAGACCCTAAGATTATCAGCGAGTCACCTCAGGAGCAATTCTATTGGTGCGTTTGTCCTCAAGAAAGTTTCACGCTTATGCAAGCCCTTCATATCCATGCAGCCAACTATGTGTGTTCCCCTGTCGATAGATTCAATCCTCCAACGGGTAATGCTTCTGGAGGTGTTTCTCAGATCCATGCGATCCCTTATAGAACCTGTGACATTTATAGCGAAACCAAAATACGGAATTTGCGGGTTTGGCGTAGTGAGTATTCTGTCAAAGGCACGTGAGTAAAGAGCATTAGAAGGCTGCAGAAGCTTCAAATTTCACAGTGGTATCCTTGATGCCCCTTGGAGAATGTGGAGAGCCTGCGGTGGTAGCACCGGCAATGGAAAGAAACGCGTCGCATTTCTCAGCCTTGCACTGCACTGTTGTGTCTGAGTGTTCAAACAATGTCTCCACTAGAGTCATCCGCACAACTTAAACAACAGTGCAAGACATTCTACTGTATGTAGCATTGGACTGTGGGTACGGACGCAAAGAGATGTGTGCCGATGGGTTCATGGCGCTATAGGGTGCTTTAGCGTGTGCACGTAGGCGTGACTGTGGGCACGGTTATAAACGTATGGATATCGGAGGACCCTTTGGCTGAATTTAGAAATCTACATCTTATTGTCTCTTGTGATTGTTTGTTGATGTTCTCGACGCAGGCAGACACTATAGTCTTGGTCAACATAATGGGGACCTTTACTCTCAAGGCACCCTTTCGCAGGATGAGAATGACGCTGCACTCTCTCTGCAATTCCTTTGGAGCAGATTTGATTTTAAATATAACCACTTTATCTTGTTGTCTTTTACTATTGTATTCGCATATAGCCGATGTAAAATTTGTGGATTCAGGTTTAATGGATGCGTAGGAACCCTTTGCGAGTAAATGAACCTGAGATGGCACCATCGCATCAATTCATTTCTTCCCAAAAGTTTTGTTTTCAAAATGAAGCAAATCAGGTCTCAGCGTTTTGTTTAGTTCTTATTGTGCCGATGGGTTGTCTGACAACTGATTCGCCACGCAGAATGCACGGAGAACTGCCAGCGGCCCTGAAGTTTGTTGGCTTTTGAGGGCTTGAAAGTGGCTTATGGAAATCCTCACATTCGCACTCCCTCTAAAGTATATCTTACTTTGGATTTGACAAAGTCAGAGGAATGCCAAAGGGGAAAGAATTGACCTGAACATGGATAAATAGGCACAAGACCCTCTACTGTATCTTGCATTCAACCGTATACCGAAGGGGTCTTGACGACATTGTGTGCCTTAGCGTGTGCATGTTATTTGCTGACGGTGCGGTGATGAATGCGTAAATGGGGTCGACTGTGTGAATGTTGGAATATTCTTAAGCTAAATCCAGCCCCCACGCCTTATTGTCTTCCGTAAACATTTGCTGATGTTCTCGACGTAAGCAGTGATAATTTATTTCCGTCCAATATAAAGAGGAATTTTTTGCAAAGGGATCATTCGTAGGATAGAACAACACTTCTTTCCTGTTCCATTTCACTTAACGCAGACTTGCTCTACATGGGACTCTTTATCTTGTTGCCTTTCATTATTTCCTTGTCAATTCAGGTATGACTGATGTGTAGGAATTCTGGACGGGCAAATAAACCTGAGATGTCACCAATACAGCGCTTCCTAATTCACGAAATATGAGGTTTATGTCTCAGCACTTCGTGGATTTATGTGGGTGCCGTCGGCACTTCTCGTTGTGCATTATGCCATCATTGATCCGGTCTATAGATGGAATGTCTATTTGGACAAAGAAATCTGAGAGAGCACTGCACTTTATCCACTGGCTATTTTACCCGCTTCGGGCTAGAAATGATCAGAATTATGTCCCGGTTGTTTATACCCTACTGTGACTGCTTGCATTATGTGTCATTTTAACCAACCTCAATTTAGGTCTGACCGATGTTTGGGAGTACATTTTGCCAAACAATCCCATTATTGCAGAAGTGCAACTTCTGCCTGCTGCACAACCTTTAGAAAACTATAACATGGTTTTCGGTTCCTCGTGCGTTTCTAGCCACAGACTTTGTGATTCCTATCGCTATTTTGTGGCTTATTAGCTGATATAGCACGTGCATACCCCTATTTGCCTCAGCCTGCTAGCCCTTCTGGCTAATTTCTTTGAGCTATTTTCCATCATTCGAAGGAAAAACACTAAAGAGAATCGGAGCCTGGCAATGTGTTGCATGCCACTCTTCGTTGCTGCTCATTGCAGACACGTTTCTCTATTTTTAGGATTGAAAATGGACCATCGCTACAGACAGCCCAAACATGAACGATTTACTGCAGCTGCAAACAGAAGAGCAATAGTTCTATTGCAGTTCGGAGACGCGCATCTTTTCAAAAGAGAACAGCAGCTTCGTTCATGCTGATTCTATTGGACCCCGTAATCAGCGTATGTAGGCCCTCTAGTTGGCGTAAATGCACAAAGACTTAACAGCAATTCCTTCTTGCATCCTATCGCATAGTCTATTTAGTAGTGTTTTGTGCTCCAAATACAATGTTTTATTTTGCTCTGCATTTCATCACAGGCGCAGAGAAATAATTATTTTGATTTTTGCCTAAGGAAGACCATGGGATTTGCCTCAAGTAATAAGCTTTACAACACAGGATTCGAAAGGTCACCGTCGTCTTCCTAAAAAGGAAATTGTATTGAGTGACGGAAAAATTGTGAGGTAGAAGCAGGTGAAATCCATAAATTGCTTATGCAACAGGTCATTTACATCTACTGCTAGCACATTGGGGACCTACGAACATGCTCTTTCACGTGACTTTCTTCCCTGGATCACGGAACTCCATCCTTTACGGTGGTGATGTGCCCGCCATACACTTGTCCAAACTCCTATGCTGACTCCACCACAGCGTTTGTGTAGTGGTGGTGCTCTGCTTTGAGATTCAGCAGTTGCAAGTTGTTGTGGGCTAGAAAGAGGCAAGGTATGGTGGAGAAGACTTGTGACGCCAGTCTCACCAACACAAACTAACACTGCTTGAGTTAAAATAGTGCGTCTCAGCTATCAAATGACTCACGTTCTATTCTTGGGTCCAGTTACGGTCGACTTTTCAATGCTTCTGCTTCTTTAAACCTTTTACTTAACATCTCTTTCCACGTCTCTACTCTTCTTTGCTCTCACTGTGTGCACACCGCTTATTTCCAAGAAGTTGGCATAGCCCTTGGTGAATGTAAATTGTCTTGGCATGTTCTTCTCATTTTCGAATAGGCACGTAAACAAGAGGGATAAATAGTGATTGAACACTAAAGTCGGCTCCAAAAACTAGCCACGCGAAAAGAGGAGGGATTATCTCGCTACTGATCTCGCGATAGATTAGCTAGAAGGTAAGTAACACCAAGAAGGACAGGAGTAAAAAATGCCTTGACTAGCACTGGTGATCTGCAACCAGTGATCAGATCATTCGATTGCATGGACGAAGCCGCAATTCTTCACCCTCTGACTTGCTAACTTTGAAAATGTCTGGTTACCAACCACAAAGATTTTGCAGAATGTGACATCTCTTTCACAACGCCATACCGATCTCGATCACCAAACCTCTTCCACCTTTGGCCAACCAGCTTCGAGAAGGTAGTAAGTGACCTTGAAGCTGCAAGAAAATTGTGACTACCAACAGCCAAAATCCATCACAGCACAAACGAGGCTTCACTTTCCACCATTTGGCGCCATAGGCAGCATCTGTATGAACTACTATGGCATGCATTTCTTTAGTCATTTCCTCTTTTTATGCCAACGCAATTGTAGCACTGCCATTTCACTGCCTCCTGTTAATGTGAGGCGTGAACAGCAACCATCATTCCGTTCTGGCATCCTTTCCTTACCACACTGCCAACGTAGTCTCCAAATCGCCGGTTAGTCTTCATGTCACAATTTGTTGATGCCACCAAGAGTTTGTTTTGAATTTGATCCCTGTGAGTGGCGTATTCCATTGTAGCAATTAAATATCCAAATTCCGTGGACAGCTTTGTTTTATAATCAAAAGATAGCGCCAATGACTTAATCAGATTTGATCGTTGAGTAGCGTCCTTGTTAATCCTATATGCATTCAAGACCTTTTATATGCTCACCATTGCTGTCCACCAAGTAATCGTTCCATCATACTATATATGCAAAGGTTTGCATCTCTACAACGTCTGCTTTGATACAACCATTCACGTACGTATGCACGCATGGGTGCATTTACGGCTCTGCCACCTTCATTCCTCCCGCTCCCTCTGCATAAGTTTTCTCTGCAGCAACTAAAGCTGGTATTCACAAGTGCCGATGGTGAGGCCTGAAGAAGTCTTCAATGATATTACTCTCTGCGCACGATTTTATTGGCTGTAAAATGGTTCATAGTTAGTAGAAGGGCCTATAAATCCTCTCTTTTCCCCAACTTGACCTGTGAAAGCAAGGCACAAATTAGTCCTCTGTGTTTTCTAAACATCAAAAGATGTGACAAACTCAAAAAGTAACATTCGAATGATAAAATTTTATGGATTGAACCGACAAAAGATTGACTTTGAATTTAATTCCACTGCCATAATTGGATTGGTATTGGGCTCATGAATCCTATCGAGGGCTGAAACCGCACAACCAATGAGGGAAGACCTCAAAAATGCGTGGTATTAGCGACCGACGTAATGCACACACAAAGGAGGTACAAGTTGTTCTTAGTATAAATATGAAGTTTGAAGACATTAGATGTTGATAGATTCGCAAATGCGAACCTAAGGGATCGCCCCCAGGGAATACTGCTTCCACTTCGCATTGAGGACAACGTGTGGTAAAGGCAAGCCTTTTGATATTTGGCGATTCTGCATTGCATTTGACAACTTTGCCTGGGTTATCCTTGGAGAATAAACCGGTTTGATCAATTTCTGATGACACGAGCGCTTGCGTTTGACTCGCCTCTGCTTTAAGTAGAATGTGAAGGAGGCTTAGCCCAATATTTCGACGCACCCTACCCTGGCTGGCTGGCAGTCTTCGTTACTTGGTTATGCCGGGGTCTAAAATTGATTGGCTCTCAGAGTACTTGTGGAAGCTGGGGAATCTGAAACGTTTGCTAAGAACGGGTAGTCGGTGTAAGGCAATGCCAATCAGTAGTCGTGGGCAAAGATGTTAGTGAAAGAAGAAAATGTGTAAGCATTTCAATCCTGGTACGTTTTGACAATCACCAGCAGCCAACATGCACAGCGCGAGCAAGCCCAAATGTCTTTAACTGAAGGATAACAAATTGTGCTATTTAGACTATGCTACCTCCTAAGATCGGTTGCTGGGGACATCTGCATTTATGTGGGACATTAGGAAGTAGACATGAAACAATAAAGACACAAAGCTTTAGGAGTAAACAGCGCCAAAATACTCAACCATTGGTGAGCCTACCTCCAAGCACTTGCCATGTTTTAAGTGTCTCGACAACGCTGAAAGCTCGATAGGTTGCTGGTGATATGGAAGGTGTTTGTTGAAGCAGCACTGTCGCAGCTAAGATCTGGCGATGATGTTGTGAGTCAAAAGAATGGCACGAGCAGCGCATAATGTGTATGCTTTAAAGCATCCGAGAGTGTCAAACAGCGGCCAATTGAAATGCACAATCAAAGCGGAAGCAAAAGAGGCAGTCGGGCGTGAATTCGAATAAGCATTGACAACTTCGCTTACGGATATGCAGGCAATTGAGTAGGCGGTCTCCCTAACACATGTGGCAACACATTTTGGGAGTAATGGGAGATGTGCAAAGCAAAATACGACTTGCGGAGTGGAAGAATGCTGCAACTAGCCTCGCATTACAAATTCAGATGTAGAACAATATAGCCTCAAAGTTATGCCAAGTAAGTGGTTGCAAAACAGTTGGCACGAAATGCTTCCATTTAATTTGCGCCAGCATGAATTATTCCTGGGTACTCAAATGTACTTCACTCATGTTGAAGCAGTTTGCAAACACAAAGTAGGGCTTCACTGTAAAGAACGTGGCACTGTCCCACTATTGTGGAATAGACATGCATTCACACTTGCCATTGCACGCTGAGACTTCTGACAATTCATCCAACTCAGCACAACATTTTGGTTACCGCGTAAGGAATTGTGCTGCTTCGGTCCGCTAGCAGTTGGAGTCTTCAAGATCACACTTAACCCAGCACCACCTGTCGAAGGGTAGTCTTCTTACCATAACCACTGGTGGGGACATCATAACTCGTCGTCATCTATACACTGTAAATGCTATTGCTTCAATTTCATCATTGTCTCAGATGAAAGGCAAAGTCCACAGCCCGTAAGGCTTGTGAATATGCAGTCCATGAACTCATGATACTTAATAGTCAGTCGTTTGTAAAGCGACAAAAGCTTGTATCTATTTGGATGTATTCTATCTCACGTATTCCACTTTGAAGGCACGCAGTTCAGTGCAGTCACTCTTGCGGAAGTGGCAGAAAATCTTGGGGGGGGGGCTTACCACACCCGCCTTTAATTGCCACAAAAGCCAAACATTTTGCCACAAGGAAAATTCGTGTAGCTGTCTACATCATTTTGCTTAGATTTAAGCGTTCGGAGTATCATTTTTCAAGCTTCACTTTACCCACATCAGACACTCACTCATTTATTGTGTCTTGTTATTACCAACACGTAGCAATGGAGGAAGTAAAAATTGTCACCATCAGCCAGTCACATCTACCGATCACTACTACAAATACCTTTATTCCTCGCGCTGTTTTTGTGTCGATTGGCAAGACTTTGCAGTGTAAGGAAGCCTAAGTCCCATGAGGAAATGCTAATCCCATTAATCGCCAATCGTCCCCACTTCAGAAATCTTTGTAAAGAATTGGAACCTCGGTACACTTCTGTGCCAAGAATGCATGACCAGTAGTCTACACAATCGCCACAGCTGTCTCCGTCACACAGACACATTGACATAGGACAATGAAGTAGTTCAGGCCATCTATTTATGCCGACTTTGAAATATGTGCAGGATGGAGCCACTCATACCACTTCACTACATTCAGATGCAAGGACGCATTCTTTCCTTTTACGCCTTCGCCGCCACTTCCTGCCACAACTGAATTGCACTCCTCCATGTGCAATTGCTTGATTCACCACATGGTCCTATACAAACTACAAGGCAACGAGAACCGCGTCGACCAAAGTGCTTTTGCTTAAACAACATGGAAATGCGTCAGCACGACTCACTCTTTAGTAAAGCAAGATGTAGTGCGTTAGTCGCATAACGTTGCGCTGCTTCACCTTCGTCGTCTATTAGAATAAAAGCAAATAAATCAGCTGTCGACTTAATGCCCCTTAAAGTGCAAAAGGGAGAGGGAGGGGTAACCTTACAGTTTCATCGTTGTGACAGAACCACTGATTGTGACGACGTCTGGTGAAGGCTACGTAGTGTTCACACTGCGCGTTCTCACCTCGATGGTTGATGGTTGCGTAGAGGCGATAACCTGCTGGCGAAGAACGCTGGCTAGCCATGTATGGACCGAGGTTTAACAAGGCAGGAAAGTCCGCGTAGCAGTCCAGCTTCTGATTCCTTTGGTTAAATCTAGTATAGTTTCGGTTATAAAAGTCAGTCCAAAGACAGGAGCGACAATGACTTCATCAAAGCACTACGCGTTTAACAGTGATGGGTTGATTCAACACATACACAAGTATACATTACCCTTACACCAATTTAAGCCAATTCGAAGGGGGAAAATATGCGTGGCTCATGGCTTCAAACACGCTTTGCATTAGGCGGCAAACAGGCGAAGATTAATGCAATCAAAGGATGTAATTGGAGGTGAGTTCACTAACCTATTCAACTGAACAATGAGAATTGGAGGGGCTCGATGAATTTGGGTGGGCCTTATGGCCAGCTGTGGTTTCATGTAGACGTTACATGTGTATGCGCTTTCATCGCAAAGCTTCACCTCTCTGGCGCATAGTTCCACACTCTCCTGCATTGTAAAGCATAGTCAGTAGCGTTTTCGAGTTGATACGTTTTTGCACGATTTCGGTGAATTCATGCCTGCAAACTCTTGGATTGTGATACGTCCAGGGAGAGATTGAGCCAGTCCTCATGCAACATGGACGCCTTGGGACACAAGCTGCATCCTACTACAAGAAAAACGCAAAGAAATGTTGTTTGCGTGAGCAAGTGAGAGAAGAGTATGACATCAAGCCTACCCTTAGTCACGGTCTGACCAATAAATAGCCTCCGAATGATGTTGTGGTCAGGAGAGTTAAGTAAGTGCTCCTCCTGTGCCATGTCTGCAGTAACTCCCATAAAGTTAAGCAACGCCAGGAGGTACTCATACGCATCCCCATGGCGATCAAATCACAAGGATGCGCAGATCAATGCAAGAAAACAAAGGCCACCGCTAAATCAACCCATCCACATCGCTGTCGCCTCACTACCTTCATCAGCTCAAACTCACTTGACACAGAGTAGACGAAATCATCGTAAGCACTACCATCTGAATCGTTTGCTGAATTGTGTGCTTCCCTTAGCCGCCGCAGAGCACAGAGTGCACAAAAGCTTTGAATCGTGGAAGTGCCACTGATTTTGGCTTCCTCGTTATGGTCATGCAGATGGCGATGCGAATAGGCCATGAGCGATCCCGTAGCCATGAGGGATTGTAGAACAGCATTGACGTAGCAATTGCTGCCGTAGTTCTTGAGTCCCAAATTATGCTCGGGAATGGCCAAGTGGCCACTTCTGATCAATTCGACGGTTTCGATATCGAGATCACTAGCTTTGGAATCTGCAGAAGAATAACCGCACACGTGTGATTGCGTTACCAATGAGACTGCAACATTACCACTCAGCTCGGAGTTCGATTTTACAAAGGGGAGGAGAAATAAAATCTGCCTTAATCTGGCAAAGACTATGCGGAATTAGACCTAGCTTCAACAATGAATACATTGACGCAACAGCTCTTGGTGATTTGACCTTAGCAAGGCAGCAGTGGCTGTACTCAAGCGTATAAAAGCAGAGATAAGAAAGGCGTATAAGCTCACCACCGTTTTCCAGCGCGGGAGTCATGGACATGAATCTCTCATCTCACAGTGACCGCTTCAACGTCATATCCAAATTATTTGATGGTTCTTATGCGCTTAATTATATAGAGGTGATCACCTAATGAGCTGAAGGTATCAGACGTGATCAGTGTTCACGAATGACAGTTCGCGCTTGATAGGTCATGAATCCTATTTACTATACTGCTGATGGGATGTCAGACATTGATGATTGTGGGTCGAGATAATTGCAAGTGACCTCTGAGACCATTTGTAGAGAAGGGAGCACTTAGTTGGGAGTACGAGATAGACGGTAATTGATTACGTCAAGGGTCGTCCCTAGTCCGCGTTCGGTCAATGCGACAGGAATTCCGAAGTTTGCTAGACAGGATGCTATGAAGACAAAACGTCTACTCAATCTGTCCACTGCCGCATTTCGAGACAATTTTCAAAAGCAACTACTGATGGGCTAAGCGCAGATGTTTTTGTGTGGCTGGGAGGTACCTTGACCTCTGTGGTGAGGAGATAGCTTCGAAGCATCCTAGCCTACACTATCACATCGCCACGCCAGCAAGTCGGCATTGTTGACCAGCTGGCAGGTTGTGGACCATAAAGTCAACTTGTCCAAGCAATTACTGCATGCGCTTTATCCATTTGAGTTGGAGAACTCTAAGCCATTCTCAAATTGGCAAAAGCACTGAGTACTAAGCATGCAAGCAGCCAAACTCTCGCATTTGCTTCCGTCTCTTTTAACTCATTTAATCCTCATGCCTTCACAGTTTTACTACCTCCCCTTTCCCGTTTTGGTTTCAGATATCAATCTTACTGCCTTTGCATCCACTTGGAGATGCTAAAGCAAAGTGCTGTTCTACACTACCAGTTTTGCGGTATTCTGCACTACTTAGAATAGGTCAGAAGTGGCTTACATACCCATCTGCTGATGTCTGGCAATAAATCCTACACACTTTCCTCATTTATTGCATTGCGATGCATCCTAATGTTCTTGAAGTGCAACATTGGAGGATTTGTAGATAGAACTACGCCCTTCGTACTTTATAGTCAAGCATTGCTCATCCAGATGAGGACATTCGCCACGACTGATGGTAGTTAGATGTGATCCGATAATGAGCACTCATCACGTGTGTGACTGGTGGGTCAGCTCTATAATTTAGTAGGCTTTGTGGTGGGGAGGGGCTAAGGGCCTATAAAGAGTGTGAAACACCTCATGGCCTTAAAAGTAACCATAAACCCTATTTAATCAAGGTGGTACAAACCACCTCACCTTGACCCGTGGAACAGATGCGCTACATTCTCGTAGCATTAAAAGTTGAATGCAAAAGAAGTGGAAGTGGAGTGAGCATTTCAGCGATAGTGAGGAATTCAGTACGACCGTCGAAACTCAAAGGCCAGCCAGCTGGCTCGGCAAAAGCTGAAGAGAATGTGCTAACATTCACAATGATCGAGCTGCGTTACATGGACATCAAACAATCGTCATATTTGTGGACAAATTGTCCTCATAGCCCACAAGCTGTTGGTTGACCAACAGTGATGATTTGTCCTTAGTCGCATCTAAGATTTCGATTGGGGAGGCGCTTACGACTGTGAGGCTATATAAAGAGATGGCAGCAAAGCCAGTTTTGAGATAAGAACAAGCAGAAGTTGAGTTACAAAGTAACGCATAGGAGGGTTGCCCATGGGCAAAACACTTGCTCACCCTTCGAGGTAAGTGTGTCCAGATTAGGGGATCTAGTTGTACACAAATCCATCAAGTCAATGCTCAAAAACCTGTGTTGGGTTGCTTAAAGGGCACACCACAGGCCCCATTTGGCAAACAGCACTGGGAGTCAATTTTAGAATTTAGGGAATCAAACCTTATAAATTGCAAGAATTTTGAAGTCATTAGTTTTGCGCGGGACAACTCGGATCACATTGAATGTGAACTTCATTCCCTACGTATCCTTCCTTAGAATGCTAGCGCTGTTGCCATATCGAAGGTCAAATCGCCATGTAACCGTGCAGCAGCCTCTTCACTGTTAAAGAGCTTTCTAGGCCTGCCAAGACTTCACTAGACTTGGGCAACATCAACTAGCTAAGGATAGGATGAGTGGCACAAGAGTAAATAAGATTTGATGCGAAGCAAACATCAAGTGTAGTGGTGACAACATCTGCTAGCATTTTTGAACGGAGTACCCTTGGCTCTAGCTGCAACCCTGTTGAGCGATACAAATCAAGCCCACTCATGCAAGTAGGCGCCACCTCGTCCTCACTTAATTGTTCTTTGCATATGGCACTGTCAGTAGCGTCTCATCTGACAACAAATTAGTTGATTCCGTTGTTTCCTCTCGTCACTCATGACATGACTCTCTCTTCCACTTTTGTGCAGATAATCTGCATTTAGTTTGCCTTTCCTCAGTTGAATGCATTCTTTTATATCGATTGTATAATTACGTTGTCATCCACTTCATTACCACAGGAACAACCATGTTCGAATGCTTCGAATATCCAATGCGTCTTTGGTCTGTTCCAGACATTCAATGGCCTGTCCATCCAAGAGGGCTGTATGGGGCTTTATGAGGGCTACCTTTCTTGTTTTTAGCGGTTTGGCTGCAATCTGTAGAAAAAGTGTTTGAGACTAGCATTGCTGATCACTAGCATCCAAATTTCAATCTCCCGGAATTTCAGTGAGCCTATTCCATGCTCTACTGTTCCTATGTTTGGTTTCGTCCAAGCAAGCCTTGTACTCATCTTCGAAAAGGCTTTTAGGAATGCTGCCATCTTTATTGTTGACCGAAATTCCGATGGACACTGGATCACAGAGCTCCGCACCTTTAGCACTTCAGAATATGCTTTTGCATGTGACATCCATTCAGCCGCCCAACATCATCGGAACACTTTTGGCACGTGAGTGCACCCTTTGCATCTGTGTGCTTAATCGAAGCCCTCTATTTATCTAAGTCGGTCAAGTACGTTGATTATAAATATAGAGGAGACCCAGTGGGTTCTAGGATCAATATAGTGACCGAAATCGCGGGATGGAGAGAACTCGGTGCTCTGCTTTCATACCAACAATGTCCGAGTGACATGCACTTACTCAGTGCTCTTAGAGCACCACAGCTTCCCCTGCTGGTGAGTGGAGAGCAGACAGTGGGCAAAATAACAGACTTCGTCCCACCAAGGCTACTCAAATGGACCTTATGCTCTATTCATTGCTGTTGCTCAAAATCGTGGCGTAAATATGCCCTCTTTATTCCCTTCTTGTGCTCTACCTCACCTTGACGCATCCTTTTTACCTCTGTCCCCTACCACATCAGGTCACAATTGAGGATGGTCAGAAGAAGCAGACCGAGGTGCCTCCGTAATTTGCGTTACCGTAGATCGACTCAGACAGGTGCCTTCTAGAACTTGAGAAGTTGAGGAAACAGTGCTACGCATCGTCAGAGGTCTGTGCGGGGTCAGATTACTGTGCAGTGTCCAGAAATGGCTTGTGGCATAACACCTGATACTGATGTTCTACGTAGTGCTCAATTCGTCCTAAATTTTACTAAAGGCTTCAGATCCACTCAGCAAGACAGAGAACACTTGTAGAACCCTCTATGAGGGCGCAGTCATATCCATAAGCAACTTTACGAGCTGCTAAGCCAGTGTGCGAACATGATGTCATAGCAAAGCTCTACACTGAACAGAGCAGGTTCCGTAAAGCATCTGGTAGATAGCGATGAAGCTGGACCCATACATTAACCACTCAGATGCATGCCACCTCCTTTGCCAGAGGTCAACCGACTGGTTGAGGATGTGACTCAGGACCAAAGTCACCGTGCAACTCTGCGATCGCGCTAATAACGAAGGTCAACCACAGCACGTGATTGCGCATGATCCATGGGAATCTGTAAATGACGCAATTAAGACGAATGCATTTCCTCTACTCCACATTAACGAGTCGCTAGATTTGTCAATTAAGTTAAAGTAGTGGTAGTAAAATGTGAAAGTGGCGGAGACACTCTGACTTAGCAGCCAACTTTCAACGCCTTCTGCAGCCAGCACAAGTAGGTTTGTTTCCAAGGGAAAGTAGGACCCATTTTGATGACTTCCCTGTCCTTAATATGGACATCTGAGAGCATAGTGCCAATCTAAAACTGGTGTTGGACCAACTGTAAGACAAAGGACTTAAGTTGAGCCTAAAGGGATGCAATTTATTTGCGACCGTTCATTAACCCTCTGGGGCATGCACTCGTCAGAAAGGATGGCGATCCCCAAGTAGCGCACAGCGAGTGAGCACGTGATTAATACCATCCATTAGACGAAGCTCAACAATTTCTCAGGTTTGACAAATTGCCACCTCTAAATAATCACGCTTGCTACCACTGCAAATCACTCAACCTATAGAACCTGTCATTGTCTTTCACACTGGTTCTGATGGACTGTCAGAAGCGCATGTGTTAAAGATGCAGGGAGTCCCATTTCGCTAAGGCGATACCATATTCCACTAACTGCTCTTCCTCCACCTGTTCCTTCTTCTCGTGCACATTAATGAGATGCGAGTTCTAGAGTACCATAAAGGAATGAACTAGAGTACTCGCCTCATCAAGAAATAAATCCATATTCTTTGCCTCGGAACTTGTCAGTTGCTGTCAAAAATGCCTCTCCCAACACAAAAGAAAATCTTTCGACGTGGCTAAAGGTGCCATTTTTACCCGTTTCAAAATAAGGTCAAGACGATAATAGCTACTTTGTCGCCTGGGCATCCTAATGGCCTTGCATTTTAGGTGGGTATGCGACTGCAGTGAAGCAAGACCCTTATAGCCCAATAGTGTAAGAAATTCAGATTCGACAGAACTCCAGCACTTATAGACTAGGCTTAGAAAACAATGCCCTTTGCTCTGTAAGTTACATTTGCCTACTAGCCTTGCTAAACAAACTAATCTCTTTGGCTGCAGCTTCTTTAGAGGGTGGAAGAAATCTCTCGTATGACAGAGCCGTGTTGAAACTGATATTTCGCGCATTTCTTTTGCAAGGATCCGTATTATCGGTCATCAATGTGGTATTGAATGTACTGCACCACCATCCGTTTCTACAGCGACTGGCGTGCAGATTAGAGCAGCTGCAGTGTCATGTGTTGTTCCCTTCATGCACTGCTCTGTAAAATCATACCATCACAGATTGCGCAGGGCACCTAACGTTCACAGAGTCATAGCATGGCATATGAGAAGGGGAAAATGGCTTGTAAAAGCAGGCAGCAGTGAGGAATGGATCATAATTTTTGTCTATTAGGATAAAAACGAACTAACTAATGCTCACCATCAGAGCAACTAAGAAGTAGGCCCTGCAAAAGTTTGGTCCTTATCGCCTGCAAAATGTGTGCGATCAGTCAGCTTTATACGCATTTGTGCTCATTAAATGAGGAAAATGACCCTTTGCTGATTGCCGTTTTCACTCATTGACAACACTTTGAGTGGTCATGGTGTCGCAATGATTGTTATCTCCTCTTTCTGAGTTAGGCTTCCTTGTGTGCTCAGCAAAGTGACATTAGTTCACACCAAAGGGTTAAGACCTTCAAAACATGGAACGTTAATTCATCACTGGCGCTGCATCAACATTGTTCAAGTAGGTATTGGTGCTCATTGCTGTTGGTAAGCTTGAGAGTAAGGGTTTCAAATAACTGCGGGAATAAATTACAAATCATGATCTGCCAAGTTATCGTAGGGTTGATTATCGAATAAATAAGGTTGTTTCTGCAGGGATTTGATGACAAGTTATCAACTAAGGTATGAAAAGCAGTGTTAATCGACATCCGTCACTGCAAAATGAAGCACATTTAGGGAACTAAAAGCACACATTGGCTGGTTTGGAGACCATTTCAGCGACAAAACTTCTAGGCGATTTGCGCAGTATTTCATCATCAGCCTGAATGAAGGGAACATGCAGTTTCTTCAAAGATGGCAGTGAATGGACTTTATTACATCGAAGATGTCGGGTGAAGGATTTAGACGTGGGAAGAGAAAACGCTGCTGAAATACCCACGAAATGCTCACTGCATCCGAGTATTCCGCCATATTATTGGCCGAATCAACAAGTAGGCCTTAGTCAAGTTGGATCGAGGGAAGCAATGCCAATCGCAAAGCCAAAGCGCCTCCTTCCCTTTCATATCATCGCCACATGGAAAATGCTAGGCTTGGATCGGTAGTACCCTTTTTAGGGTTTGGTTGCATGCATTTGAGTGTCACACAAAAGCGCGTGGAAGAAGCCGGCTGCACACACATTGATGAAAGAATCAGGTCAAGTGACACTGAATAAAACTGCACCACATGGGCGTAAAAGCAGGATCACATCCAAGGGTAAGTGGGAGTTGGAAGTACTGGAATGACTTCTGTACTGTAAGCCAATGGTCTATTTGCCATGACCAATGACTAAATGCAGGCTATTACCCCACTGCCCAAGACTTCAAAGGAGTTGGCATATTTTACAGCAGCGAAGAGGCATCCTTTGTTGACTTTCAAGGAAGTACCAGAGTATCTGATGTTTACAACAGATGAGAGATTGCAAACAAGTTCAAAGTAAAGAACGTACCAACATTTCGACCTGTCTGCAATACGACAGGATATGCATCCACCCTGATCAGGTTATTCCACACTGTGTAGGGTGAACTAACGAAGTTAGTTGCGATAGCGAGAGGACACAGTCAGAATTTAGGTCTTCCTCGGCGAAGGTTTGTCGCGCGGGTCAATGAACCAAAGCGAAGGGACAGGAACCGCATATTTTACACAGTCTTTGAAAACATGATGGACAGGAAGACCTCCAATCGCATCAGTTCCAGTTGCTCCAGTGCATTTTGGGATTTGAGCTTACCTTATGCGTGTCATTAGATGCTATGCTGCGTTTGATTCCGTGTAGCTGCTTCACTTCTATTCTATTTCTTTAAGCGTCACAGAACCTTTCGTCTCTGCTTATAGTTCATACTGGATTCAAACAATAAGTAAGTTGTGACTTAGAAGACGCAGCACCCTTTTTCGTATATAAGGAGAATTTTTGGCGGATTGTTCATCAGTCAGGCAGACGAAGCTAGACATGACCATCAGAATTCGTCCGACTCTTGCGACTCAGACCTTTGAGGTGCACACGAATTAGCGCAAAGTTGTTTGAGAGCCACATAGAAAAACGCATAAGGACCAATGTAGGGAAGCAAGGCGTTTGATCCTTCGATTGCGGTGCATTTCTCAGTTGTATCAAACGTGGATTTATAGAACTATCCTTTGAATTTATACCCACGCCTGTGTGCCGTGGTACTAATTCGATGATAATTCTTTGCATTGTGTTGCAAAGAAGCCAAATTCGTAAACAAAATTCGCGTTACATTGTAAAGCTGAGAATTGGGCGGTTCCGAAACGAAGATGCGGTAGCCATCGCCAAGACCACCACAAAGATTTTTTATTTCTTCGCTTCATACCTACTGCATTGCTTTAAAAAATCTAATCCATGCTAAATAACGACGACCGTTCTTTTAACCAGACATCCAAAATAGATTGCTCGACTATCTGTGAAGGCTGCTGTCCCGCTTGCTAAATGGCTCCACGGCCAGTTTTATTAATGCGTGGGGTGATTTCCATTTGTGGTGCAAGCGTTTGTTGCAACATAGCTGAGAACTCAGTGCACTAGGTCGTAGAAACTCAAGTTTTGCCAAGATTTGGGCCAATAAAAGCCAAAAGATAGTAGACAAGGGCAGTTTTAGACCTAGACAAATTCGTATTCTAAGGTATGACTTGCCTTGCGCCAATACGCTCATTAAGGTGTCGAAATCTTCGTAATGAAAGTAAAGAATTATCTGTAGGGAAAACATTCAAAAACGTGTAAGTTTGATTAGGACATTGTGCGGCTGAAAAGAAAATGAAAAACTTTTGTGACTATGATTTCACTTTTTTGACTTTTCATTGCACCACCACGCAGTGAAGATCAACCACTGCTGGGTCGGTGGTAGGACAGATTACTACAGCCATGAAAGCGATTGCTGCTAATGGGCTACTCTCTTTCAGTGCAATTTTTAAATGTAACTTGAACGAATCAGGTTCAGTAGTCTGGCGCAGTTCGATGCTAGTCAGTGCTCTACGACCTGTACATTGGCAAGGACAGTCAGCATTTGTAGAATGATTGCTTGACCTCTCATCAGCTTGAAAGCCTGAGCAGGAAATATTATACTGAGCAAGTCACATGCAATTCGCAGACTAGACATCACATAAGACATCACGCGCAAGAGTCAGGTCTCGAGAGCGTTGTTGGGGGATTGAAAAGCACAAATGTAGAACTAAAAGTGCAATGAGCATGAGCGTCACGCAGAACAACCAGAGGCGAGGTGACTAGGAGATAAGCGGACACACCTCAGAACACAAGTCGGTTTTGAAGAAAGAAGAGAGACAGCCAGAGCAATGGAGTGAAGAAGTTGGCCATGCTCGTATTCGTGGAAGTTAACACCGTGGATTAAGGTTGTGAAGGGTTCGGAATGTGGGCAGAAGTATGCATTGTGTTGTGTACAGAAGCTGCAATGCTGGACGCCGTGCGCGTGGCCGTGTGAGGTGGTGCCACAATGTGCGCAGCCGTGGGGATAGTCACAGCATCCACGACCTAAGTTATGCTTACACTGACACTTGTGAAGAAGCCGCTGCATGCCATGGAGATGAAGAGCCAGTTGGCGGTGTACAAGCTCTCCTCTACTTCCATCTTGCTTTGAGTGCATAACGGATACCCTCATTCCCGATTGTCACTTACAACTACCGTTTGAATGATTGGACACATGCAATTTTGCCTACACCGCTCCTTCTTCTGAGCTTCCCCCCTATTGAGTGTACAAAATGCAATAGCGAATTCGGAGATTTGCGAATGGGAGCACCTTGTGAAGCAGCCTCACTGCGCCTGATTTTTCCATTTATTTTCCCCACAGCAGAATATTCCAGGCTGCCTGAGCATCAGATAGGAGCGTACAGAATGCAGCTTAATCACTCCTATGCCGTGTTTCTTCCACCCTTTTTAAACGAACCATCGTGACCTCGAAACCATTGCTGTGCTGATGCAGTGCTTCAGCTTGTCATGCCAACAGGACTGCTGCTGACGTACGTGCGTCCGCATGCTTGTGGTCTTGGACCGTGTGTTGATTGCAAGATTCAATTAGCCTGTGGACATTGCTCTTAGATGATTTTAAGAAACGCGTGATTCTCCGCACATTTCCAGTGGCAGTGCCAACAACGACTTCGTCCACTCTGTGTCAAGTGAGTATGATATGATGGAGGGCAGCAAGATGACGTGGATAGAGATGAGTTGATCTTACAATGGCTTTTGATTCCTTGCAGTGGTCTGAAATTCTCAGCAATTTGATTGCCACGAAAATCCTTACCTGTGTCTGCCGACTTTGCTCGCCTTCATGGAAAGCAATGCATACATTACGGAGGAGGAATCAATGTGTTAATCAGACAGTGATTAAATTTAGGTTAAAATGACAGTCTTCCTTCTCCTCTGCACACATTGTATTCCACCCATCCAAATTTCCGCTGCATTGTCCTTGCAGTACAGTGCAGTGTGCACCACACAGCATTTGTGTGGCTTTGGCAGTGCTACAATGCACGAAAGAGGAGGAGCTTCGTAATGGAAACTTTCACCAGGCTCACTTGCATTTACCGAGAGCCTCCCACTCCGATTGATCTTGTAATCGAGAAGCTTTTAACCATGCGTTGCTTGTTGCAACACAGTGACGAACACATTGCCTGCCTCAGTAGCTGCCGTCTTTAATGCCCTCGTTCATGCGCATTACTCCACGGAACATGAAGGTAATTAAACGACGGAAGGGAAAGAAGGAATAGTGTGTTTACTTGAAAGCGCAGAAAAGGAGATTGTGAGGGCGATTAGAGGGTGGTAGGTGGATGCATTAACTGCTCTGTCCAAGGCGTCAAGGCTCCTTTGCACGGGTAAATATTTAGTGTAATTTTTGAGCCACTTGTCCTAGATTCTGGCTCCAATTATACTAACAGTCACGGCAAATGCTCCCACTTACTATACCTTTACACAGGCCACAATGAACCAGACACTTACCATCCCTTGCAGTTTATAAGTTCTTCGCCGTAGATGCGTGCATAAGCCGCAATGCTACTGATTATGCTTCAGTAAACGAGTTGCTATGACACACAATCGATTGGAAGAGGAGGGAAACATTTTAAGTTATTGCGTTTGCAGGTTAACAGTAGTGGCCTACTGATAAATTACGGCTTGCAAACGCCTGAAATTTAGCAGCACTTCGTGGCATTTCCAAGGATGAGCCTCATTAGAGAGACGCCATTGTGCATGCGAATCTGATCACTGATGGATAGCTACGCTTCTGGTTTCTGAACGCGCAAATCTATGTTGACCTTGATGTTTCAAGAGTGCCAAGTGAACAAGTGACCCTTCTGAACATCCCATGGTTTAGGGCTGCCAAACATCTGCATTTACCTATGATAACGATGTGCGTAGTGCATTGGACGTCGGCTTGAATGTAAGGAAAGGATGAAAAAAAGGCTAATTTTGTAATGCAGAGAATGAGGTTGCATATTTACCATCGCTATAAATGCAATTCGAATAAAAGACTGCAGTGAGCATGTCGAACAGCAAGGCTTGATGGCGCATAGAGTGATGTGGCGGAAGATCACAAATACCTGCGCTTCTATTCTATGCAGAAATAATTTGGCAAAACCCGTTTCTGAGCTGTGGAACGCATTGAAAATAAGCGGCCTGTGGTAGGGTGATAGGTCTCTAGAGCAGATGAAACCATCCAGCCGATATGAAAGGTCATTTAGGATTTTAAGCTAGTACGGTCGAACAACGTGATTGCAATTCACTTCCCTAATTGGCTTCAGGTCGAATGTGGGGCACAGATCTGCATCGCATACAGACCTTGATTTGGGTGTTTGGATTGTAGCAAATAAAAGGTCTGATGACTGGCACATTCTCAGCCATGCTGTCAATATTTAAGTACATTTCTGCAAAAGATATATGTGATCCCAAACAGAGAAGGAGGGTGGTATTAAGCCTTTCCAGTAGAGGCATGGGACCTCACTCAATCACTCCAGCATCGTCAGTTGCCCCCCTTTTCTCTTTCTTCCTTTAACAGCGATGTGTCACATTCATGAACGATGACGAAGCTTGGCTTCTCGAAGGAGTCGCAGGTAATGCCCACCAAAATTAAGCCCACGTTTCATGTCACATTTTAGTTGTAGAGATCAGCTTGCCTACTAATTTTCCTCCAGCGCTGACAAAATAGCTTGATCGGTACCTCAAACACGTTGCAGCACATTTCTCGCATTTAGACACCAATTTCGTTGCCAATTCGCAGCTCAATGCTGCTTCGATTGACCTCAAACCCACCCAAAACATCCATCAATTGGAGTTAGTCCAACTAGGCCCATCCGAATAAAGTAGGAAGAGAGAAGGAGAAAGACGGAAATAAGAAATGAAGTTCAACATGAATAACAAGTTCCACGCTCCTTCGTCACTTGGTATTTACCTAGGCACAGGGCATGAAACACGTTTCGCCTGCCCTCAATACCCACTTCACTTCTCAACCGAACCATCACTCGGCTGCAGAATTTCGAGCATGAAGTGCTTCTCGTCTCAGTAGATGAGTCCATCAAAGCCAAAAACTACATGCTTTAAACTCTAGTGTCAACCCTGTTCACCTACGGGGTAAACGCTTTTAGGCTGATGGATCTGAGGTCATGTTGAGATGTAACCGGGGTACGGAAGTGACCTCAATCAACCACCACCACCAGCCAGCAATGCATAGCCGCTTCCATAGGGTAAATCAAGACCACGTCGAATGCACAAACGACAGCCTACTCCAACCAATTGCCCTCTCTTGTACTGAAACGGTTGTCATTTAAGGCCAGTAGTCTAGCGTGAAGTGAAGGGCTTAAGAGATAACCGACTCTCTCCCGACCCACCCCCCAGCTCATCACTTTTATCAAGCTGGCTCACATTCAAGTTCCATTCCGCTATCATTTGCACGCAAGTGGGCTCGTGAATGTCTTTCCGTACATCGCGAGCCACTACACTTTGGCTAACCATGAGCTTCTAAACCATGCCATTAAACGCCTACACTATCTCTTCATTGATAGTGCATTTTCCAGCCTTATATTCTACCATTGTCGACTTCTGTTGCGAACTGCTGTGGTGGAGATGATATCTGCCAAATGCATTGTAACCCATTACCAGGGCTGGAAAAATAAATAAATAGAAGAGAAGCGATGGAACCTGAACGCATCTTGAATTGCAACTGCAATCGACGTCACACTAATTGAATAGAACAGGACCAGAGAAATCGCCTGCATTGCTCCCACTGCAACACTAATGTTTGAAGCATCATCCGGACGACAATCAAGATGCCTTCAGCCTAAAGATGCATAAACAAATCTGTCAATGGAAGGACTCCCTGGACACACAGGAGAGAAGGTAGCTGAGAGGGTAAGCAGCCCAGTTTGTTCAGCCAACGAAGGAAAATCTTCCAATCGTATTTGCTGGTTGAAGCCTAATAAGGAGACGAGTAGCATATGCACTGATTCTATGCCTCCGCAAATTCTCTTTGAAGATCCCTATTTTCTGCAGACGTCATTTTGGAGGTCAAAAGTAGAAACTAGCCTGTATTTGTAAACATAGACAAGACGAAAAGCTTGGAAGAGGAGGTTGGAAACGAGAATTGCAAAAACTCCTACTATAATGACGAAAGCTATGCCTTCATAACTTCCACTAATCGGACTCTTCTGCATAACGGTATCACTTCAGTCATTACCAGAGTGATTCCTAGTGTTTAATGGCAAAATGGGGTACCTCCAAACTTCCTTTTACACTATGACTACTTGGAACCTCAAACTTTGACAACACTGATTTACCTTGGACGGTAGTCACAGCATGAACAAGTGATGGTTCGTCAGGGCGAAATCCAACCCTCTGTAGTACACACCAAGTCATTTAGGAGGTGTGAAATCTGTTTGACCGTTGCACAGTAGGTTCATTAGCATCTGGCGGGGGTGAGACGATTGAAGCTACTTAGGTCATGAGTGGATGCATACTGTCCTCATCAAAATGTGTTTCGAGGCTTACTGTTGTTGCTCCGGAGGCATCTGAGACATCTACCATATGCATTGATGGGGCTTACATCAAGGGTAAGGCTGTGGTGTTCACAAGGGATGAAAAGATTTTCAACTTCTTGATAATAATTGCTTTATGCATCAGATCAGTGGATTTGTATAAATGGTTGCATCTCGCCCAGTCCATCGCTAAGTGACAAATAAGCACCCCATTTCAGAAGAGTTGAGTCCGAGGAGTGAAATGTGACGTTGCAAAGCAAAATTGTCAATCAAATTGGCAATGCGATTTGCATGGAAATTCCTTCTACATCGTGTGTGACTGTGGCCACCTGCTATTCGGTGGGCCTCATCCAGTCCGACGGCTCCATTTTAACTAGCCTCCTCCTCCTCTTCCCATTCCATCTGCCATTCACTCGAACACCTTCCAAGCAGTCAGTCATGCAACTGCCTTCCTTTTGCAACACACCAACCGCAATAGTTACACAAGCACAAAATGCTTGTGATGGTTTGTTCCTCACCTCTCTTGTCATTATCGCATAATGATGTCTTTAAAATTTGGAATCCTCCTGTAGCCAAGAGTGGTATCTCTACTGGTGTGAAAGAAGTGTCACTGTGTTTGAAGAGGAAGAGCAGGCTTATTGAGACCTTGGTTTCCTTACAACAAAGGGCACGTACATCAAAAGAGCAAAGTCTGAAGCAGTGGCTGCGTTTTCTTCCCAAATTAATCTCCAGCTACATCAAAACTCCTTCTCTTAGCATTATTAGTTCTTCCGACTCCTTCATTTCAGTTCCCGTCGGTGGAATAAATCTCTGAGTAATGCAGGTACGTCCTTCCATCCTCAGTTGCTCTGCACATGGGCAGTGAACTCCCTGTCCTTCGTCTTGGCGAAAGTCTCGAGGCGCTACACTTACCTCAGGGCTGCGTTGGAGCACGAAGTTAACCTACGGCTCCTCATACTGCCACAATCAGGCGCCAAGAGTTCTGACCTCAACATGGCTCCTTTGTTAATTAGCACTGCTGATCATCATAGTTGCTAGCACTTTCACATATCACCTCCTCCTCGTTTTACGTGCTGGTCCGAAAATGAGTGCGAAGTCCATTGTGAAGCATTTGCACGCCATGAACAAATAAAAAGATGCTGCAGTACTAATGGTTCTTCCTCCTCCATCACACATCCTGCGTTTTGTTTTGCACTTTGATCACTCTACAGAAACAAAATCCTAGTTGGTGCTCCCTTTTGGAATTAGTCAGCGACCCAACCCACCCCACAACCAAGCATCAGCATTAAGTCGATGCAGCACTCAAATAAGCGCATCAAGCATTCAGTGCTGGCCTAATAACATTACATGCGGCATCAGCGGATTTTCGGCATCAAACAAATGTTAGCTGCCACACTTCTTATTCATGAGCCTACCATTAACCAATAACCTATGTGTTATTCCAGCTCCTTTAGTAGGCAATGCTGTATTTTGAGTGGTTGCTAATTTGGCCAGCAGACTAACATGGCAAAAGTGCCGCCATAGGCCTGTGCAAGCACATTATCAGTCCAATGATGACCATGACGAAATTTTTCGCAATCATGAAGCACCGCAGACCGGTAGCCTAACCCAACAGACCCAATAGCACTTCTCCACTATATTGTCGTTCCTTCAGGCGTCAGCCGTACTATATTCAGTTGCAGGAGCTCATTTATTAAGTCTACCTGGGAAAGTGTCATCGATACCTAACAGTAACATCAAAGCCGATAACCTTAACTCCTTTCTCTTTGCCTTCTGCCTTCAAAGAGTTTTTGGGACGCTGCAACCATTCTTATAAATTCATGAATTATGTACGTCATGAATTATGATTCCTGATTCCGATTGTACTAAATTTTAGCAAATCAAGATTTTGTTACTTTTCACCAAGCCAGGATGCGAGCTTTTGAAGTGGACACTGAATTGCACAAACTGACTAAACAAAAGTTCTCCCCGACATCTCCACCCCAGGCCAATCCAATGGGAACGAAAGACGCCACGCGGGTCTGATTAGCGCTTCTCGAAACCCGACGAGACACTTCCTTTAAAAGAGTGCATACAAGGAGCTAAGGAGTGCAATTAAGCATGTGATGATCTATCCCTTAAAAATAAATGAAAATAAAAAACAAATAAATGCATTCGTGCACAAAAATGCGTATTGAAAACAGACACTGAGCTCCGCAGCTTTGATGCAAATGACATGGATTCGCTTGATGCCGCACTGAAATCGACCTTCGACCATTGTGTAATTGAATGAACGCAATGAGGACACTTTCAAATTGGGATGGATTTTGCAACAAAACTCGCAGAAATAACAAAATATATGTTGGATGGCATGGATATTCCCTCTTAGGCGTTCGAAACAATAGGGGCTAGGTTGCCTAACTACGTATAAAATAACTAATCCCTAAATGTATAGAGAGTGAAGGTAATAATTGTGTTTGCACACGCAATGATCACGTTTTAGAATGGGGATGAATTACACAAACTATGGTACAAATCGTGCAGATTTATTCATTGAAACATTACAATCAACATACAACCAATGCATGCATTGCATCTGTGCACACGACTGTGGGTAAGGAAAAGGATTTTGCCAACTGACTGTACAAGCACGCGAAATTTGTTTTGTTGGACGATTTACTTGCTTGCCTCGACGTGTAAAAGCAATCCGTACTCTAAAATGGTTTCGAAAATTGCATCAAGCCTAACTAACCTCCGATTTCTTTTTAAATACTTTGCTGCCAAAGGAATTATTATAGTTTTCTTGCTCTTTGAAAGTGTTGTAGACGCTTCTTCCTTTTCCCCTCCTCATTTTCACCACCGCGCTGGGAGACGGTCGGGTATTTTTGTACATTCTTAGCGTAGTCACGTCGAGGTTATGCGCTAGCGAAACCGAAGCAGTTAATGGGAAAATCTCTCGAAGATCCACCTCTCAACTGCAAGGCCATTTTCACATATCATAAGCACCACAGTTATTTTATTTGTGACTGTAGGTTTGAAAACATTCTGCCTAATGTGGTTGGTTTGCCATACGACAGTGATTGTGGACTCAAGATGTTTTGTAAAATTAGCTTTTGATGATTGTGCATGCAAATTATTTTCGGTTAGGACATTTCATTCTGACATGAGACTTTGGAAAGCATCTTAGATTTAGGCCCCAGAGGCAAACTTAATAGTTGATTGTCATTTGTGTCATTTTGAAGTGTTTGTTTACAAAAAGAACAACAAACTGCCAGATTTGTTGGTGAGGGGGAGCTCGTTTAGACACATTTTGGTGCTGCGATTACTAGAAACGGCTTAATGGAATGCTTACATAACTTTGTGTATTATTTATTAAGGCGTTATTTCTACTTGCTACTTGATTGCAGCTGCATTATCAGGGAAACAAGAAGTGTGAGCCAGCTTATAAAATGCGAGAAAATAATGCAAAGCGTCTTTAGGGCTCTCGGAGTTCTTGTTTGTTCTGAAGCATTAGAGGGTCTCCTCACCCATTCCCCTTAAGCGTGAGCAGCTCATACGCATTTCAAGGGGGCGGTTTTTGTTTATTTGGTGACGATGCACAAATGTATAACACGTTTCTCCCTTTGTGAATATTATGACCAACGTTCTCACCACTTTCGCAACTCGACCAATGCTTTATTAGTTACAGCGATGTTAAGTATTGGAAAAAAAGCGTATATAAACAGGTTAATAACTGGAACTAATGCTATTAAAAAGCAAACAGCTAGATGGAATGAAACGCGCAGATACTTTAGCTACGGTGTGCACATATCGGCAGCTAGGTGTATGCATGCCCTTCTCTGATCCTAATGTGTCAACGTAAACAAGTGGTGAAATGTATGAACTCAGGGAGTTTTAGCAGCTTCGGAAGCATTGCAACCAGCAACTCGTCTTTTGAAAGCACTTCGTTGACACACACAACGAAATAGTCAACCAAAATTTTGGTAAATTGGTTGCAGAGCACTGGGCTGGAAGGTAGATGCAATGGGAAGGTGAGGAGGCTAGCTAAATTAGAGTTGTCGGGTCGAATGAGGTCCACTGATTAGCAGGTCCCCACAGCCACACACGATATGGCGTAATTCCCACGCATATCCTATTGCCAAGTTAAACGACAATTCTACTTCTCAAAGTCACTTTTTTGCATCCAGACTCAACTCGCTCAAAGTGGATTGCTTACCTGTTACAAAGTGTGATGATGGGCTATGTGAGATACAACTGCCCTTACATACCCACTGGACTGATGCACAAAGCAACTACCTTTGGGATTACGAAGCTCCTTTACTCCTTGTGGACACCATGGCCCTACCCTTAACCGTTAAGCAGCTCCTGCTCTAACCCCTCTCACACCACGTGTTAGATGTCCCTGGAGGCCTCCAGAGTAACAACGATGGGTCGCAGAACATGTGCTCCTGTGAGGACAGCATGCGCTCACGCATGACCTAAGTAGCTTCAATCGTCTCGCTTTCGCAGGATGCAGGCGCACTTCCCGTGCGATGGCCAAACAGAGTTCATGCCTTCAAAATGGTGTGATGTTCACTAGAGAGGGTTGAAGCTGGTCCTGATGAACCGTCAGGCTTCATGTTGTGAATACTGTCCAAGGTAGATCAGTGTTGTCAAATACTGAGGCGGAGAGAGAGGGCTTTTCAAATGTACTCCGCTTAGCTTCTAAATGGGAGGTGCCTTACCATTAATGATGGAAGCAGTACCTTTAAGTAAGCGGATTCTATTGGCTACGATTTAGGGAGCCATTACAAGCATCCTTACAGCGAGAATATTTTCCTATCTCATTTTCGAATTTCGCTTTTAAGCTTCTGGTTTTGTCTCCAGTTGCTAGCACATGTATTGCCTTTTGATAAACTCGGGTCGGTTCCTACCATTCACCTCCGAAACGACCTTCCTACCTACAAGAAATAAACAGCTTGAAAGACGGTTAATGGCGCCAGGAAATCAGCGCATATGCCACTTGCTTCTTATTAGGCTTCGACTTGCAGACAGGGCTAAAAACATTTCCTTCGTTGTTTGAGCAAGCTGGGCTGCTTACCCTCTCGACCACCTTCTCTCTAGTGTGCCTCAGGACTCTAGCGATCTCTGAATCTTCATCATAACGACAATTCTACTCTCGCCCGGATGACACGCTGAGCATCAGCGTTGTAATGGAAGTGATGCGAGCGCTTATGCTGGTCTGCTTATCCAGATGGAGCTAATGTCGAATGCGGCTGAAATTCGGGCTGAGTACTCGTTTTCTTCAAGCCTAATCATTCATTTTTACAATTCTACTTAGTGGTTTGCAGTGGATTTGACAGATTACATCCCCACTACAATGTTTTACGACATTAAAGGAGACACTGGTGGAACACTAGGCTAGAAAATGCGCTATTGCTGTAGAGGTTGGGTCAAAGGTTGAGAGCATGGATCAGAGGCCTCGTCGCGTAGCCAATGCTCACAGTTAGCCAACATGAAGTAGTCGGTGCTGCAAGGAAAATCATTTGCGAATCAATCGCGCTAGTCATCTGAATCCACGTGCGCACAAATGATTTTGGAGTGGAACTGGAGTGTCGGCCAGCTTGGTAACAGTGATTGGTAGGAGAGGGGATGGGAGTGTGTGGGTCATCTAATGCGTCCTTCACTTCACGCTAGACCACTTGACTTAAAGGATAACCGTTTTGGTGCAAGGGAGGGTGATCCGCAAGAGTAGACTGTCGTTTGTGCATTCGACGTAGTCTTGATTTACCCTGTGGAAGCGGCCGTGCATTGCTGGCCGGTGGTGGTAATTGATTGAGGTTACTTTTGTAATCCGTTTATTCCGCAGGTGAATGACTTTGGCACTAGGGTTTACAGCATGTAGTTTTCGATTTTGGTTGCCTCATATACCCAAACGAGGAGCGAATCACGCTTGAAATGCCACAGCCGAGTTATGGATAAGTTGGGAAGAGAGTGAGTTTTGAGCACGTGCGAAATGTGTTTCATGCTCTGTGTGTGGGTTTGGCTCACACTTTCGATGAATAAACTCACACCGTGGAGGACCACGACATTTATTCTTCCAATGGAACTCTACTGGCTACCTCGGTCTTTCTCTCTCTCTCACTCTCACACAACTTCAGTTGATTGGACTCAGCTAGGCTGGCTCCAATTCTTGGATGTTTTGGATAGGAGTGAGGTCAATCGAAGCAGCGTTGTAATCGGTGTCCCATGGTGCGAAAGGTGATGCAGCATGTTTGAGGAGTTGACTGTGAGGTGGTGATCAGGCTATTTTGTCAGCGCAATAGGAATATTAGGCAGTTATCTTGTCTGCAGAACTAAAATGTGGCATGAAATGTCGGCCCAACCTTGACGGACATAACCCTTGACAACTTTGCGAAGCTAAACTTCGTCATTGTTCATGCATGTGATGCATAGCCTTGCGTGGGCTCTCATCTCCTTAACGGTGGAAGCGATGGAGCACATTGAGCTGTTGGAATTAGAAAATGAGGACAAATGATGATACTGGATTGAGTGAGGTCTCATGTCTCTAATAGGAAGGCACAACATCCACTCTCCCTTTCCCATACATGATCCTAATTTGAACAAATATTTAAAGTTGATGGCATAACTGAAAATGTATCGCCTACTGGACCTTTGATTGGCTACAATCCAAACATCCAGATCAAGATCTGCGTGTGGTAGTGAACTGTATCCCGCACCCGACCTGAAATCTTTTAAGGTTTCATTCGAGCTGTGAAGCTGATGGAAACGAATTACAATCACATTGCTCGGCCGTACCAGCATTAAAAATCTAACTGATCTTTCGTGTTGACTGGATGGTTACATCTACTTTAAGACTCCTATCACTCAACTGCAAGTCATCTATGCTCAATGTGTTTTACAGCTCATCAACAAGTTTTTATCAAAGTACTTCTACATACTATGCAAATCCTGGACTTTGTATGCCTTCACCACACCATCCACGCAACATCAAGCCTTGCCATCCAACTTGCTTGCCGCATTCTTTCAGTCAAACCCCTTCCATGCCAGGTTTAATAAGTTGCTTCATAGTCTAACTTTTTAACCACCCTTCTTTCAGCCTTTCTTTGCAATCAAGCCAACTTTATGCACACTATGCGCATTTTTGTTGAATGCAAGTGCACACGGATATTTAGAAGAGGCTCTTATTCACCTAACGCTCCCCACGTTTCGGTGGACACGGAACCATATGTGAGCTGAGTCAGTCTCCTTGCAACAAAGTCAACATGGTCTGGAGAATAACGAGTCTAATATCGAGGTGGGTGGAGTCGGCAATTTCGATTCTGCAGTTCAGGAACCGAAGGTGTCGCTATGCATTAAGGATCAGATTCGCCAACACAATGGCCCCTATCTGATGAGGCTTTTTAGGAGGCACACAGCACTGATGCCAAATTTTAAGCATTCGCAAGCCACTACTGCAAACCTGGAACTGTAATTAATTCAAGTGTTTACCTCCCCCTTGATTGCGTGTCCTCTCAACTCGGCTACTGAAGCAAAGTCAGTAGCAGTCCACCTCACGTATGCACCTACTGAGAAGGACGCATTATTTGTGCCGTAGACGGTAGGTTTGCTTGATTTGCCATGCTCTGTGTGGAAGTGTAGAAATGAGAATATTTGTCGCGACTGCTAGTAGATTTCCGACCTGTGTTTCTGACGAGCAATTAAGAGGTATGTTAAATATGAACCGGTTCAAAGAAGCCTTGTTGCCTCAGTCGGAGCAGCCACTGCATTCACTATCTCCTTCCACTTGCGTTCGCAATCTCCATCTCTGCATTTTTAGCAAACACATTGCTACTTCCCGCCCTTCTCCTGTCTAACTCTCTTTCCAATTTGTGGGGAGGGTGTATTGCTTAACGCATTACAGATGGCAGTTGGAATGGTAGAGAATGCGTTGGTCATTGAGCTGCAACAAGTGGAGCGTGGCTGAAAGGATGCTAATCAGCGGAGAGAAGTGGCGGCGCGTTCACTAGCATTTTCGACTAGACGATGAGAATCGTAGGCGCCTAGTGGATGCGAGTGTGTCTGATGATCGACTGTTCCTTCTGGCGGACGCTACGTGTGCAGTCGTTTCCATCACGAAGCTCTTCCTCTCCCGTCTATCGTGCTACACTCGCCTACAGTGAAAGGCGTAATAATGGGGGTTATATGTGCAAGTTTTTTATCCGAATAATCAAGTCAATTCCATACTTGCAATGTCTTGAAGTGGAATGCGGTTGGGGAGTGATTGAGCCAGTGATAGGACGAGTTGGGCGCTGTGTTTTACCCACTGCATTGTACTGCAAGTAAAACACAGAGAAAGTGAAAATAATAGCACGACGTAAAGCCCACTTTCAGCCTGTCTGTCAAACAGTCAGCTTTCGAATGATGTTATAGTTGGAGAAGTTGGATGAATGCTCCTCACCTGCCATGTCTGCATTCCTTTCCTTGAGGTTGAGTAAAAACAGAAGATGCTCCTTAACGTCTTTGCAGCAGCCACCTTACAGGCAAATAAAGCCACTGCTAAAGCAGCTCGATGGTCTAAATATCGAGATCTATAGAAGAAGCATCACACAAATTGATTAGTATGCACATTTAATGCCAATATCCAGCCTGAAATTCTCCGTTACGAGCACTGCATGTCAAGGAATCAGGGACTTTCAAGTGTTCCTAAGCACCAGACATCCAAAGTTCGCACTCCAAAGCATTCGCCTTCAAATTTGTCAATGAGCCAGTAGCTTGTTCTCATGCGTCCAAACACACAAGCCTCATCAACCAATAAGGTGAAAGCGTCAGGTCACTTAAATGTATGTAATCGATGTTCACGCCTACAAGTTGAGCTCGACAGATCATGTCTTCTCTTCACCGTGGCAACATGATTGATTGGGACGGGCATCAAAGGCCTAGTTTTAGAAAGCTGCATTTTAAATCACGACCGTGGGAGCGAAAGCCATCAAGTCCCACTTAAAGTTTTGCATAGTCTGCTTTGTGAACGGTGGAAGAGATAGCCTCAAAAGTACCAAAATATACTTGTGCGCAGATGAAATTCCACAGCTGTAAAAATTCAGAGTCGGCGCCGTAGCCCACCGAAATTACCAAACAATCATTCGGCCATCGAGGTCCTGCTCGTTCGCCCTTTTAATTCGATTTCAAAGGCGACCCTTTGTGAGTGTCCTTCCAGTTTTTGACAAGCTCATTCTATCAACATGGGTGGCGTTGTGCCCTTCCATAATAACTTCACTTCACCGCCACTCCACAAAGTTGGTAAGCCAGCTATGGTGACCATCTAACTGCTTGTAGGCCACGCAGTGGGGATGTCAAAAAAACTTACGCTATGAGATTCAAGCCTGTGTGACAGAGCCGACCTAGGCGTCCTCAAAGCGATAATAGCTTGTTGGTACTCAACTGTACGCAGTTTGTTGTACTTGTCAGCTAACGACCTCTTGCATTCACTTTGCCTTTGTCAAGCCAGTTGACTTCTGAGTTCCTGCATTCGTGGTGGAAATCAAATGCCACATTCTGCCCTGACTTCCTTTTTGACGGTCATTATTGACACCACGCATTTTAATATCTGCCTCATTCTCTCTCTACTACTTTCACTTCTGTTATCTCACTTCCATCTTGGTCCGTGAAGTAATGCGCATAGCTTGAGGCATACCAAATGACAGTCATTTGGGCAGGAAAGGCGCTTATCAGGGGCATTTTAATCAAGCAGAGTGAGCCCACTAACCTGTTCAATTGGGCAATGCAAATGGGAGACACTTGAGGGACGCGAGTGAGCCCGGTGCTCAAATATGGCTCCTGGTAAACGCTACGCATGTAGTTGTTTCCGCCACGCGGTTTTTCTTCTCCTGAGATTCGTGCCACACTCTCCTACAGTGATAAGCATGGCAAAAGGGTTCCATGTTCAAGGTCATTATCCCAGCACTTGCATCGAATTTCATACTTGCGAAATCTGAGATAGCTATACGCTCACAAAGGAATTTGGTCAGCGATCATATTGTATATAACCGCAAGTATAACTCAAAGGAAAGTTGTTTGGGTGGTATACATGGTGGGCAAGTTGGAAAGAAGGATGTGAATTAAACCTACACTCCGCCTTTGTCTGACCAACGTACAGTCTTTGAACAAGGTAGTGGTTGGAAGAGTTGGGTAAATGCTCCCCTGCCATCATACCCGCACTCTTTTCCATGAGATTGGGCAAAGCCAGAAGTCACTCGTGAGCGCCTTCGTGGTGCCCAAATTGCAGAGATTTGCAGACGACTGCAAGGCACCTAAAGCCACCGCTACATCAACTCATCTATGTCGCTGTCTACCAACTGCCCTCAACTGTATCTAACCCACTTGACACCGAGTAGACGGGTTTGCCGTTGACACTGCCACTCAAAATGCCTCCCACACCATACGTCTTTCACGATTGATTGAGAACATAGGGTCCACGAAATAACTGAGTCGTGAAATCAACACACAGACCAGGATCCCTGACGCGCTGATGCAAAAGCGATACCAGCGGCTCTGTCGTCATGAGAGGCTAAAAAACGGCATCGACGTGGCAACTACAGCCTTAATTTTTGGCTTTCGTTATTGGCTTAGGGAGGGCCAAGTGACCACCTCTGCTTAATTCGATAGCTTCAACATCGAGGTCAATCTCGTTGGAATCGGGGACGAAGAAGAAGTGCCACACAAGTATGGTTAGTTTGAACTCTGAATGCCACCGTCAAACAGCCAACCAGTTTTGAGCTATCTGTTGTCAGGACAATATATTGAAGAATTAGATGCCGTTAGGCGTAGCTGAGTTCTGAACACATAATTTTGGCCTGAAAGTATTCGCCTTCGATTTCGTCAATCAATCAGATGCAAGCTCTCAGATGTCCGCTTACACAAACCTCATCAACCAATGGAAGAGCTTGTCAGGTCACTCACCGATGCGTGACCGGTGCTCATGGCTAAAAGTGAGCTCGACGGATCATGTCTCCTCTTCATCGTGGTAATAAAATGGTAACAGGATTGTTATGGACGGGCCTCAGAGATCGTGTTATAGAAAGCGCATTCTAGAACACTATCCTAATAGCAGATGCCACAAATTTTCGCTGAAAGTTTTGCGCAGTCTACTTCGTGAAGAACGGAAGAGGAAATGTCGAAATCAACATATTGAAGTTGCGCGTAGATGAATTTTTATAACTGGGTAGGTCAGACCGATATTAGTGTGGATGCCGCAGTCTATTAACGTCGTCTAGCAGCCATTTGGCCATCCACATCCTAATTGTCCATCCTTATAGACCGGTTTCTGAAGTAACTGCTTGTGACTATCCTCCACATCCTTTGACTGGCTCATTCCATCAACTTTGGTGGGATTGTGCCTCACAGAACGCCTCGATATCACAGTCAATTAGACGGAAGGAGAGGGCTTGGTAAAATAGTCCACACCATTGTCTTACTAAGGCGGTAGCCGGCTGTGATATCCATCCCACAGATCTTAGTGGGTTTCGAAGTCCAGCTTTCGACGTGCTTACGTTATGCAATTCAAGCCTTTGTAACAGTGCGGACGTAGGCGTCCTCAAAGTGGCACTAGCTTGTTGCTTTCCGACCGCACGCAGTTTGTTGTACAGGTCAGCAAACGACCTCTCGCATTCACTTTTGCCGCTGTCAAGTTAGGCATCCTCTGAGCTTCTACAATCGTGGTAGAAAGCAGACGCCACATTTTGTCATGGCTTTTCATTCAGGATCACTTTATTGAGTGATAGATCTTCCCGCAACATTCCCATGGTGTTCAAGTGAGGGCTCTGTTTCGAAGATAGGCACAGCCGATTAAACACCAGGAAGCATGTCGTATTGTCGCTAGAAATCGCACAATCTCTTGCGCTCATTACCTCATCCTCGTCCTCTTCCGTAACTGCAAGCAATAATCGTCCCTCCTTGACTCTAAATAATCGTGGTTGGGAGTGGAGCAGTTTCCTAACCTCTAGAGGTAAACCAACCATCAAAATGGAGTCCCTCTAACTCACACCTCCTCGCCACTGTCCATTCAATATATTGGACATCTAGCACCCTTTTGTCATTAAATCAGAACTTTGGCTATGTTAACATAGTCATAGGTGTGTCGACTTGCGCGCGACAGATGAATCTGCCCTGGTCAAGATGCACTCAGTGTTTGGCGTGGCATGACCAGCTGTTTGGTTGGTTGGCTCTTCCGATTCATATCGTTTTTGATGAGGGTCGTTGGAGTCGAATCGTTGCCACTATGGGTTCGCGACTGACCCTATCAGTGCTATCAGAGGCCAGGCTGCAAGTGCCCATGTAAACAACCGTATGGGTTCCCTAGGTGATAAGGATGCTACGTATTACCTGATTAGTGAGTGTGAAACCCAGCTCTCACCCAACCGCCTGCCTTGACTTGACTTTCTCGGGATGACAAATGCTTTAGGGCCAGAGCTCTTCGTGCTTAAGAGCAAGATGAAGGGTAGAGGGTTGTGCCACTGACGTGCAGACCAGCGGTCATTCAACCAACGGGAATGCCTTAAAGGTGGTCTTAGAGACTACAAAATTGAAAGAAAGAGTCGTAGTGGGGCAGCTGCTGTTGCAGACTTCCCTCTGTTGCGTGAAATGCCATTCCTCATGAGATGAACCACAGTTTGATTCAGTGTTCTCCGACTTTTCACTTTCGTTGCAAGCCTCCCTCAAGGCACGTGTTTGATGACCCCTGAGCAGCCACAGGGGGTCACAAACATTCGCCATTGTGCGGAGAGCATGAGTGCACGCATGACCCAATTGGCTCGAATCCCCCACTCGCGCCACGTGCTGACGTGTCTTCTGTGCGCTGACTCTACAGCATTCATGCCTTCCAGTTCATTTGATGGTCAATAAAGAGTTAAATTTCATTCTGGTGAAGTCCGTCAGGATTCATGCAGTGTTTACCATCCAAATACATCAGTATTATCAATGACTATGATGGCGAGTGATCAAAGCATAGAGACATTTAAACGTATTCTGCGTTGCTTTTAAATGAGTGATACCTTACCGCAACTCATCGAAGTGGTACCTTTACGCATTGTCCCCAATTCATGAATGAATTGCTCTGCCCATTGCATTGGATGCTTTTACCTCCCCCAACTTTAAGGCTTCCCTTATGAACCATTCGTTTTTTTCTGATCCCCCTAGGTTAGTTTGTTTCTACCTCTACCGTCTGACACGAGGTGCCTGCAACAAATTGATGGCCTACCAATCAAGTCATGGTGCTAAGACACCATTGCACACGCCACTTATTTCCACATTAGGCTTCAGCTAGCAAACATGATTCCACAATTCTCCTCTAATGGCTGGGCAAACCGGGCTGCTTACTCTCTCAAAAACATCCTTTCCCTTGTGTACTCCAGCCTCTCTTCGATTTATCGGTCCGTCTGTGCATCTTTTTAACATAACAACAGCTCAATTTCGTTTGGATGATACGTCGAGCACCAGTGTTGTAGTGGAAGCGTTACAGGCAAATTTTCTGGTCCGCCTCCATCAAACTAGTGTATCGTTGATTGCGGCTGCAATTCAAGATGCGTTTTCTTTCCCTACCCCCTCTTTCACTTTTGTTTGTTATCCCATTTAGTAGGCTGCAATATATTCAGCAGATGTCATCTCCACCGCACTGGTTCGTGACACTGAATTCGAGGACGGCAGAATACAAGGCTTGAAAATGCATTATCGTCGTTGAGATTGGGTTGGAGGTGATTGGCTTGGATTTGATGCCTCGTCACATTGCCGATGAACGCGGTCAGTTACCATGAAGCGGGTGATGGTAGGTAGTGCTGCAAGGAAAATCGTTTTTAGGAATTACTCGCGCCACTCATCGAAATTCACGTGCAGCCGAAAGGATATCGAAATGTCACGCACTCCTCCCCTTTGTAATTTTAGCGAGCTTGAGTTTAAGCCACCTGATGTCCCAGCGACGGTTAGGAGGGGATGGTTGTGCGCCGGCCGCTCATTCTAAGACCGCTGATCTTAGGGGTCAGCCGATTTAGTACAAGGGATGGCGATCCATAAGAGTAAGCTGTCATTTGTCCACTCAACGTGGACTTGATTTACCCTGTGGAAGCGGCTGTGCATTGCCGGCTGTTGGTGGTTGATTAAGGCCACTTCCGTTCTCCGGATACATCTCAACGTGACCTCAGATCCAACGCCCCAAAAGCGTTCACCCCGTAGGTGAATAAGGCTGACACTAGAGTTTAAAGCGTGTAGTTTTCGGTTTTGATGGCCTCATCTACCCAAACGAGAAGCAAATTACGCTCGAAACGCCGCAGCCGAGTTATGGATAAGTTGGAGAGAAAGTGGGTTTTGGGGACGTGTGGAACGTATGTCATGCTCTGTGTCTGGGTTTGCTCTACACTTTCGATGGATAAGCGCGAAACTATGGAGAACTGTGACGTTTATTCTCCCGACACAACCTCACTAGCTGCCTCGGTCCTTCTCTCTCTTACAACTTCATGTGGTTTGACCCAATTAGACTGGCTCTAATTCGTGGATGTTTTGGATAGGAGTAAAGTCAATCTGAGCAGCTTTGAGCTGCTCGTTGTTAATAAAATCGGTGCCTAACTGTGAGGATGGTTGTGTAACATGCTTGTGGAGTGGATTATGAAGTTCCAATCGAGCTATTTCGTTGGCACAAGAGAGATTTTAGGAGGTAAACCGACCTGTAGGCCTTAGAAGTGGCATGCAGCGTGATTTTAACTTTGATAATCATCACCTTTAACCACTTGCACGGGTTGAGCATCATCATCGTTTGCGCATGTGATGCATCGCCTTGTGTGAACTCGCACCTCCATAACAATGGGAGTGAGGGGGTATGCTGCACTGTTGGAGGAAGAATAGAAAGGGGAGGACAACTGATGATGCTGGAGTGATTGAGTGAGGTCCCATGACTCTAATGGGAGGGCGCAACATCTACTCTCCTCCTCTCAAACGTGGGTGATCACATCCATCTATATTCCGCGAAAAGTTAATTAAATATTAATAGCATAACTGGAAATGTATCAAGCATCTGACCTTTGATTAGCTACAATCCGAACATCTAAATCAATATCTATTCGCCACAGAGATCTGTGCTTTACATCTAACCTGAAAGCTTTTAGGGTTTTATCCGAGCTGTGAAGCTGATGGAAGTGAATTGCGGTCACATTGTTCGACCGTACTTGCTTTAAAACGCTAGCTGACCTTTCATGCTGACTGGATGGTTTCGTCTGCTGTAGAGGCCTACCACTCAATCGCAGGCCGTTTTCATCCTGCTCTACAACTCGAAATGCATACGAACCCTGAACTTCGCGTGCCTCCGAAACATTCCATTCTATCAACTTCTACCTTCACGCGCAGCTCCCCAAGAGGTGATCTTTTAAAAGACGTCAATTTATTTATTTTATTTATTCTTATAAAACTGAGGACTACATAGTGGCTGACATTGCCACATACTACCAGGACATCGGAACAGTAAGAACAGTGAAACACTAAGAGCATTGCCACTGCAAGAAAGACAGCCAACTTCAGTTCGCAGACTTTTCGCAGAGAAGTTCAATAACTAGCTTTGCCAGCTACGAACACTTTTACCTACTCCCATCTTCAACAACCTGCTTTACGTCTATTTCGGCATTGAGCTAATTTTCCAACTGCTCCGCTTGCGATTTGAATTGGTTCTTTTGCTTTGCCAGTATATAGGCACCCTACTGCGCAGGGGTTTGCTCCGGCGGTGATGCTGTTTGCTGGAGGTTCTGTTGTGGTTCCATACTCTCAGCATTTCCGTAGCCTTCACTGGGACTAGCTACCCCGCGAGTTGGCCGATGGCCCGCTCCCTTCCACGGCACGAAACTTTGGCTGTGTTGCAGATGCTCCTTCGTCGGAAGCCTTCCCACGGGCCCTCTTTGTTTTGTAGCGGTGATTCTGGAACCATATCTTCACCTAACAGAAAAGTCAAAATATCACGAGCTTTGACCTCCCACTCACTCACTTACTCACAGGCATTTAATATCTATACACTAATGGCTGTCTATTAAACAGGCGCTTTTAACGTTTTAATGCTTGGCAAACCTGAGTCCCTGTTAAGTTGATGCGACGCGCCAGCTCTTCGCGTTCAGTCGGAGAGATGTAGTTGTTCTTTTTATAGCACTTGAGCATTTCGCCAATTTGGTACGAGGTAAAGAGAACCCTGCGCCTGCCTTGTCTTTGTGCCTCAGATAATGCCTGGTTTGCCCGAAGTTGTTCCGCGTTCACCGGCGCGAGGATGGGTACGACATTAGGCGTGGGTAAAGCGGCAGCGAGTTGTTGAAGGAAAAGGTGACTTAGAAATGCGAGGGCATTTGCAGGAAGTTGTTGGCTCGTGCTTGGTGGCAAGACCGGTTGCTGTACTTGTGGCTGCAGCAGCTGCTGACGTAACTTTGACGGATTGTTCAGTGCGAGTAAATTGGATGCCGGGGAAATCGGCAACGTAGTGGTAGTTCGAGGTTGAACTGAGCTTCCACCTTGCTTTGGATGCAAAGACAAGTCGATGCAGGATGTTTGCTCTGGCACAGGCTTTGGAGTGCTAGTCGATCGAGGACTGCGTGGGGGAAATACAGGCATTTCCCCTGAGATATCCGGTATATTGGATGTAGCCTCATTAGTGTTTAGCCGTTTTAGCGGCGAAGCATTCAATTGCGTTTGTTTGCCTCCATCCTTTTTCTGTGGCAGAAACATAAGGAGGGAATTGGGTCTTGAAAATTCTGGAGGCTTAGTCTGAGCAGAGACCGTCTCTTCAGCCTTTATTGGCGTAGGTGGTGCTGCTTGCTGAACTTGCTGCCGCAAGCCTGGTAACAAAGCTAATAGGGCCAATTGTTGAGGACTCAGATTTGTCCCTCCATCGGGTACAACCGGGCGTTCCTCACTTGATGCGCCTGCAAAACACAACGACTGGAATAAAAACATGCACATCTGCATGCAATTAGATACCATCTCTACACTTAGTTGGGTCAAGGGCTTATTCATGCCGAATGTGCTACTTTGAGTAGCCAATCGGGTGCTGATTGACCTCAATCCAATTGGCTCGACTAGGAGTTAATGTGTGGTTGTTGGGACGGCTTCGCGATGTCACTGATGAGGGGCATTGTAAAAAGTTCGTGAATAAAATGAATGAGTGTGGAGGATTGATGTAGAGCTTCTTCTACCGTGAGTGTGTCAGGCAGGCCGCTGTGGCTGCAGAGAGTGCCAGCTGAAAAGGAGTCAAGCTTCAACTCATGATGACGGACGGATGGAAAATGGTAATAAAAGAATACAAGCTTGAGGTAGAGAGGTAAGCAAACAGGAGAGCACACAAAAAGTGGTGGCATAATATGATAGACAGTACCGTTGGCTTGCAACATTGTCAGATTGTGGAGGTGTTCAGGATCGATGGGATCCAAAAGGCTTTTCACCATGAAGTTGGACATGATAAAATCTCCACCACACCGTTCTCCGTTGCTTCTTCGACCGAACTACTTACCGTATTTATAGACTATAAGAGCCAATAAAACCAATTTCACGAGTCAGACCAATAGGATTTGAGCGGTTTTAATCGCGACAATTTTTTGGGAGGGCCAGGTTACGTGATTTTGTTTTAGTTTTGTTTGGGGAGGACGCTGTATTATGACGCATAATGGCTGTACTTTGGTTCTTCCTACTTTTACTCATCAACTGACTGGAAAAGTCACTCATTCCCTGTCCTCCCGATGGAAGTTGCCTTGAAGTCGCAAAGAACGGAGGTTGATGGGTGGGTCTCAAGCAGATGTATCTATTAATGAATAGGCTGTAACATTGTGAATTAATTAAGTTGTCGCCCTAACGAGTTGAGTAATTTTCTTTGGCTACACATGAACTCAAATCGGATCGGTCTTTCACGGTGCTGGAGTCTTGTGGAGTTTTTTATAAAATCTTTGTTTCTGAAGTGTCAAAGGTCCATCGGTAGATGAGGCTAGGTTGATGGTTTTCTAAAAATCCGTCTTCCAGTAGTGCCAATGCTTTGGTGAAACACATTTAGGACAATTTTCTGTGATTAAATTTCTTGACAATTAGGGTCGGCGACTTTGTAATTGTGTCCTTTTCCCGTGCGAAGTGGAAGAGAAAAAAGGAAAATAGCAACACTTTGTGATTTCCCTGCCAAAGACTTACCAAATTCTAGCTAACTATCCTGCAAAAAAATTTGCATGGCTGAAGGGGATGGTTGAAATGTACTGGGAGAGAATGCCCTTTTCAAGAGTTATTGAAAACACTTGTGGAAATACCAAAGCCACGTGCCTCAATAAATAAGGCTGAATTAAACTTAGATTTTAAACACTTAAATCAATTTGAGACATTTCATTTAATTTGTTTTATTTTTGCATAGGAAGATTGGAAACAAAAGATCAGCTCATCATTTTCAACCAGTTACTGTGGGTGTCAATTTTGTTATGGGTGGAAAAGGGAATTTTAATCGTAAATTTTAAACAGAGGAAATTAGAAATAATTTGAACGGGACAGAAAACCAGTTCACTTGTGAATAGCGTTATCTTGAGGATGTACACAATCATCTCAACACAGACAGAGGCGAATGCAAAACTACGAATGTCTTCTTCATTAATTTAATCTCATTTTAACGAGGATCAGGTTTAAGTGCATTATGGAATCAGTTTGGGACAATCCCTAGATCGGATTCAAGGTCGTACTGGTGTTCGATCGTTGATGTCTAGGGTAGGAGGATCTCCTTAGTTCGATGAGATAGCTTGAAGCTCGTTTCTCCGTCTCTAGCTTGAATAAAACACTAGTATCTTTGGAAAAACATTGAAGGTAACCCCTTTACTAACGATGTCTCTAGGCTGAAAGTGATGCCATCTTGCAGATCAGGTTGACGTGGTTGTCATCCTGGTGACTGGGTACATTCGGGGCCTAAGGTAACCTCCAGTCGGTCACGTTTTAAGGCTATTAATGCGTTTTCTGGTTTTCGCACCTTTTATTCTACCTCTCATATGTTTCATTGAATCACTCTGTAGTTTGTTCTGTCATTTCTCAGCGAAATGTGTCTAAATTCTGCTACTCAGTTTCACCTAGAGCCACTTATTTACGGTAATGTCGGAGTCAGTCACCACAAATGCTTTCTAGAAAGTCGAATTCATTATCAACTGGTGAACCGAATAGGCATCAATTTACATTGTGGTTTATAGTTTATCGCACAGAACTTTGCACATTCTGACTGAACGTATTTGTTCGAATCCATTTTGACCTGTAAAGGTGCTATGAAACTGCGAACCCCAACCGTGGAACCACGACTTCCCTTTTCCTTTTCCCGGAGGTGTCATTTGCTCTGGAAGGAGTTATGGAATTGCACAACGTCATCTGCCCAACAAGCAGCTTGGGTCCTAATCGCTACTTGCGCACTCCTGTTTCCATTTCGAGAGGGCGGAATTCGGGGGTCACATCAGCCTCCCTGAATGGTAACCCTACCAAGCGCTGAAATCAACTCCTAGCCCCGACTTGACTTCGACAAAAAAACCTTCCAACACGATTAGACAAAGATTGTATTTTCCCGGATGAGAGGCGTAAAACAGACCAATGACAAAAAATATTAGGTAGGGGAAATGAGAAAGGCGAGAAGCCAATTGGAAAGTAATGCAAGGGGTCGAGGTGTTGCTCCCTACTACACCAATTTTCTATGTGAGACGACAAATGTAAATGAAAAAAGGAACAAAGAGTTGTTTTGAACGGTGGTACCTGAAGATCTGGGTGTGAAGGCATCCCTCGCCACTACTTCACTTGCAATTCCTCTTTATACTGCTTGTGTAAACAGTTCCCGATGGGGAAGAAGTTCAGACAGCGTTGTTGGTAAAAATTCCACACATATATCTCCTAAAGAACACAAAAACCTTAGAAATCGTCGGTCGTTTTAAAAGAATTACTCTCAACGACGTCATGTTATACTCAACCGTTAGGCATGAGTCTGGCTAATGAGGGATTAAAACTGGCTCTCGTACTACTAAAGCCTGTGCAGTTCTGAGTGATCATCCATCACGAAATTCGGGGACTGAGTGATGAGGATGCTTTTTTACAGCCAGTTATCAAACCATCCATTCTGAGGTCCTACGCACTTCGACTTTCGAAATCTACTCTGTCTGCTGCTTCGTCACCCTGTAACACGCAGAATCGGACACCTCCGAGTTAATGACACACCGGTCAGAGTCATGCGAATATCCAACATCAAAAAAAGGTACACAAAAATAACAACATTTTACTTGTAGACTCACCTCACCGGTGAATTCGGTGCCAGGTTTGTTGATGATATGCATGAGGAGGTACCTACAAAAGGCAGATATGTCTGCATAACTCGGTGGACATGGATTGCAACGCGCGCCCCTTCATGTGACAATTAATTGTGTGGTTAAAATAAAACATATCAATTCAAAACCCACCTAATTGGCAAAGAATCTAACACGCATCGAGTGTTAAGAACACGAGGCTAATAACACTTCGAAGTACACGACAATCGCTGTCAACGGCCCCACTCTCCCTCCCCCACTAATTTTGGTGACAACTAGACAGGAAGGAGGTCTGAGAGTCCCTCCATTCAAAAGGTGGGTGAGTCGATTATCAATAATGCTGGTGCTGATGAGGTGAAACATGGACGGATTAGACTGAAAAGATGGTTCGATCCTTGCGTGTCGTAGCCCACGTGTTCGGTCAAAATGGCTGAGCCTCAATTCAGCCATGCGCAGAGTCAAATGTACCCACATGTAGTTGGCGAAGTTGTGTTCGCGTTCCACGTGTCAATCGAAGCCATGTGGAGTGACATCAATGTACTCCTTCCCGATGCCACAGATGAACACTTGGACTCCAAGTCCTCCCGCACCTACTCTAACTGATCTCGTAGGTTGCCAAAGGCATCGATGATGAGACCTGTTTAAAAGGAGTGTTAATTTGTACACTTAACCTCAAAAGTTGTTGTCATTTAAGAGCTTTGAACATCATCTAGCATTATTGTTGTTTCCATAAGCTCGACGCTGCGTAGGTTCGGTCATCGACCTCTCCGACTTCCGGTAATGACTGTCAAGCCTTCCATGCATTTGCAGAGGTCCTATTTAAACTCATTCACGTCTTACTATATTTGTAGAAGCAAAAAATCTTGGCTTCATCTGTCAGGATCGAAGCTAAACCCTAACAGAAGGACAATCTCGAGGGTGGGTGAACGAACATAAGCAAGTACGTTCCGACGGCCAGCGGATCCATCCACAAAGGAGTACTAGGACACCACACACCCTGGCAGTCGGTCTGCCTGATATCAACCAGTAGAATTGATGCGTCAAAGAGATTTTGATGAATGGTAACCCTTCAATTGAAAGGCATTAGTAGGGCATTCGGACGCGCCTACATTACCAGGGACCATATCGAATGGCGACTTATTATGGCGAGGCATCGTCTTGCCCCGAAGGAATGCATTCCAAATTAGCCGAGAGGTTTAAACACTCCCAACTGGTTGATTTATGTACGCATTCTTGCGGTAAAAGTTCCACAGCTCTCGTGGCACTAGAGCAGAAGAAAACGCCTTTCGCCACATTTTCCAAATGGCAAGACTATAATTGCCCCGTAAAAAGGCGACTCCAGTGGGCAATTTTCCACTCAATTAAACGGTGTGGTTGAAGCCAAACTTTTGCCTCTACATAAGATGAGCAGTTAGTTGATAAACGAGAAAGAAAACATGACATCTAACAGGTTGGAAGCAAAGTGCATTAGGCGGTAGAAAGGCGCTTCGTGTGATAAAATTCGTGGAGGAAAGATGTAGGGAAACACACCAGACCTGGATAGACAACAAAGCGCCAATACCGAGAGATGGCTTGATTCAACTGATCAACAAAAATGGCCAAAACTTTAAAGGTCTGACACTTTCTCCTAACACTCCAAATGATCGGCTCCAGTCAAGTGAAGAGGGAGGAGGCACAAACCTTGAATAATCGCAAGGAGGATGATGATGACAAAGAAGAAGAGTCACATGCAAAGAGGATCCGTAGGGCTTCATGTGCGTCTCCATCGGGTGGTCAAACCTCATCTCCAACTCCACCACCCACTCGCAGACCCGTGTGGAGGTGGAAAACAAAACACTAGAGGGGAAGAAAAGAGGAGAGTAAGTAGTGTATGTTGCGTCAGGAGAGCGAGAAAATCGAGGGGGATGATAGAGAAATTGCTCACAGTCAACGTGTCATTACACTTGTATTCCTTCTTTCCATCCTCCTCTTTGGTGTAGAATTTTCGGGAGAAGTTGAATGCGATGACAGTGTAAGGGTAGAATCACAACTGAAGTCAACATGACCGTCAACACGAGCTGAAACAGGCGAGAGTTGGCTACGTTAACACTCATCCGAATCAGGGGTTCATCGAAGGGTTCAGAAGGGTAAAAGTAGTAGACAGCTCCTCAATCGCCTTCAAGTTGAGTTTCCTCGCTGTGGGGACCCCCAGACGCGGCATTTCCTCCTATCAGCAGCCACCAGCAAACCAAATTTTAGGGGTGTTTGGTGTCTCGACACGAATCCTCCAAGCTCATGGACCGAAGTCTGCCTCTCCCGATCAATAGAAGTATCAATCTCACTCCGTGACCACCGTGCTAAAGTCTCAGACTCAGACATTTTACCATGGATTAGTTCCCCAATCACATGGCCCGCAATTTCATCAGCTTTGTACCTCGAGAACATCCAAGCCCATGTGGGTCAAAGTCACACCCGCATGGCTGGATATGCATTACCACGTAATGACCCAGTCACGCCGGAAATGGTAGACGAGTTTTAAGCAAAAATTCGCGTTAGCCTTAGGTTATAATCTGCTACACTCACACCCCCGCGGATGTGGCGCTACAGGCTCGGATGTGGCACCACGTTGTCATTACACCTGGGGTTGTAGGTGTAAAACACGAATGCGCTCGCAACCACCATTTCCAGACGACCAAAGGCCAAAAGATTACGACTTCCGTTACGTGCGACAGCTAAAGCGAAGCATAGCTGGGTTAGAATCTCGTGAACAGGTGTACCGGGAAGCTACAAAGTGCCTTAACTAGCCACGATTCTTTCAAACTGCAATTTAAAGGTGTGAAGGACAGCTCTTCCCTTAAATGAATTCGTCTATGCCAATGACTGCTTAAGTGAAATAAGGCTACCCAACTTTGGTTGCCAAGGGAGTAGAAAAATGTACATCCATAGTGGATTAGCAAAAATGGTTTGGTTTCAGTGTTAGTCACACATCAAAATGATTAAGCCTGATAGTCAGTCCTCAAAACAGTTGGAATCTCACCAAACTAGTCATCTCTACATGATGGAGGGGTCGGTGAAACAGGATGTCAGACACGACCTACACCAGACCACTGCGTGATGCGCCAAGCTACCAGAATGCAATAAAGTGTGACCTACCTGTTTCGCGTTGTATGTAACCGGTTGTACAATGGTGGCCAGTATTTTGAATGAAATAGCCACATCCAGCAGATGGCATGAAAAGAAGAAGTAGTTTGCATTTCGCAGCAGAGAGACAATAAAGTAGACCACAAGGTACAGAAACGACTAAATAGATTAAAAGTGTGTGAGCGTTTTCTCCTCTGCGTAGACCGATTTTGGAATAACCGGAAACCTACGCTATCTGTGGAGATGACACCCAACTTCCAGAGCAGGTATTGCAGATCCATCTCCCGAAGCCACGTTGGATCGAACCAGCTATTCGAGACCATCTCGAAGCGTCCGCTCAAGGTAATTCCACTGCTACCTCCGTTGTTATTTCCAGTCTTCATTTCAAGAAGCCGCTTTATCTGCTGTTGGTCGCACCGCTCTCGATACCTTTTGAGGACTTTCTTCTTAACAAACTTATCTCAGTACATGTGGCGAAAGCTGGGAGTGGGAAGTACCAATTTGTCCCATTGAGCTCTTAGCCTCTCATCGGAAGGCTGTTCAGCTATCCAAATGCCTTCAAATTCAAGCATTTAAGATATTTCCTTCTCCCGTTTAATATAACAAGGGGAACCTAGCATCAAAGAGCGGGAGCCATTGAAGTTTGAGAATTCGACAGTTGCGAAATCGGTTGCTGTATTACTCACTTTTAAGAAGTAGTAAGCAGCAAGCATGCTCATGGACAGGATTGAGTGAGCAATGGACCCAAATTCGAGGCTGACTCGGCTAACGTAATCCACTCCTCTTCCTCCTCTAGCTTCACGTCGGCTTATGTGTCTTGAAGGAGTCCGCGATGCTAGAGGCGATGTCAGTGATTGATGTAACAAACGAGGCACCGATTGCGGCCTCCTCTGCTGCCTCTTCTGCACCGAGTCCTTGTTTTCAATCAGTTGGAGGAAAGTCTAGCTGGTAGAACTTTGAATAAGAATGGCTGGTAGTATGGAAAACGAAACTGGAACTTACCCTGTAGAAGAGGAGGAGGAAGTTGATCATGAAGGCAAGGATAAGGGTACCCTCTCCGAACCGATAAAGGTTGGGTGCAAAAATCGAGATAAGGAAGATGGAGTTTGGAATGGGCTTCTGTTCCACGACTGCGGGCGCCTCCATGCTCTCTCGCTTTAGTGTTTGATGACTTGGTCCTACAGCAAAGACGAGTATTACGCAGAGTTTATGGTTACTAAAAAGCGCATGCCCGTAGTTGCCTACTAGTTAAAATTAAAAGCAAACTCACTTCAATGGCGAAAACATGATAAAAATGAGTTTTACAACTCAAGCGAATGACACACACGGTACCAAGCCCAAGGCACTACTTTAAGGGAGGCAAAATCAGGACACCTCTAGCGCCAGTTATGTAAGCCTACACCCTCATCGGGCAGTCAATATTAATATAAAGCTTCATAAAATGCAAAAATTCGCAGCCATGTCGACTTCTAACCTGCTACTGAAATTGCAAATAAGTATACTGAAAAATAAGATTGTCAAGGGATTGAAAGGCACCGCAGACATGAGCACATGCTGTGATTCTAAAGTGTAAGGGTAGCAAAGTTTGCCTTCTTACGGCAAGAATTTTGGCCGAATGAGAGGGACACTTATTGAATACCATTTTTGGATGCATCCTTTCAGCGTCCCCTTGGGATAGCAGAGAACATATGGGAAGCGTAGATGAGCTTACTCATATTTTGTGTCTTCTTATTGACTGGAGCTGTATCCTTTTGTCCTCCGACATTCGAACGAGTGCTAGTGGAGGTTTGTGATTTCATTGAGGTGGATCCCGTGAAGGCTTCCTTTTAGGAGGATTCCAAGCGATCCAGCCGCTGCTGTTCCTCCTCCGACAAAACCCAACATTTTTTTTCCTTAATGGGGTTACAAAGAAAATAATGGATTGTCGATGGAAAGATGTTTTAGGGTGGAGCGGAGTTTGCAGAGTGTGGTCGTTTTTGAAACTCAGGTAACAAATGGAAGTGTTCAATCTATTTCAAAAAATTAGAACACAATAAGCGAAAATTATTAGTGATACACAAACCTTCTAAAAAACTTGTCCTGTTGCCGAGGCCACGTCTCCAACGCAAACCAAAGTTGATGACTTGAAAATACGTGTCTCAATGGAAAAATTTTGCTTGACTCCAGAAAATTTTCCCTAGTGAGCTCCTTGGGGACTTGATTGAATGTTTGCTGAACACTAAATTAATCTAGCAATAAAATTAATTAGAAGACAAGTAAAAGTAGGTAGGTATTCACTCCTTTTCCACCATTTGTTCTGCACCTGTTAATAGTATCTACCTTGTGTGATTTGTGACAGCAAATAATGACTAGTTCTAGCATTTGTAATGACTTGGCAAATCTGATTCACGAAACAATTTTCTTGTCCTTGATTTCATAACGTTTTGGATGCAAAAGTCCAAAAGTTGGCAAAAACAATCGAATTTTTGGCTAGAATAGAAAGTGGCACCAAAACGATGCTTAGTCATAGGATCGATAGGTCGTTAAAAAGGCCAAATAATTGTGCATGAAATGGTTAAGAAATTATTTCTCACTATGATTGTTAAAATTTTCCACCTGCAGAATGCTTGCAAGATCCTTGGCTTCCTTCTCCTCCTCATTGGTGGCCTTAAGGTCAGGTGGTTTTGCTTCTTCCTCGTTTAGCTTCGCCTCCATTCTATCTTCACCCGTCCGCATCGCATTGAAGAGCATTGCCGTTTGGTTTCGTCTGGCACTCAGCGGCACTGTTGAATTCATCCACTGCACCGTTGGCGGAGGTGGTGATTTTAAGGTTGTCGGGGCTTTTCAGTTAAATCCAACGTCAACGCGATCACACAACGACCCACAGCGCTAATAACTCCCTTTATCCGACCCACAGCTCCGATCGCGAGACCGATAATGAGGCCTAGGATATCTGTAATGACATCCACGAATGACATCTGTCAGGGACTGCACCAACACTTCCATAAATGATGGGGACTGAGGAAAGAGATGAGGGTACCGAGCAATGCAAAGCCGGAGGAGAGTCAAGTGGTCTCGAGGAGATTGCGAAGAGCTACGACCTAAAGTGGGTGATAAAAGAAAGTGAGGTTGAGTGTTGCGTTGGTCACCGTTTACAATGGTAGCCGCAGATCCAACATATTGATTATCCATTAGAGAGTCATAGGAAAGTGCCGAGCGTTTTTAGAAGGGAGAATTTGATTTCTTCGATCGTTTGTACTGGAGACACACAAGGTCTGGATGGTTTGAAAACCACTTTGCTGCTCAAGTTCCTTGTTCCAATGTGATGTCAGTTGTTTTTTATGGAATGGGACAAATCTGCAGTAGTCACAGTTGCCATAACTTCCAAACGATGGAAAATTCGATAAAGTCGGAGATAATTCACAACTGCTTTGGTTGGACAAACCTACCCGACTGATCTGCAAGTTATCGTCAGCTCCACTGATGTCCTGAGCATGTTACGTTTCGGAGATGGTATCCTCAGTGAAATTGACGAAACACTCAAGTTCCTCCTTATCACCACTCTCGCTCACCACCGAGTGAAGGAAGGTGCATTTGGACTCCTTGATTTGAGGCTTTTCCTAAAGTAGACACATTCTATGCGACCCTCCTTGTTGGTGATTTCAATGCTGCCTAGGAGAGGACCAAGCATCTCTAGCATGCCCTTTGCTTTATGCTAAAGCCGTTTGAGGCTGAAAGGGAATGTAAAAAGAACATAGGACCTTCTAAGTCCAGAAGAACACTAATGCTGCCTTATTTCCGCAGCATCACTTACCAAAAATATCACCGGGATATGCTAAAAGGGGCTTGTCAGTAGCAGCGCCACGTTGAAACCAATATCACGAGCTGGATTGTAGAAGCGCTCCGTGAACTCCTAAAAGTCAATTTTTCCATCCAAATTGGCGTCCACACAGCCCATTATGAAGGTGATTTCCTCTCTACAGACAGCAAATCAAGTGACAGAAAACCGTCACTTGGTGAGGTGATTAGCAAAGTGACATTTAGAGACGTAAGGCTCACTTGTTTAACGACTTCTGTTGTTCCAAGGCAGTTCGGAACTCTCGATGCAAGATCCATCCGTCTTTATACACGTCAAAAGCCTTTAAAATGAAAAAGGAAAAAAGTGTGGTTTCAAGTGTGACTAAGCTGTTAACCTCCAAGGCGTACCTTTGGGTAGAACCCACCAAAAAGGCGTCGGGATTTGTAATTTCCTTCATCCGCAATAAGATGACAAAGAAGGTCAAAGTGAGCTTAAAATCAGAGGAGGAATGTGGATCAGAAACTGGTCTATCATTTTGGAGACACTCGTCAGCCACAATGGCACTCAAAACAATGATAGGAATCCAGGCTGAGAATTTGTGCATCCACCTCACCGTAATGGCAACGATAACATAAGGAAGAAACGACACCCTCGTTTTACTAATGCCTATAAAACGCATCACTTTTGACAGAATTTAAAGCCTTCTCACTGCTGCTTGGCTGGTTTTTAAGGCGCTAGACTAAATAGAGACGGTGCTCTGTAAGAACTGGTGGGCTTGACTGCAGGGATTCTTTGCTCTGTCAGGCAAGTGCGATTACTTCTTGTTCTTGCCTCATAGGTTAACTGCCCCGTAGTCTTTCCGTAAGAATGAGCAATAGCCGAAGATCTAATTCCTCTCCCTACCACAACATGTGAGGGCTGCGGAGGATCAAAACAGAAGATGGAGCTGAAGAAGGAAAGGTGAATCATTTTCATGCTTTCTTACAGTCCCCAACACCGATTGCTTATCAGATTTCCTTAATTTTCCTTATCCACTGCATAAGCATCTTTCTTCTAGAGTTGTCACTCCAACATTTGCCGAGGACTTGGCAAGTGTATCAACCATCTGATGTCCAGCAGATCCATTAACATCATTGCCCTCCAGCATGGAGAGTAGCATAATCGTCACTTCGGTCTGCAAGTTGAGAAACTCATGCAGAAGGTTCAGCTGTTCAGGATCCTCCCTCAACTTGTCCTGCATGTGCGCAAAGAGGTAGAAGAAGCCGGCGATAGCATTCCACAACCGGCTGTTGGCCAACACGTACTGATTGCCCTGACAAGGACCCTAAAACGAAGAAGATTTTGAAAGCACTTCAGACTCAAAACCCTTATTTTTAAGGCGTATCGTCAGCTACTCTGTCTAAAAACATTTGAAAGGTCCAATCCACTCACTCCAATGGATTCTGTGAGCATGCGGAAGAGTTGTTTGCCGATTTTGTTGGCCTTGATGACGTTCTTACGACCCGAGTCATCAATGACGGGCTTGTTGGAGAAGTGCCAGTAGAAGTCCATGATGGACTCCTGTAGACGCAACAAGTAGTCCACTGTGCAGATGATCAGATTCACCGAAGTAGTATTGCTTGACTGGGTACGCAAGTAGTCCTGGAAGGCTGCAAAAGAAAAACCGGAGGCTACGTAATGGTTCTTTTCAAGACCTCTCAACCTTTTGCATGCATCATACGACAATTCGATAAAATTTTACAGCCACCAACTTCCACGCCGATTGCTATCACCATCCACTGCTGAGTGCTGGTTACCTGAGTTGTGACCTTCGCACACGAGTTGGAGAAGTCGGAAGATCTTGCAAGTGAAGTCTGCATCGTGGAGAGTCGTGATGCCCTCCACGTCTGACAAATGTATTGCCAGTCCTTCAGCCTCTCGACATCTGTAGAAAAGAAAACTGGCCATATTACGTACCTGATTTATCTCAATTAGTCAAAACGAGAGCAAAGACCGACCTTTGAAACGTATCAGGATCCAACACCGAGCAGTTCTGCATAAGTCTAGCCAAGCCCGTAAAGAGGCCCGTGAGACGTTTCTCCGCCAAGTATGCAAGCATTCGATTCTGCACAGAAGCATTCCTCTCCAAGAGAATAGCTCTGCCCAACTCCACAGAGGCCGTCACCGCCGGTGTGGCTTCGCCTAAAAAGTCGCCAAATCATCGCTATTGACTGGGTACCAGTAAAGCGGTTTTATCAAGCAAATTTGTGTCACCTTTAGAGGCGGCAAGCTCGAGGAGAACCATTTCTGCAGCAGTACGATCCGAGAGGCGATTTTGTTTGAAAAGAAGACGCTGCTTCTGCTCTTCCTCCTCCTGTTCTTAAGATGTGGGTCCCTCTTCTGCTGAGGCCTCGTCACCCCCACCGCCGCTTCTACCGCTACCGCCACCAATTTCATCGCCCTTGCCCTTAACTGAGCAGCCTTAAAAGCAAAGAAGGTAGAAAAGTTTTGGGCAAGTTTGTTGGGAAGTGTTGTCTTTTCCAACTAGAATGCCTTTTTCCCATCGTCTCGCAATCAGTCTATTACAGGAACATATATTTTGGCCATGATGTGCGCGAACGCTAGGTAGAGTGGATCTTCAGGCGCCTGGTCCATAGCAGTTTGAAAGAGCGCAGTGAGGAGTTGACGCAAAAGATCAGGAATGGTGCAGTAGTCTATTGCAAACACCGAATGCTCACCCTTTTTTGTCGGTGTTGCACAATCATCTACCTGTTCGTTGGTTGCAAAAGCGGAGGGTGATGTTGTGATTGGACCGCATCCATCTCCACCACACCCACCGTTGCTTCCATCCCACCCGAGGGAGAGATGCTGTCCATTGTGAGCACAAATAATTGCTACTTAGACACCACAGTAATTCGATTTGATTCAAAATCTGGACTACAGGTCAACTTACCCTCGTCTGAGGAGTCGAAATACATAGAGGTCTCTATGATAGCTTTCGCGACTATCGAAATATTCCCATTATCACCACTTCCACTTCCACCACTACTGCTGAAATTCGGCTATGCAACATTAGCAGAACCACTTCCAGCATCACCAGAATGATTGGAATGGGCCATTCCAGCAATAGGAGTAGAAACTGGAGCGTTAGTGGAAGATAGAGTTTCCTCCTCCGGTGAGGCTCCCGTGATTTCCTCAATCAACTGAACTCCTAGTGATTGTTCATGGCTCAACCACCCGTAATGGCATTTTTTGACCTGGCAGAGCACAAAATGGCTGCATTCGGAAACACGCCATTACTGCACGCTTGCGCTGTGTTAAAACGAGCTTCTTTCAGGCGCCTAGGTTCTGGATTGTTGGAACAACATTCTGGTGAAAGAAGAAGTGGATCGGGAGGTGAATTATTCTAGAGAACGTGCTCATAATAGCTGCTCAAACACACTGTCAAAGCGAACAAATGGATATCCGATACTATACATGCCAGCTATTAAGAGAAGTAGATACGTTAAAAGCGCGTCTAGGTTAGAAATTTGTTGAATTTTTAAGCTTTAAAGTAAAAGGCTTTGAGTCCCTCCACGGTCCTGATGAAAGGTCAGTTTCATCACAAAAATAAGTGAGATACAGTTCAACCAGGCCTATGGGCTCAAAAGACATCATACATCAAGTTTGGACTATAAGCGGATGTGCGGATACGTAAGGGGTAGATGCCGCGGAGATGAAATGGCAGATGGATGATTGCGGATAGTTGGAAGAATCCGTGATAAGCAGATTCAGAGCAAACCTACTAACTTGAGAGCTGTGAGAGCAACCGTGGTAAAGGGAGGCATAAAGTTGAGACATTTAATGGGTGCATTCAGGGTGACTACATGGGTAGAAGCGCAATGAATGAATGAGCGGATCCAGGAGGGATGAATAACTGGTTGACTGAAAGGAGGGAACTCATCGAAGCACACTTCAGTGGTACCACCAAGATGAGCAATGAGATCTGGAATAAATGGGTGGATAAGTTGGAGATGGATAGGGTCAAGGGGCAACGCCAACGAATTCTAGAGCATCTTTCGGCATAACCACACTGTTCTACGCCTCGTACAGGCATTTTGGGAGCAGGAAATACCCGAGTCAGGTGGCTCAACATCAACTTGACGGGTCATCTCCGCAGTATTGGTTACTTACAATGAAAAGGCAGAGCGCCTGCATGACCTTGGCCAAGGCCATTGTGAACTGATGATCCCTTCTTTTGTGGACGCACCCAGGGCGTCGTGACATTTGATCAGAGCGATCACTTGATCTATCTTGCGGTATAGCCGCTCCTGCCATCGGTGCGTCCTCGTCTCCGACTAAAAGCATTCAGCAATCAACATGATGGGGTGGATTAGGCCTGCTTTTGCACACTCAAATAGCACTCACCTCGTCGTCCTTGTCTAGGGCGTATCGAAGTTACTCCATAATGTCAACTTCCACCTCATGCTGAAAATGGGCAAGAAGGTGAATTCGGTGAGTGATCCGTCCAATCGGATGCGAGGATGTCTAGCAACGACTACTTTAACCAATTGAAATGCAGCTAGGGGAGAGGGAGAGGATGGGATAAAAAACACGCAAAATAGCTAATTTGAAGGCTAAAAAATAGAAGTCAAACTTGACCATGCAAATATGGCTACTGCCAATACCAGTCACTACATCAACTGTCAATGAGAATCAGCAAAATACGTGCTCATGCCGCCTTTGGTGTCGGTATGCTGAATGGATCATAGTGAGTAGCATATACATGGGAATAAATAGACTGACGAGAGAGAAGAAGTGAATACTTGAAATGGAAAAAATGAAAACGAGTGGCAAACAAAGGTGGCGGAATTACCGGCGCGTTTGATCCCTACACATAGGCAAGGGTAAGTAAAGGAGAAAAGAATAACTCCTTGATTGGAGAATGACCCTCTTCACTACTTCGGTAGTGCAATTAGCTAGCAGATAAGTCAGCTGTTAAGACGCAAAATTTTGCTTAAAAATAAGTAATATCGACTTGGAGGAAAAGGTAAGCTAACCTTTAGGAAGATCCGCTTAGCTCTTTGGAGCACTTCTCGCTGCATAGACCTAAGAAAGGGGCAGAAGGGAGCAATGAGAAGGTGGGGGATGCGTACCTCTGCAGCTAAGACGCGTGCGCCAACTTACCAATTGGAAGGAGACGCTTTATTGAAGCAACCAGTAGACTGGTGAAACCCCTATTCGGTGCCGTTCCTATCAAAAATAAAAGAACCCAGGTTAGGGGGAATGTTTCCCTCCTTCGCCAGACAAGTGCCGCACAACCAGCCAATCCGAACTGACCAGATCTAGTGTGATGATGAGAGAGGGTGCGAGGCGCAACATCAGTAGAGATCGAGCCTCTTTCTGCAGTCGGCATTATTAGCGCCAGAGCATCCAACTCATGACTTCCAGCAAATGTCTCCTCCTCTCGTTTGGAGTTCTGTCAAATATGGAGGGAGGTGAAGGAATGATTTGTAATTTCGGTCAGAGTAATGGCTGTAGTATTGCTGACCAGAGAGCCATTCCAAATGAGGAAAAGATAGACAACAGCGCTGAAGAGTCTATTCGTCCCCATGGTGGGCTACTTAAGCCACTCAGTACGATATCAGTCGTCGAAGGTGATGAGGAGGGGATACAGATCGAGCATATTGCGAACTAGCAACTCGCAGACAGCTGTCAAATCGTCCTCTTTGTCTGTCTCGTTGCCTGGATAGAGGTAGCTGAGGTAAGAAAGTAAGAAAGTAAGAATTGACTTCAGAGATGGAAGGTACTGCTCAACACTTGAAAGCGTCGATTTTTCTTGACACTACATCCACTTAACTAAGCTGACAAGTTGGTTTACACAGACTTACTTCTAGCTTCGAAGGTGTAGTCGGTCCCTTTTGTGTTATATGCAATTGATTTTGGATGGTGAGCGCTCAATTCGGGCGTAAGAAAAGCCACCGAGAAACAGGTGCTCAGAGCTGCCGGGCATTTACCCAGCATTGGTCGGTGTCTAAAAGAAGGTACGCAAAATCCACCCATCAACTCTCCTCCAGAGGCAGCAATATCATGCGAGTTGAAAACGTCCTTTTCACCAATACAGCTCTTCCGTCAGTTCAGGTCGATTGGCGTGCTTTCGACCAGTCATTCCCAACACTTAGAGGGCATAAAGAGTGCGGTAACAAGTGACCTGTAGATGACCCAAAAGTAGGTCCTTACCCACTTCTGTCTTGCTAATTTGTTCAAACATCGTCTTCAGTGGCGGTAGATGGATCATGTGGACGTAGTCGATGCTGCAGACCCCACGTCGAATAGTGCCCTGGCAAAGCAGAACAGTGGAACCGAGGCAAGTACAAGGAGAAATCACCTGATTGTTGGTTTGCTAACCCACCTTGATATTGGAGTACCCCCAAGAGTTAAGATTTCGGATGATGAGGTTCATGTCATTCACGCAGAGGGAGACGAATGGCATGAGACGGAGTCGAACAAAGTCCTCTGCGTAGTTAATCTTCACAATGGTCTTGAATTCAAGGCAGTCGATGGGGCATTTGAGACATGAGACGGTCACATTGACGTCGGCGCTGAAACAGCGAGTCTTAAGGCGCAAAAGATTGAAGAGCCTGGAGGTAAGGGAAAGGAGAATAGCTGATTGAACTGGGTCGTTATCAGTCAGATTGGATAATTGCATCCGCCCATTCTTTTCAAGACCTCCATAGATCGGCTTCAATTCCAAACTCACATCGTGGCCATCTCCTTTTCCTCAATCGACGCGCCCGCGTAGGGGTTGATGAAGTAGGACTTACAAGTGTAGAAGTGGCGCCTCAGCAAAGGCAGAATGACCGTCACGAGGAATTTCCTATCCTCGCTGGTTTGCGTAAGGTTTTGGTGTCAACTGAACATACGACTCGGCTTGTCCTCACGAACTGTTGACATGGCGTCATCCACATAATCCAACAACTTCGACAGCGGACCGTAGGCGAATCAGCTTGAAGGACGACCTAAACAGGAGCAATCGAATATCAACGTTTCTCGTGCGAAAGACAAAAATTATGGGAACAATCATCTGTGGTAATAAAAAGCAGTAAATTTTAATCCAAGAAGGCCCTTCCTGGTGTGACAACCTGCCACGCGTCGGCGTCGCCCCTCAACTCGGACGCGATTTCCCATTGGTTAACGAATTCCTCCCCCTCCGCACCAAGCAAATTTGCACGCCCGCACTCACCTATATTCTGTTCGCCAGCGAATTGTTTCACTGTATTTGGCGCTGTGGTTGTCGTCGTCGTCGTTGCCGTCTTGGTTTTGGTGGTATCCGCCTGATGATTGGTTGATTTGCAGGCGAGGTGATAGCCCAAGTACTAGAGGTGGCCAATCGACTCGTGATTTGGGTGACAGTATCGTTTGCGCTCACGATCGATCAGGATGCCGTAGGGCACCAAAAGTTGGTGAACACCGCCACCTAGGAAAAAGAAAAGACAGTATGACGGTGATTGCATTTAGACCCACATTTCCAACTGGTCACTTTCACCAAACGATACAAGCAGTAGTGGCTCACCTCATTCCTCAAGTTCTTCTACTTTCTGTTCCGCCCAGATCTGATAAGCATTGTCGGTCAGTCGCTTGGCCAAGTCAATTAATTCTCGAGTTACATTAACCCCGTGAAGGTCCTTTGGAGCCAGAATTAATCCATGTGGACTTTCAATTTGCTAGAATTAAAGAATTTGTACATTTTTTCATTTTGATCGGCAAACAAAACTTTGGGAGGCATAATTTTGACAAGGAGCCACATGTGCTACTAATATGGAACATAGCATCATTTGAGTGGTGTCATCCTACTCATATATAAAGAAGTAGACTAAGAACATATGGACGGTTACGACTACGCCTAGGAGCACTGTCGGGTTCGTAGTAGTGTGTGATCACTCAGTATGATTCAACTTGGCCAGATTTTTTTTTTCAAAACCAATAGTCAGATGGGACAGAATCCTCATGCTGTGGATGAATTATCTTCTAAGAATACCCAGTCCTGTTCCATCGCCCCCGTGGCATGCTCTCGAAGGATCGATGGTCCACTCAAGAGCGAGTATCGCACGTAGAGTCTCTGTCGCCGGCTGTCTGTAGCGAATTTGATCCTAAAGATGGGTAAGTGCATGTAAAAGTGCCCCATCGCGTCCAATTGGAGAATGAATAAGGTCACTACCAAGAACGCCGGGCGGAAGTTGAAGAGTTAGAAGTCCACAGAATGATGGATAAGTAAACGAGATGCTGGCTGGACAGATAGCCAGTTATTCAGTGACTCACACAGACAGGTGGACAACCAGTTAATCCCTTGCAGGAACGAATGGAAGGGTAAGGAGAAAGAGGGGATGGATCTAATCTGAACAGATAGATCGCGTTTTGAGCTCTCCGTTACTTGTAGATAGGTCGTTTCGGAGTTCAAAGATAGAAACCGACTCAATTTTATCATAAGGTAATGCATGTGTTTGAAGCTAGAGGCAAAACCAGAAGCTAAAGAACGAAATTTAAAAATGGGAATGGAAAGAGTTCTTGCTGCAAGGATGCTAGTAATGACTCCAAAAATCGTGGCTAATAGAATTTTCCCAATTAAGGGCAATGCTCCCATCACCAATGGTAAGACACCTCTTGTTAAGTAGCAAAGCGGAGTACATTTGAAAAGCCCTCTCTCTCCGCCCCAGTATTTGACAACACTGACCTAACTTGGATAGTAATCACAACATGAAGCCTGACGGTTCGTCAAGACGAAATCAAACCCTCTCTAGTGAACATCACACCATTTTGAAGGCATGAACTCTGTTTGGCCATCGCACGGGAAGTGTGCCTGCATCCTGCGAATGCGAGACGCTTGAAGCTACTTAGGTCATGCGTGAGCGCATGCTGTCCTCACAAGAGCACATGTTTTGTGGCCCGCCGAGCCTACTCTGCAGGCCTCAAGGACTATCTACCACATGGCTATGGTACGTTCACAAGGGTATTTATTGCTCAAGATACTCGCTATTGCTCACTCAATCCTGTCCATGAGCATGCTTGCTGCTTACTACTTCTTAAAAGTGAGTAATACAGCAACCGATTTCGCAACTGTCGAATTCTCAAACTTCAATGGCTCCCGCTCTTTGATGCTAGGTTCCCCTTGTTATATTAAACGGGAGAAGGAAATATCTTAAATGCTTGAATTTGAAGGCATTTGGATAGCTGAACAGCCTTCCGATGAGAGGCTAAGAGCTCAATGGGACAAATTGGTACTTCCCACTCCCAGCTTTCGCCACATGTACTGAGATAAGTTTGTTAAGAAGAAAGTCCTCAAAAGGTATCGAGAGCGGTGCGACCAACAGCAGATAAAGCGGCTTCTTGAAATGAAGACTGGAAATAACAACGGAGGTAGCAGTGGAATTACCTTGAGCGGACGCTTCGAGATGGTCTCGAATAGCTGGTTCGATCCAACGTGGCTTCGGGAGATGGATCTGCAATACCTGCTCTGGAAGTTGGGTGTCATCTCCACAGATAGCGTAGGTTTCCGGTTATTCCAAAATCGGTCTACGCAGAGGAGAAAACGCTCACACACTTTTAATCTATTTAGTCGTTTCTGTACCTTGTGGTCTACTTTATTGTCTCTCTGCTGCGAAATGCAAACTACTTCTTCTTTTCATGCCATCTGCTGGATGTGGCTATTTCATTCAAAATACTGGCCACCATTGTACAACCGGTTACATACAACGCGAAACAGGTAGGTCACACTTTATTGCATTCTGGTAGCTTGGCGCATCACGCAGTGGTCTGGTGTAGGTCGTGTCTGACATCCTGTTTCACCGACCCCTCCATCATGTAGAGATGACTAGTTTGGTGAGATTCCAACTGTTTTGAGGACTGACTATCAGGCTTAATCATTTTGATGTGTGACTAACACTGAAACCAAACCATTTTTGCTAATCCACTGTGGATGTACATTTTTCTACTCCCTTGGCAACCAAAGTTGGGTAGCCTTATTTCACTTAAGCAGTCATTGGCATAGACGAATCCATTTAAGGGAAGAGCTGTCCTTCACACCTTTAAATTGCAGTTTGAAAGAATCGTGGCTAGTTAAGGCACTTTGTAGCTTCCCGGTACACCTGTTCACGAGATTCTAACCCAGCTATGCTTCGCTTTAGCTGTCGCACGTAACGGAAGTCGTAATCTTTTGGCCTTTGGTCGTCTGGAAATGGTGGTTGCGAGCGCATTCGTGTTTTACACCTACAACCCCAGGTGTAATGACAACGTGGTGCCACATCCGAGCCTGTAGCGCCACATCCGCGGGGGTGTGAGTGTAGCAGATTATAACCTAAGGCTAACGCGAATTTTTGCTTAAAACTCGTCTACCATTTCCGGCGTGACTGGGTCATTACGTGGTAATGCATATCCAGCCATGCGGGTGTGACTTTGACCCACATGGGCTTGGATGTTCTCGAGGTACAAAGCTGATGAAATTGCGGGCCATGTGATTGGGGAACTAATCCATGGTAAAATGTCTGAGTCTGAGACTTTAGCACGGTGGTCACGGAGTGAGATTGATACTTCTATTGATCGGGAGAGGCAGACTTCGGTCCATGAGCTTGGAGGATTCGTGTCGAGACACCAAACACCCCTAAAATTTGGTTTGCTGGTGGCTGCTGATAGGAGGAAATGCCGCGTCTGGGGGTCCCCACAGCGAGGAAACTCAACTTGAAGGCGATTGAGGAGCTGTCTACTACTTTTACCCTTCTGAACCCTTCGATGAACCCCTGATTCGGATGAGTGTTAACGTAGCCAACTCTCGCCTGTTTCAGCTCGTGTTGACGGTCATGTTGACTTCAGTTGTGATTCTACCCTTACACTGTCATCGCATTCAACTTCTCCCGAAAATTCTACACCAAAGAGGAGGATGGAAAGAAGGAATACAAGTGTAATGACACGTTGACTGTGAGCAATTTCTCTATCATCCCCCTCGATTTTCTCGCTCTCCTGACGCAACATACACTACTTACTCTCCTCTTTTCTTCCCCTCTAGTGTTTTGTTTTCCACCTCCACACGGGTCTGCGAGTGGGTGGTGGAGTTGGAGATGAGGTTTGACCACCCGATGGAGACGCACATGAAGCCCTACGGATCCTCTTTGCATGTGACTCTTCTTCTTTGTCATCATCATCCTCCTTGCGATTATTCAAGGTTTGTGCCTCCTCCCTCTTCACTTGACTGGAGCCGATCATTTGGAGTGTTAGGAGAAAGTGTCAGACCTTTAAAGTTTTGGCCATTTTTGTTGATCAGTTGAATCAAGCCATCTCTCGGTATTGGCGCTTTGTTGTCTATCCAGGTCTGGTGTGTTTCCCTACATCTTTCCTCCACGAATTTTATCACACGAAGCGCCTTTCTACCGCCTAATGCACTTTGCTTCCAACCTGTTAGATGTCATGTTTTCTTTCTCGTTTATCAACTAACTGCTCATCTTATGTAGAGGCAAAAGTTTGGCTTCAACCACACCGTTTAATTGAGTGGAAAATTGCCCACTGGAGTCGCCTTTTTACGGGGCAATTATAGTCTTGCCATTTGGAAAATGTGGCGAAAGGCGTTTTCTTCTGCTCTAGTGCCACGAGAGCTGTGGAACTTTTACCGCAAGAATGCGTACATAAATCAACCAGTTGGGAGTGTTTAAACCTCTCGGCTAATTTGGAATGCATTCCTTCGGGGCAAGACGATGCCTCGCCATAATAAGTCGCCATTCGATATGGTCCCTGGTAATGTAGGCGCGTCCGAATGCCCTACTAATGCCTTTCAATTGAAGGGTTACCATTCATCAAAATCTCTTTGACGCATCAATTCTACTGGTTGATATCAGGCAGACCGACTGCCAGGGTGTGTGGTGTCCTAGTACTCCTTTGTGGATGGATCCGCTGGCCGTCGGAACGTACTTGCTTATGTTCGTTCACCCACCCTCGAGATTGTCCTTCTGTTAGGGTTTAGCTTCGATCCTGACAGATGAAGCCAAGATTTTTTGCTTCTACAAATATAGTAAGACGTGAATGAGTTTAAATAGGACCTCTGCAAATGCATGGAAGGCTTGACAGTCATTACCGGAAGTCGGAGAGGTCGATGACCGAACCTACGCAGCGTCGAGCTTATGGAAACAACAATAATGCTAGATGATGTTCAAAGCTCTTAAATGACAACAACTTTTGAGGTTAAGTGTACAAATTAACACTCCTTTTAAACAGGTCTCATCATCGATGCCTTTGGCAACCTACGAGATCAGTTAGAGTAGGTGCGGGAGGACTTGGAGTCCAAGTGTTCATCTGTGGCATCGGGAAGGAGTACATTGATGTCACTCCACATGGCTTCGATTGACACGTGGAACGCGAACACAACTTCGCCAACTACATGTGGGTACATTTGACTCTGCGCATGGCTGAATTGAGGCTCAGCCATTTTGACCGAACACGTGGGCTACGACACGCAAGGATCGAACCATCTTTTCAGTCTAATCCGTCCATGTTTCACCTCATCAGCACCAGCATTATTGATAATCGACTCACCCACCTTTTGAATGGAGGGACTCTCAGACCTCCTTCCTGTCTAGTTGTCACCAAAATTAGTGGGGGAGGGAGAGTGGGGCCGTTGACAGCGATTGTCGTGTACTTCGAAGTGTTATTAGCCTCGTGTTCTTAACACTCGATGCGTGTTAGATTCTTTGCCAATTAGGTGGGTTTTGAATTGATATGTTTTATTTTAACCACACAATTAATTGTCACATGAAGGGGCGCGCGTTGCAATCCATGTCCACCGAGTTATGCAGACATATCTGCCTTTTGTAGGTACCTCCTCATGCATATCATCAACAAACCTGGCACCGAATTCACCGGTGAGGTGAGTCTACAAGTAAAATGTTGTTATTTTTGTGTACCTTTTTTTGATGTTGGATATTCGCATGACTCTGACCGGTGTGTCATTAACTCGGAGGTGTCCGATTCTGCGTGTTACAGGGTGACGAAGCAGCAGACAGAGTAGATTTCGAAAGTCGAAGTGCGTAGGACCTCAGAATGGATGGTTTGATAACTGGCTGTAAAAAAGCATCCTCATCACTCAGTCCCCGAATTTCGTGATGGATGATCACTCAGAACTGCACAGGCTTTAGTAGTACGAGAGCCAGTTTTAATCCCTCATTAGCCAGACTCATGCCTAACGGTTGAGTATAACATGACGTCGTTGAGAGTAATTCTTTTAAAACGACCGACGATTTCTAAGGTTTTTGTGTTCTTTAGGAGATATATGTGTGGAATTTTTACCAACAACGCTGTCTGAACTTCTTCCCCATCGGGAACTGTTTACACAAGCAGTATAAAGAGGAATTGCAAGTGAAGTAGTGGCGAGGGATGCCTTCACACCCAGATCTTCAGGTACCACCGTTCAAAACAACTCTTTGTTCCTTTTTTCATTTACATTTGTCGTCTCACATAGAAAATTGGTGTAGTAGGGAGCAACACCTCGACCCCTTGCATTACTTTCCAATTGGCTTCTCGCCTTTCTCATTTCCCCTACCTAATATTTTTTGTCATTGGTCTGTTTTACGCCTCTCATCCGGGAAAATACAATCTTTGTCTAATCGTGTTGGAAGGTTTTTTTGTCGAAGTCAAGTCGGGGCTAGGAGTTGATTTCAGCGCTTGGTAGGGTTACCATTCAGGGAGGCTGATGTGACCCCCGAATTCCGCCCTCTCGAAATGGAAACAGGAGTGCGCAAGTAGCGATTAGGACCCAAGCTGCTTGTTGGGCAGATGACGTTGTGCAATTCCATAACTCCTTCCAGAGCAAATGACACCTCCGGGAAAAGGAAAAGGGAAGTCGTGGTTCCACGGTTGGGGTTCGCAGTTTCATAGCACCTTTACAGGTCAAAATGGATTCGAACAAATACGTTCAGTCAGAATGTGCAAAGTTCTGTGCGATAAACTATAAACCACAATGTAAATTGATGCCTATTCGGTTCACCAGTTGATAATGAATTCGACTTTCTAGAAAGCATTTGTGGTGACTGACTCCGACATTACCGTAAATAAGTGGCTCTAGGTGAAACTGAGTAGCAGAATTTAGACACATTTCGCTGAGAAATGACAGAACAAACTACAGAGTGATTCAATGAAACATATGAGAGGTAGAATAAAAGGTGCGAAAACCAGAAAACGCATTAATAGCCTTAAAACGTGACCGACTGGAGGTTACCTTAGGCCCCGAATGTACCCAGTCACCAGGATGACAACCACGTCAACCTGATCTGCAAGATGGCATCACTTTCAGCCTAGAGACATCGTTAGTAAAGGGGTTACCTTCAATGTTTTTCCAAAGATACTAGTGTTTTATTCAAGCTAGAGACGGAGAAACGAGCTTCAAGCTATCTCATCGAACTAAGGAGATCCTCCTACCCTAGACATCAACGATCGAACACCAGTACGACCTTGAATCCGATCTAGGGATTGTCCCAAACTGATTCCATAATGCACTTAAACCTGATCCTCGTTAAAATGAGATTAAATTAATGAAGAAGACATTCGTAGTTTTGCATTCGCCTCTGTCTGTGTTGAGATGATTGTGTACATCCTCAAGATAACGCTATTCACAAGTGAACTGGTTTTCTGTCCCGTTCAAATTATTTCTAATTTCCTCTGTTTAAAATTTACGATTAAAATTCCCTTTTCCACCCATAACAAAATTGACACCCACAGTAACTGGTTGAAAATGATGAGCTGATCTTTTGTTTCCAATCTTCCTATGCAAAAATAAAACAAATTAAATGAAATGTCTCAAATTGATTTAAGTGTTTAAAATCTAAGTTTAATTCAGCCTTATTTATTGAGGCACGTGGCTTTGGTATTTCCACAAGTGTTTTCAATAACTCTTGAAAAGGGCATTCTCTCCCAGTACATTTCAACCATCCCCTTCAGCCATGCAAATTTTTTTGCAGGATAGTTAGCTAGAATTTGGTAAGTCTTTGGCAGGGAAATCACAAAGTGTTGCTATTTTCCTTTTTTCTCTTCCACTTCGCACGGGAAAAGGACACAATTACAAAGTCGCCGACCCTAATTGTCAAGAAATTTAATCACAGAAAATTGTCCTAAATGTGTTTCACCAAAGCATTGGCACTACTGGAAGACGGATTTTTAGAAAACCATCAACCTAGCCTCATCTACCGATGGACCTTTGACACTTCAGAAACAAAGATTTTATAAAAAACTCCACAAGACTCCAGCACCGTGAAAGACCGATCCGATTTGAGTTCATGTGTAGCCAAAGAAAATTACTCAACTCGTTAGGGCGACAACTTAATTAATTCACAATGTTACAGCCTATTCATTAATAGATACATCTGCTTGAGACCCACCCATCAACCTCCGTTCTTTGCGACTTCAAGGCAACTTCCATCGGGAGGACAGGGAATGAGTGACTTTTCCAGTCAGTTGATGAGTAAAAGTAGGAAGAACCAAAGTACAGCCATTATGCGTCATAATACAGCGTCCTCCCCAAACAAAACTAAAACAAAATCACGTAACCTGGCCCTCCCAAAAAATTGTCGCGATTAAAACCGCTCAAATCCTATTGGTCTGACTCGTGAAATTGGTTTTATTGGCTCTTATAGTCTATAAATACGGTAAGTAGTTCGGTCGAAGAAGCAACGGAGAACGGTGTGGTGGAGATTTTATCATGTCCAACTTCATGGTGAAAAGCCTTTTGGATCCCATCGATCCTGAACACCTCCACAATCTGACAATGTTGCAAGCCAACGGTACTGTCTATCATATTATGCCACCACTTTTTGTGTGCTCTCCTGTTTGCTTACCTCTCTACCTCAAGCTTGTATTCTTTTATTACCATTTTCCATCCGTCCGTCATCATGAGTTGAAGCTTGACTCCTTTTCAGCTGGCACTCTCTGCAGCCACAGCGGCCTGCCTGACACACTCACGGTAGAAGAAGCTCTACATCAATCCTCCACACTCATTCATTTTATTCACGAACTTTTTACAATGCCCCTCATCAGTGACATCGCGAAGCCGTCCCAACAACCACACATTAACTCCTAGTCGAGCCAATTGGATTGAGGTCAATCAGCACCCGATTGGCTACTCAAAGTAGCACATTCGGCATGAATAAGCCCTTGACCCAACTAAGTGTAGAGATGGTATCTAATTGCATGCAGATGTGCATGTTTTTATTCCAGTCGTTGTGTTTTGCAGGCGCATCAAGTGAGGAACGCCCGGTTGTACCCGATGGAGGGACAAATCTGAGTCCTCAACAATTGGCCCTATTAGCTTTGTTACCAGGCTTGCGGCAGCAAGTTCAGCAAGCAGCACCACCTACGCCAATAAAGGCTGAAGAGACGGTCTCTGCTCAGACTAAGCCTCCAGAATTTTCAAGACCCAATTCCCTCCTTATGTTTCTGCCACAGAAAAAGGATGGAGGCAAACAAACGCAATTGAATGCTTCGCCGCTAAAACGGCTAAACACTAATGAGGCTACATCCAATATACCGGATATCTCAGGGGAAATGCCTGTATTTCCCCCACGCAGTCCTCGATCGACTAGCACTCCAAAGCCTGTGCCAGAGCAAACATCCTGCATCGACTTGTCTTTGCATCCAAAGCAAGGTGGAAGCTCAGTTCAACCTCGAACTACCACTACGTTGCCGATTTCCCCGGCATCCAATTTACTCGCACTGAACAATCCGTCAAAGTTACGTCAGCAGCTGCTGCAGCCACAAGTACAGCAACCGGTCTTGCCACCAAGCACGAGCCAACAACTTCCTGCAAATGCCCTCGCATTTCTAAGTCACCTTTTCCTTCAACAACTCGCTGCCGCTTTACCCACGCCTAATGTCGTACCCATCCTCGCGCCGGTGAACGCGGAACAACTTCGGGCAAACCAGGCATTATCTGAGGCACAAAGACAAGGCAGGCGCAGGGTTCTCTTTACCTCGTACCAAATTGGCGAAATGCTCAAGTGCTATAAAAAGAACAACTACATCTCTCCGACTGAACGCGAAGAGCTGGCGCGTCGCATCAACTTAACAGGGACTCAGGTTTGCCAAGCATTAAAACGTTAAAAGCGCCTGTTTAATAGACAGCCATTAGTGTATAGATATTAAATGCCTGTGAGTAAGTGAGTGAGTGGGAGGTCAAAGCTCGTGATATTTTGACTTTTCTGTTAGGTGAAGATATGGTTCCAGAATCACCGCTACAAAACAAAGAGGGCCCGTGGGAAGGCTTCCGACGAAGGAGCATCTGCAACACAGCCAAAGTTTCGTGCCGTGGAAGGGAGCGGGCCATCGGCCAACTCGCGGGGTAGCTAGTCCCAGTGAAGGCTACGGAAATGCTGAGAGTATGGAACCACAACAGAACCTCCAGCAAACAGCATCACCGCCGGAGCAAACCCCTGCGCAGTAGGGTGCCTATATACTGGCAAAGCAAAAGAACCAATTCAAATCGCAAGCGGAGCAGTTGGAAAATTAGCTCAATGCCGAATAGACGTAAAGCAGGTTGTTGAAGATGGGAGTAGGTAAAAGTGTTCGTAGCTGGCAAAGCTAGTTATTGAACTTCTCTGCGAAAAGTCTGCGAACTGAAGTTGGCTGTCTTTCTTGCAGTGGCAATGCTCTTAGTGTTTCACTGTTCTTACTGTTCCGATGTCCTGGTAGTATGTGGCAATGTCAGCCACTATGTAGTCCTCAGTTTTATAAGAATAAATAAAATAAATAAATTGACGTCTTTTAAAAGATCACCTCTTGGGGAGCTGCGCGTGAAGGTAGAAGTTGATAGAATGGAATGTTTCGGAGGCACGCGAAGTTCAGGGTTCGTATGCATTTCGAGTTGTAGAGCAGGATGAAAACGGCCTGCGATTGAGTGGTAGGCCTCTACAGCAGACGAAACCATCCAGTCAGCATGAAAGGTCAGCTAGCGTTTTAAAGCAAGTACGGTCGAACAATGTGACCGCAATTCACTTCCATCAGCTTCACAGCTCGGATAAAACCCTAAAAGCTTTCAGGTTAGATGTAAAGCACAGATCTCTGTGGCGAATAGATATTGATTTAGATGTTCGGATTGTAGCTAATCAAAGGTCAGATGCTTGATACATTTCCAGTTATGCTATTAATATTTAATTAACTTTTCGCGGAATATAGATGGATGTGATCACCCACGTTTGAGAGGAGGAGAGTAGATGTTGCGCCCTCCCATTAGAGTCATGGGACCTCACTCAATCACTCCAGCATCATCAGTTGTCCTCCCCTTTCTATTCTTCCTCCAACAGTGCAGCATACCCCCTCACTCCCATTGTTATGGAGGTGCGAGTTCACACAAGGCGATGCATCACATGCGCAAACGATGATGATGCTCAACCCGTGCAAGTGGTTAAAGGTGATGATTATCAAAGTTAAAATCACGCTGCATGCCACTTCTAAGGCCTACAGGTCGGTTTACCTCCTAAAATCTCTCTTGTGCCAACGAAATAGCTCGATTGGAACTTCATAATCCACTCCACAAGCATGTTACACAACCATCCTCACAGTTAGGCACCGATTTTATTAACAACGAGCAGCTCAAAGCTGCTCAGATTGACTTTACTCCTATCCAAAACATCCACGAATTAGAGCCAGTCTAATTGGGTCAAACCACATGAAGTTGTAAGAGAGAGAAGGACCGAGGCAGCTAGTGAGGTTGTGTCGGGAGAATAAACGTCACAGTTCTCCATAGTTTCGCGCTTATCCATCGAAAGTGTAGAGCAAACCCAGACACAGAGCATGACATACGTTCCACACGTCCCCAAAACCCACTTTCTCTCCAACTTATCCATAACTCGGCTGCGGCGTTTCGAGCGTAATTTGCTTCTCGTTTGGGTAGATGAGGCCATCAAAACCGAAAACTACACGCTTTAAACTCTAGTGTCAGCCTTATTCACCTACGGGGTGAACGCTTTTGGGGCGTTGGATCTGAGGTCACGTTGAGATGTATCCGGAGAACGGAAGTGGCCTTAATCAACCACCAACAGCCGGCAATGCACAGCCGCTTCCACAGGGTAAATCAAGTCCACGTTGAGTGGACAAATGACAGCTTACTCTTATGGATCGCCATCCCTTGTACTAAATCGGCTGACCCCTAAGATCAGCGGTCTTAGAATGAGCGGCCGGCGCACAACCATCCCCTCCTAACCGTCGCTGGGACATCAGGTGGCTTAAACTCAAGCTCGCTAAAATTACAAAGGGGAGGAGTGCGTGACATTTCGATATCCTTTCGGCTGCACGTGAATTTCGATGAGTGGCGCGAGTAATTCCTAAAAACGATTTTCCTTGCAGCACTACCTACCATCACCCGCTTCATGGTAACTGACCGCGTTCATCGGCAATGTGACGAGGCATCAAATCCAAGCCAATCACCTCCAACCCAATCTCAACGACGATAATGCATTTTCAAGCCTTGTATTCTGCCGTCCTCGAATTCAGTGTCACGAACCAGTGCGGTGGAGATGACATCTGCTGAATATATTGCAGCCTACTAAATGGGATAACAAACAAAAGTGAAAGAGGGGGTAGGGAAAGAAAACGCATCTTGAATTGCAGCCGCAATCAACGATACACTAGTTTGATGGAGGCGGACCAGAAAATTTGCCTGTAACGCTTCCACTACAACACTGGTGCTCGACGTATCATCCAAACGAAATTGAGCTGTTGTTATGTTAAAAAGATGCACAGACGGACCGATAAATCGAAGAGAGGCTGGAGTACACAAGGGAAAGGATGTTTTTGAGAGAGTAAGCAGCCCGGTTTGCCCAGCCATTAGAGGAGAATTGTGGAATCATGTTTGCTAGCTGAAGCCTAATGTGGAAATAAGTGGCGTGTGCAATGGTGTCTTAGCACCATGACTTGATTGGTAGGCCATCAATTTGTTGCAGGCACCTCGTGTCAGACGGTAGAGGTAGAAACAAACTAACCTAGGGGGATCAGAAAAAAACGAATGGTTCATAAGGGAAGCCTTAAAGTTGGGGGAGGTAAAAGCATCCAATGCAATGGGCAGAGCAATTCATTCATGAATTGGGGACAATGCGTAAAGGTACCACTTCGATGAGTTGCGGTAAGGTATCACTCATTTAAAAGCAACGCAGAATACGTTTAAATGTCTCTATGCTTTGATCACTCGCCATCATAGTCATTGATAATACTGATGTATTTGGATGGTAAACACTGCATGAATCCTGACGGACTTCACCAGAATGAAATTTAACTCTTTATTGACCATCAAATGAACTGGAAGGCATGAATGCTGTAGAGTCAGCGCACAGAAGACACGTCAGCACGTGGCGCGAGTGGGGGATTCGAGCCAATTGGGTCATGCGTGCACTCATGCTCTCCGCACAATGGCGAATGTTTGTGACCCCCTGTGGCTGCTCAGGGGTCATCAAACACGTGCCTTGAGGGAGGCTTGCAACGAAAGTGAAAAGTCGGAGAACACTGAATCAAACTGTGGTTCATCTCATGAGGAATGGCATTTCACGCAACAGAGGGAAGTCTGCAACAGCAGCTGCCCCACTACGACTCTTTCTTTCAATTTTGTAGTCTCTAAGACCACCTTTAAGGCATTCCCGTTGGTTGAATGACCGCTGGTCTGCACGTCAGTGGCACAACCCTCTACCCTTCATCTTGCTCTTAAGCACGAAGAGCTCTGGCCCTAAAGCATTTGTCATCCCGAGAAAGTCAAGTCAAGGCAGGCGGTTGGGTGAGAGCTGGGTTTCACACTCACTAATCAGGTAATACGTAGCATCCTTATCACCTAGGGAACCCATACGGTTGTTTACATGGGCACTTGCAGCCTGGCCTCTGATAGCACTGATAGGGTCAGTCGCGAACCCATAGTGGCAACGATTCGACTCCAACGACCCTCATCAAAAACGATATGAATCGGAAGAGCCAACCAACCAAACAGCTGGTCATGCCACGCCAAACACTGAGTGCATCTTGACCAGGGCAGATTCATCTGTCGCGCGCAAGTCGACACACCTATGACTATGTTAACATAGCCAAAGTTCTGATTTAATGACAAAAGGGTGCTAGATGTCCAATATATTGAATGGACAGTGGCGAGGAGGTGTGAGTTAGAGGGACTCCATTTTGATGGTTGGTTTACCTCTAGAGGTTAGGAAACTGCTCCACTCCCAACCACGATTATTTAGAGTCAAGGAGGGACGATTATTGCTTGCAGTTACGGAAGAGGACGAGGATGAGGTAATGAGCGCAAGAGATTGTGCGATTTCTAGCGACAATACGACATGCTTCCTGGTGTTTAATCGGCTGTGCCTATCTTCGAAACAGAGCCCTCACTTGAACACCATGGGAATGTTGCGGGAAGATCTATCACTCAATAAAGTGATCCTGAATGAAAAGCCATGACAAAATGTGGCGTCTGCTTTCTACCACGATTGTAGAAGCTCAGAGGATGCCTAACTTGACAGCGGCAAAAGTGAATGCGAGAGGTCGTTTGCTGACCTGTACAACAAACTGCGTGCGGTCGGAAAGCAACAAGCTAGTGCCACTTTGAGGACGCCTACGTCCGCACTGTTACAAAGGCTTGAATTGCATAACGTAAGCACGTCGAAAGCTGGACTTCGAAACCCACTAAGATCTGTGGGATGGATATCACAGCCGGCTACCGCCTTAGTAAGACAATGGTGTGGACTATTTTACCAAGCCCTCTCCTTCCGTCTAATTGACTGTGATATCGAGGCGTTCTGTGAGGCACAATCCCACCAAAGTTGATGGAATGAGCCAGTCAAAGGATGTGGAGGATAGTCACAAGCAGTTACTTCAGAAACCGGTCTATAAGGATGGACAATTAGGATGTGGATGGCCAAATGGCTGCTAGACGACGTTAATAGACTGCGGCATCCACACTAATATCGGTCTGACCTACCCAGTTATAAAAATTCATCTACGCGCAACTTCAATATGTTGATTTCGACATTTCCTCTTCCGTTCTTCACGAAGTAGACTGCGCAAAACTTTCAGCGAAAATTTGTGGCATCTGCTATTAGGATAGTGTTCTAGAATGCGCTTTCTATAACACGATCTCTGAGGCCCGTCCATAACAATCCTGTTACCATTTTATTACCACGATGAAGAGGAGACATGATCCGTCGAGCTCACTTTTAGCCATGAGCACCGGTCACGCATCGGTGAGTGACCTGACAAGCTCTTCCATTGGTTGATGAGGTTTGTGTAAGCGGACATCTGAGAGCTTGCATCTGATTGATTGACGAAATCGAAGGCGAATACTTTCAGGCCAAAATTATGTGTTCAGAACTCAGCTACGCCTAACGGCATCTAATTCTTCAATATATTGTCCTGACAACAGATAGCTCAAAACTGGTTGGCTGTTTGACGGTGGCATTCAGAGTTCAAACTAACCATACTTGTGTGGCACTTCTTCTTCGTCCCCGATTCCAACGAGATTGACCTCGATGTTGAAGCTATCGAATTAAGCAGAGGTGGTCACTTGGCCCTCCCTAAGCCAATAACGAAAGCCAAAAATTAAGGCTGTAGTTGCCACGTCGATGCCGTTTTTTAGCCTCTCATGACGACAGAGCCGCTGGTATCGCTTTTGCATCAGCGCGTCAGGGATCCTGGTCTGTGTGTTGATTTCACGACTCAGTTATTTCGTGGACCCTATGTTCTCAATCAATCGTGAAAGACGTATGGTGTGGGAGGCATTTTGAGTGGCAGTGTCAACGGCAAACCCGTCTACTCGGTGTCAAGTGGGTTAGATACAGTTGAGGGCAGTTGGTAGACAGCGACATAGATGAGTTGATGTAGCGGTGGCTTTAGGTGCCTTGCAGTCGTCTGCAAATCTCTGCAATTTGGGCACCACGAAGGCGCTCACGAGTGACTTCTGGCTTTGCCCAATCTCATGGAAAAGAGTGCGGGTATGATGGCAGGGGAGCATTTACCCAACTCTTCCAACCACTACCTTGTTCAAAGACTGTACGTTGGTCAGACAAAGGCGGAGTGTAGGTTTAATTCACATCCTTCTTTCCAACTTGCCCACCATGTATACCACCCAAACAACTTTCCTTTGAGTTATACTTGCGGTTATATACAATATGATCGCTGACCAAATTCCTTTGTGAGCGTATAGCTATCTCAGATTTCGCAAGTATGAAATTCGATGCAAGTGCTGGGATAATGACCTTGAACATGGAACCCTTTTGCCATGCTTATCACTGTAGGAGAGTGTGGCACGAATCTCAGGAGAAGAAAAACCGCGTGGCGGAAACAACTACATGCGTAGCGTTTACCAGGAGCCATATTTGAGCACCGGGCTCACTCGCGTCCCTCAAGTGTCTCCCATTTGCATTGCCCAATTGAACAGGTTAGTGGGCTCACTCTGCTTGATTAAAATGCCCCTGATAAGCGCCTTTCCTGCCCAAATGACTGTCATTTGGTATGCCTCAAGCTATGCGCATTACTTCACGGACCAAGATGGAAGTGAGATAACAGAAGTGAAAGTAGTAGAGAGAGAATGAGGCAGATATTAAAATGCGTGGTGTCAATAATGACCGTCAAAAAGGAAGTCAGGGCAGAATGTGGCATTTGATTTCCACCACGAATGCAGGAACTCAGAAGTCAACTGGCTTGACAAAGGCAAAGTGAATGCAAGAGGTCGTTAGCTGACAAGTACAACAAACTGCGTACAGTTGAGTACCAACAAGCTATTATCGCTTTGAGGACGCCTAGGTCGGCTCTGTCACACAGGCTTGAATCTCATAGCGTAAGTTTTTTTGACATCCCCACTGCGTGGCCTACAAGCAGTTAGATGGTCACCATAGCTGGCTCACCAACTTTGTGGAGTGGCGGTGAAGTGAAGTTATTATGGAAGGGCACAACGCCACCCATGTTGATAGAATGAGCTTGTCAAAAACTGGAAGGACACTCACAAAGGGTCGCCTTTGAAATCGAATTAAAAGGGCGAACGAGCAGGACCTCGATGGCCGAATGATTGTTTGGTAATTTCGGTGGGCTACGGCACCGACTCTGAATTTTTACAGCTGTGGAATTTCATCTGCGCACAAGTATATTTTGGTACTTTTGAGGCTATCTCTTCCACCGTTCACAAAGCAGACTATGCAAAACTTTAAGTGGGACTTGATGGCTTTCGCTCCCACGGTCGTGATTTAAAATGCAGCTTTCTAAAACTCGGCCTTTGATGCCCGTCCCAATCAATCATGTTGCCACGGTGAAGAGAAGACATGATCTGTCGAGCTCAACTTGTAGGCGTGAACATCGATTACATACATTTAAGTGACCTGACGCTTTCACCTTATTGGTTGATGAGGCTTGTGTGTTTGGACGCATGAGAACAGGCTACTGGCTCATTGACAAATTTGAAGGCGAATGCTTTGGAGTGCGAACTTTGGATGCCTGGTGCTTAGGAACACTTGAAAGTCCCTGATTCCTTGACATGCAGTGCTCGTAACGGAGAATTTCAGGCTGGATATTGGCATTAAATGTGCATACTAATCAATTTGTGTGATGCTTCTTCTATAGATCTCGATATTTAGACCATCGAGCTGCTTTAGCAGTGGCTTTATTTGCCTGTAAGGTGGCTGCTGCAAAGACGTTAAGGAGCATCTTCTGTTTTTACTCAACCTCAAGGAAAGGAATGCAGACATGGCAGGTGAGGAGCATTCATCCAACTTCTCCAACTATAACATCATTCGAAAGCTGACTGTTTGACAGACAGGCTGAAAGTGGGCTTTACGTCGTGCTATTATTTTCACTTTCTCTGTGTTTTACTTGCAGTACAATGCAGTGGGTAAAACACAGCGCCCAACTCGTCCTATCACTGGCTCAATCACTCCCCAACCGCATTCCACTTCAAGACATTGCAAGTATGGAATTGACTTGATTATTCGGATAAAAAACTTGCACATATAACCCCCATTATTACGCCTTTCACTGTAGGCGAGTGTAGCACGATAGACGGGAGAGGAAGAGCTTCGTGATGGAAACGACTGCACACGTAGCGTCCGCCAGAAGGAACAGTCGATCATCAGACACACTCGCATCCACTAGGCGCCTACGATTCTCATCGTCTAGTCGAAAATGCTAGTGAACGCGCCGCCACTTCTCTCCGCTGATTAGCATCCTTTCAGCCACGCTCCACTTGTTGCAGCTCAATGACCAACGCATTCTCTACCATTCCAACTGCCATCTGTAATGCGTTAAGCAATACACCCTCCCCACAAATTGGAAAGAGAGTTAGACAGGAGAAGGGCGGGAAGTAGCAATGTGTTTGCTAAAAATGCAGAGATGGAGATTGCGAACGCAAGTGGAAGGAGATAGTGAATGCAGTGGCTGCTCCGACTGAGGCAACAAGGCTTCTTTGAACCGGTTCATATTTAACATACCTCTTAATTGCTCGTCAGAAACACAGGTCGGAAATCTACTAGCAGTCGCGACAAATATTCTCATTTCTACACTTCCACACAGAGCATGGCAAATCAAGCAAACCTACCGTCTACGGCACAAATAATGCGTCCTTCTCAGTAGGTGCATACGTGAGGTGGACTGCTACTGACTTTGCTTCAGTAGCCGAGTTGAGAGGACACGCAATCAAGGGGGAGGTAAACACTTGAATTAATTACAGTTCCAGGTTTGCAGTAGTGGCTTGCGAATGCTTAAAATTTGGCATCAGTGCTGTGTGCCTCCTAAAAAGCCTCATCAGATAGGGGCCATTGTGTTGGCGAATCTGATCCTTAATGCATAGCGACACCTTCGGTTCCTGAACTGCAGAATCGAAATTGCCGACTCCACCCACCTCGATATTAGACTCGTTATTCTCCAGACCATGTTGACTTTGTTGCAAGGAGACTGACTCAGCTCACATATGGTTCCGTGTCCACCGAAACGTGGGGAGCGTTAGGTGAATAAGAGCCTCTTCTAAATATCCGTGTGCACTTGCATTCAACAAAAATGCGCATAGTGTGCATAAAGTTGGCTTGATTGCAAAGAAAGGCTGAAAGAAGGGTGGTTAAAAAGTTAGACTATGAAGCAACTTATTAAACCTGGCATGGAAGGGGTTTGACTGAAAGAATGCGGCAAGCAAGTTGGATGGCAAGGCTTGATGTTGCGTGGATGGTGTGGTGAAGGCATACAAAGTCCAGGATTTGCATAGTATGTAGAAGTACTTTGATAAAAACTTGTTGATGAGCTGTAAAACACATTGAGCATAGATGACTTGCAGTTGAGTGATAGGAGTCTTAAAGTAGATGTAACCATCCAGTCAACACGAAAGATCAGTTAGATTTTTAATGCTGGTACGGCCGAGCAATGTGATTGTAATTCGTTTCCATCAGCTTCACAGCTCGAATGAAACCTTAAAAGATTTCAGGTCGGGTGCGGGATACAGTTCACTACCACACGCAGATCTTGATCTGGATGTTTGGATTGTAGCCAATCAAAGGTCCAGTAGGCGATACATTTTCAGTTATGCCATCAACTTTAAATATTTGTTCAAATTAGGATCATGTATGGGAAAGGGAGAGTGGATGTTGTGCCTTCCTATTAGAGACATGAGACCTCACTCAATCCAGTATCATCATTTGTCCTCATTTTCTAATTCCAACAGCTCAATGTGCTCCATCGCTTCCACCGTTAAGGAGATGAGAGCCCACGCAAGGCTATGCATCACATGCATGAACAATGACGAAGTTTAGCTTCGCAAAGTTGTCAAGGGTTATGTCCGTCAAGGTTGGGCCGACATTTCATGCCACATTTTAGTTCTGCAGACAAGATAACTGCCTAATATTCCTATTGCGCTGACAAAATAGCCTGATCACCACCTCACAGTCAACTCCTCAAACATGCTGCATCACCTTTCGCACCATGGGACACCGATTACAACGCTGCTTCGATTGACCTCACTCCTATCCAAAACATCCAAGAATTGGAGCCAGCCTAGCTGAGTCCAATCAACTGAAGTTGTGTGAGAGTGAGAGAGAGAGAAAGACCGAGGTAGCCAGTAGAGTTCCATTGGAAGAATAAATGTCGTGGTCCTCCACGGTGTGAGTTTATTCATCGAAAGTGTGAGCCAAACCCACACACAGAGCATGAAACACATTTCGCACGTGCTCAAAACTCACTCTCTTCCCAACTTATCCATAACTCGGCTGTGGCATTTCAAGCGTGATTCGCTCCTCGTTTGGGTATATGAGGCAACCAAAATCGAAAACTACATGCTGTAAACCCTAGTGCCAAAGTCATTCACCTGCGGAATAAACGGATTACAAAAGTAACCTCAATCAATTACCACCACCGGCCAGCAATGCACGGCCGCTTCCACAGGGTAAATCAAGACTACGTCGAATGCACAAACGACAGTCTACTCTTGCGGATCACCCTCCCTTGCACCAAAACGGTTATCCTTTAAGTCAAGTGGTCTAGCGTGAAGTGAAGGACGCATTAGATGACCCACACACTCCCATCCCCTCTCCTACCAATCACTGTTACCAAGCTGGCCGACACTCCAGTTCCACTCCAAAATCATTTGTGCGCACGTGGATTCAGATGACTAGCGCGATTGATTCGCAAATGATTTTCCTTGCAGCACCGACTACTTCATGTTGGCTAACTGTGAGCATTGGCTACGCGACGAGGCCTCTGATCCATGCTCTCAACCTTTGACCCAACCTCTACAGCAATAGCGCATTTTCTAGCCTAGTGTTCCACCAGTGTCTCCTTTAATGTCGTAAAACATTGTAGTGGGGATGTAATCTGTCAAATCCACTGCAAACCACTAAGTAGAATTGTAAAAATGAATGATTAGGCTTGAAGAAAACGAGTACTCAGCCCGAATTTCAGCCGCATTCGACATTAGCTCCATCTGGATAAGCAGACCAGCATAAGCGCTCGCATCACTTCCATTACAACGCTGATGCTCAGCGTGTCATCCGGGCGAGAGTAGAATTGTCGTTATGATGAAGATTCAGAGATCGCTAGAGTCCTGAGGCACACTAGAGAGAAGGTGGTCGAGAGGGTAAGCAGCCCAGCTTGCTCAAACAACGAAGGAAATGTTTTTAGCCCTGTCTGCAAGTCGAAGCCTAATAAGAAGCAAGTGGCATATGCGCTGATTTCCTGGCGCCATTAACCGTCTTTCAAGCTGTTTATTTCTTGTAGGTAGGAAGGTCGTTTCGGAGGTGAATGGTAGGAACCGACCCGAGTTTATCAAAAGGCAATACATGTGCTAGCAACTGGAGACAAAACCAGAAGCTTAAAAGCGAAATTCGAAAATGAGATAGGAAAATATTCTCGCTGTAAGGATGCTTGTAATGGCTCCCTAAATCGTAGCCAATAGAATCCGCTTACTTAAAGGTACTGCTTCCATCATTAATGGTAAGGCACCTCCCATTTAGAAGCTAAGCGGAGTACATTTGAAAAGCCCTCTCTCTCCGCCTCAGTATTTGACAACACTGATCTACCTTGGACAGTATTCACAACATGAAGCCTGACGGTTCATCAGGACCAGCTTCAACCCTCTCTAGTGAACATCACACCATTTTGAAGGCATGAACTCTGTTTGGCCATCGCACGGGAAGTGCGCCTGCATCCTGCGAAAGCGAGACGATTGAAGCTACTTAGGTCATGCGTGAGCGCATGCTGTCCTCACAGGAGCACATGTTCTGCGACCCATCGTTGTTACTCTGGAGGCCTCCAGGGACATCTAACACGTGGTGTGAGAGGGGTTAGAGCAGGAGCTGCTTAACGGTTAAGGGTAGGGCCATGGTGTCCACAAGGAGTAAAGGAGCTTCGTAATCCCAAAGGTAGTTGCTTTGTGCATCAGTCCAGTGGGTATGTAAGGGCAGTTGTATCTCACATAGCCCATCATCACACTTTGTAACAGGTAAGCAATCCACTTTGAGCGAGTTGAGTCTGGATGCAAAAAAGTGACTTTGAGAAGTAGAATTGTCGTTTAACTTGGCAATAGGATATGCGTGGGAATTACGCCATATCGTGTGTGGCTGTGGGGACCTGCTAATCAGTGGACCTCATTCGACCCGACAACTCTAATTTAGCTAGCCTCCTCACCTTCCCATTGCATCTACCTTCCAGCCCAGTGCTCTGCAACCAATTTACCAAAATTTTGGTTGACTATTTCGTTGTGTGTGTCAACGAAGTGCTTTCAAAAGACGAGTTGCTGGTTGCAATGCTTCCGAAGCTGCTAAAACTCCCTGAGTTCATACATTTCACCACTTGTTTACGTTGACACATTAGGATCAGAGAAGGGCATGCATACACCTAGCTGCCGATATGTGCACACCGTAGCTAAAGTATCTGCGCGTTTCATTCCATCTAGCTGTTTGCTTTTTAATAGCATTAGTTCCAGTTATTAACCTGTTTATATACGCTTTTTTTCCAATACTTAACATCGCTGTAACTAATAAAGCATTGGTCGAGTTGCGAAAGTGGTGAGAACGTTGGTCATAATATTCACAAAGGGAGAAACGTGTTATACATTTGTGCATCGTCACCAAATAAACAAAAACCGCCCCCTTGAAATGCGTATGAGCTGCTCACGCTTAAGGGGAATGGGTGAGGAGACCCTCTAATGCTTCAGAACAAACAAGAACTCCGAGAGCCCTAAAGACGCTTTGCATTATTTTCTCGCATTTTATAAGCTGGCTCACACTTCTTGTTTCCCTGATAATGCAGCTGCAATCAAGTAGCAAGTAGAAATAACGCCTTAATAAATAATACACAAAGTTATGTAAGCATTCCATTAAGCCGTTTCTAGTAATCGCAGCACCAAAATGTGTCTAAACGAGCTCCCCCTCACCAACAAATCTGGCAGTTTGTTGTTCTTTTTGTAAACAAACACTTCAAAATGACACAAATGACAATCAACTATTAAGTTTGCCTCTGGGGCCTAAATCTAAGATGCTTTCCAAAGTCTCATGTCAGAATGAAATGTCCTAACCGAAAATAATTTGCATGCACAATCATCAAAAGCTAATTTTACAAAACATCTTGAGTCCACAATCACTGTCGTATGGCAAACCAACCACATTAGGCAGAATGTTTTCAAACCTACAGTCACAAATAAAATAACTGTGGTGCTTATGATATGTGAAAATGGCCTTGCAGTTGAGAGGTGGATCTTCGAGAGATTTTCCCATTAACTGCTTCGGTTTCGCTAGCGCATAACCTCGACGTGACTACGCTAAGAATGTACAAAAATACCCGACCGTCTCCCAGCGCGGTGGTGAAAATGAGGAGGGGAAAAGGAAGAAGCGTCTACAACACTTTCAAAGAGCAAGAAAACTATAATAATTCCTTTGGCAGCAAAGTATTTAAAAAGAAATCGGAGGTTAGTTAGGCTTGATGCAATTTTCGAAACCATTTTAGAGTACGGATTGCTTTTACACGTCGAGGCAAGCAAGTAAATCGTCCAACAAAACAAATTTCGCGTGCTTGTACAGTCAGTTGGCAAAATCCTTTTCCTTACCCACAGTCGTGTGCACAGATGCAATGCATGCATTGGTTGTATGTTGATTGTAATGTTTCAATGAATAAATCTGCACGATTTGTACCATAGTTTGTGTAATTCATCCCCATTCTAAAACGTGATCATTGCGTGTGCAAACACAATTATTACCTTCACTCTCTATACATTTAGGGATTAGTTATTTTATACGTAGTTAGGCAACCTAGCCCCTATTGTTTCGAACGCCTAAGAGGGAATATCCATGCCATCCAACATATATTTTGTTATTTCTGCGAGTTTTGTTGCAAAATCCATCCCAATTTGAAAGTGTCCTCATTGCGTTCATTCAATTACACAATGGTCGAAGGTCGATTTCAGTGCGGCATCAAGCGAATCCATGTCATTTGCATCAAAGCTGCGGAGCTCAGTGTCTGTTTTCAATACGCATTTTTGTGCACGAATGCATTTATTTGTTTTTTATTTTCATTTATTTTTAAGGGATAGATCATCACATGCTTAATTGCACTCCTTAGCTCCTTGTATGCACTCTTTTAAAGGAAGTGTCTCGTCGGGTTTCGAGAAGCGCTAATCAGACCCGCGTGGCGTCTTTCGTTCCCATTGGATTGGCCTGGGGTGGAGATGTCGGGGAGAACTTTTGTTTAGTCAGTTTGTGCAATTCAGTGTCCACTTCAAAAGCTCGCATCCTGGCTTGGTGAAAAGTAACAAAATCTTGATTTGCTAAAATTTAGTACAATCGGAATCAGGAATCATAATTCATGACGTACATAATTCATGAATTTATAAGAATGGTTGCAGCGTCCCAAAAACTCTTTGAAGGCAGAAGGCAAAGAGAAAGGAGTTAAGGTTATCGGCTTTGATGTTACTGTTAGGTATCGATGACACTTTCCCAGGTAGACTTAATAAATGAGCTCCTGCAACTGAATATAGTACGGCTGACGCCTGAAGGAACGACAATATAGTGGAGAAGTGCTATTGGGTCTGTTGGGTTAGGCTACCGGTCTGCGGTGCTTCATGATTGCGAAAAATTTCGTCATGGTCATCATTGGACTGATAATGTGCTTGCACAGGCCTATGGCGGCACTTTTGCCATGTTAGTCTGCTGGCCAAATTAGCAACCACTCAAAATACAGCATTGCCTACTAAAGGAGCTGGAATAACACATAGGTTATTGGTTAATGGTAGGCTCATGAATAAGAAGTGTGGCAGCTAACATTTGTTTGATGCCGAAAATCCGCTGATGCCGCATGTAATGTTATTAGGCCAGCACTGAATGCTTGATGCGCTTATTTGAGTGCTGCATCGACTTAATGCTGATGCTTGGTTGTGGGGTGGGTTGGGTCGCTGACTAATTCCAAAAGGGAGCACCAACTAGGATTTTGTTTCTGTAGAGTGATCAAAGTGCAAAACAAAACGCAGGATGTGTGATGGAGGAGGAAGAACCATTAGTACTGCAGCATCTTTTTATTTGTTCATGGCGTGCAAATGCTTCACAATGGACTTCGCACTCATTTTCGGACCAGCACGTAAAACGAGGAGGAGGTGATATGTGAAAGTGCTAGCAACTATGATGATCAGCAGTGCTAATTAACAAAGGAGCCATGTTGAGGTCAGAACTCTTGGCGCCTGATTGTGGCAGTATGAGGAGCCGTAGGTTAACTTCGTGCTCCAACGCAGCCCTGAGGTAAGTGTAGCGCCTCGAGACTTTCGCCAAGACGAAGGACAGGGAGTTCACTGCCCATGTGCAGAGCAACTGAGGATGGAAGGACGTACCTGCATTACTCAGAGATTTATTCCACCGACGGGAACTGAAATGAAGGAGTCGGAAGAACTAATAATGCTAAGAGAAGGAGTTTTGATGTAGCTGGAGATTAATTTGGGAAGAAAACGCAGCCACTGCTTCAGACTTTGCTCTTTTGATGTACGTGCCCTTTGTTGTAAGGAAACCAAGGTCTCAATAAGCCTGCTCTTCCTCTTCAAACACAGTGACACTTCTTTCACACCAGTAGAGATACCACTCTTGGCTACAGGAGGATTCCAAATTTTAAAGACATCATTATGCGATAATGACAAGAGAGGTGAGGAACAAACCATCACAAGCATTTTGTGCTTGTGTAACTATTGCGGTTGGTGTGTTGCAAAAGGAAGGCAGTTGCATGACTGACTGCTTGGAAGGTGTTCGAGTGAATGGCAGATGGAATGGGAAGAGGAGGAGGAGGCTAGTTAAAATGGAGCCGTCGGACTGGATGAGGCCCACCGAATAGCAGGTGGCCACAGTCACACACGATGTAGAAGGAATTTCCATGCAAATCGCATTGCCAATTTGATTGACAATTTTGCTTTGCAACGTCACATTTCACTCCTCGGACTCAACTCTTCTGAAATGGGGTGCTTATTTGTCACTTAGCGATGGACTGGGCGAGATGCAACCATTTATACAAATCCACTGATCTGATGCATAAAGCAATTATTATCAAGAAGTTGAAAATCTTTTCATCCCTTGTGAACACCACAGCCTTACCCTTGATGTAAGCCCCATCAATGCATATGGTAGATGTCTCAGATGCCTCCGGAGCAACAACAGTAAGCCTCGAAACACATTTTGATGAGGACAGTATGCATCCACTCATGACCTAAGTAGCTTCAATCGTCTCACCCCCGCCAGATGCTAATGAACCTACTGTGCAACGGTCAAACAGATTTCACACCTCCTAAATGACTTGGTGTGTACTACAGAGGGTTGGATTTCGCCCTGACGAACCATCACTTGTTCATGCTGTGACTACCGTCCAAGGTAAATCAGTGTTGTCAAAGTTTGAGGTTCCAAGTAGTCATAGTGTAAAAGGAAGTTTGGAGGTACCCCATTTTGCCATTAAACACTAGGAATCACTCTGGTAATGACTGAAGTGATACCGTTATGCAGAAGAGTCCGATTAGTGGAAGTTATGAAGGCATAGCTTTCGTCATTATAGTAGGAGTTTTTGCAATTCTCGTTTCCAACCTCCTCTTCCAAGCTTTTCGTCTTGTCTATGTTTACAAATACAGGCTAGTTTCTACTTTTGACCTCCAAAATGACGTCTGCAGAAAATAGGGATCTTCAAAGAGAATTTGCGGAGGCATAGAATCAGTGCATATGCTACTCGTCTCCTTATTAGGCTTCAACCAGCAAATACGATTGGAAGATTTTCCTTCGTTGGCTGAACAAACTGGGCTGCTTACCCTCTCAGCTACCTTCTCTCCTGTGTGTCCAGGGAGTCCTTCCATTGACAGATTTGTTTATGCATCTTTAGGCTGAAGGCATCTTGATTGTCGTCCGGATGATGCTTCAAACATTAGTGTTGCAGTGGGAGCAATGCAGGCGATTTCTCTGGTCCTGTTCTATTCAATTAGTGTGACGTCGATTGCAGTTGCAATTCAAGATGCGTTCAGGTTCCATCGCTTCTCTTCTATTTATTTATTTTTCCAGCCCTGGTAATGGGTTACAATGCATTTGGCAGATATCATCTCCACCACAGCAGTTCGCAACAGAAGTCGACAATGGTAGAATATAAGGCTGGAAAATGCACTATCAATGAAGAGATAGTGTAGGCGTTTAATGGCATGGTTTAGAAGCTCATGGTTAGCCAAAGTGTAGTGGCTCGCGATGTACGGAAAGACATTCACGAGCCCACTTGCGTGCAAATGATAGCGGAATGGAACTTGAATGTGAGCCAGCTTGATAAAAGTGATGAGCTGGGGGGTGGGTCGGGAGAGAGTCGGTTATCTCTTAAGCCCTTCACTTCACGCTAGACTACTGGCCTTAAATGACAACCGTTTCAGTACAAGAGAGGGCAATTGGTTGGAGTAGGCTGTCGTTTGTGCATTCGACGTGGTCTTGATTTACCCTATGGAAGCGGCTATGCATTGCTGGCTGGTGGTGGTGGTTGATTGAGGTCACTTCCGTACCCCGGTTACATCTCAACATGACCTCAGATCCATCAGCCTAAAAGCGTTTACCCCGTAGGTGAACAGGGTTGACACTAGAGTTTAAAGCATGTAGTTTTTGGCTTTGATGGACTCATCTACTGAGACGAGAAGCACTTCATGCTCGAAATTCTGCAGCCGAGTGATGGTTCGGTTGAGAAGTGAAGTGGGTATTGAGGGCAGGCGAAACGTGTTTCATGCCCTGTGCCTAGGTAAATACCAAGTGACGAAGGAGCGTGGAACTTGTTATTCATGTTGAACTTCATTTCTTATTTCCGTCTTTCTCCTTCTCTCTTCCTACTTTATTCGGATGGGCCTAGTTGGACTAACTCCAATTGATGGATGTTTTGGGTGGGTTTGAGGTCAATCGAAGCAGCATTGAGCTGCGAATTGGCAACGAAATTGGTGTCTAAATGCGAGAAATGTGCTGCAACGTGTTTGAGGTACCGATCAAGCTATTTTGTCAGCGCTGGAGGAAAATTAGTAGGCAAGCTGATCTCTACAACTAAAATGTGACATGAAACGTGGGCTTAATTTTGGTGGGCATTACCTGCGACTCCTTCGAGAAGCCAAGCTTCGTCATCGTTCATGAATGTGACACATCGCTGTTAAAGGAAGAAAGAGAAAAGGGGGGCAACTGACGATGCTGGAGTGATTGAGTGAGGTCCCATGCCTCTACTGGAAAGGCTTAATACCACCCTCCTTCTCTGTTTGGGATCACATATATCTTTTGCAGAAATGTACTTAAATATTGACAGCATGGCTGAGAATGTGCCAGTCATCAGACCTTTTATTTGCTACAATCCAAACACCCAAATCAAGGTCTGTATGCGATGCAGATCTGTGCCCCACATTCGACCTGAAGCCAATTAGGGAAGTGAATTGCAATCACGTTGTTCGACCGTACTAGCTTAAAATCCTAAATGACCTTTCATATCGGCTGGATGGTTTCATCTGCTCTAGAGACCTATCACCCTACCACAGGCCGCTTATTTTCAATGCGTTCCACAGCTCAGAAACGGGTTTTGCCAAATTATTTCTGCATAGAATAGAAGCGCAGGTATTTGTGATCTTCCGCCACATCACTCTATGCGCCATCAAGCCTTGCTGTTCGACATGCTCACTGCAGTCTTTTATTCGAATTGCATTTATAGCGATGGTAAATATGCAACCTCATTCTCTGCATTACAAAATTAGCCTTTTTTTCATCCTTTCCTTACATTCAAGCCGACGTCCAATGCACTACGCACATCGTTATCATAGGTAAATGCAGATGTTTGGCAGCCCTAAACCATGGGATGTTCAGAAGGGTCACTTGTTCACTTGGCACTCTTGAAACATCAAGGTCAACATAGATTTGCGCGTTCAGAAACCAGAAGCGTAGCTATCCATCAGTGATCAGATTCGCATGCACAATGGCGTCTCTCTAATGAGGCTCATCCTTGGAAATGCCACGAAGTGCTGCTAAATTTCAGGCGTTTGCAGGCTGTAATTTATCAGTAGGCCACTACTGTTAACCTGCAAACGCAATAACTTAAAATGTTTCCCTCCTCTTCCAATCGATTGTGTGTCATAGCAACTCGTTTACTGAAGCATAATCAGTAGCATTGCGGCTTATGCACGCATCTACGGCGAAGAACTTATAAACTGCAAGGGATGGTAAGTGTCTGGTTCATTGTGGCCTGTGTAAAGGTGTAGTAAGTGGGAGCATTTGCCGTGACTGTTAGGATAATTGGAGCCAGAATCTAGGACAAGTGGCTCGAAAATTACACTAATTATTTACCTGTGCAAAGGAGCCTTGACGCCTTGGACAGAGCAGTTAATGCATCCACCTACCACCCTCTAATCGCCCTCACAATCTCCTTTTCTGCGCTTTCAAGTAAACACACTATTCCTTCTTTCCCTTCCGTCGTTTAATTACCTTCATGTTCCGTGGAGTAATGCGCATGAACGAGGGCAATTAAGACGGCAGCTACTGAGGCAGGCAATGTGTTCGTCACTGTGTTGCAACAAGCAACGCATGGTTAAAAGCTTCTCGATTACAAGATCAATCGGAGTGGGAGGCTCTCGGTAAATGCAAGTGAGCCTGGTGAAAGTTTCCATTACGAAGCTCCTCCTCTTTCGTGCATTGTAGCACTGCCAAAGCCACACAAATGCTGTGTGGTGCACACTGCATTGTACTGCAAGGACAATGCAGCGGAAATTTGGATGGGTGGAATACAATGTGTGCAGAGGAGAAGGAAGACTGTCATTTTAACCTAAATTTAATCACTGTCTGATTAACACATTGATTCCTCCTCCGTAATGTATGCATTGCTTTCCATGAAGGCGAGCAAAGTCGGCAGACACAGGTAAGGATTTTCGTGGCAATCAAATTGCTGAGAATTTCAGACCACTGCAAGGAATCAAAAGCCATTGTAAGATCAACTCATCTCTATCCACGTCATCTTGCTGCCCTCCATCATATCATACTCACTTGACACAGAGTGGACGAAGTCGTTGTTGGCACTGCCACTGGAAATGTGCGGAGAATCACGCGTTTCTTAAAATCATCTAAGAGCAATGTCCACAGGCTAATTGAATCTTGCAATCAACACACGGTCCAAGACCACAAGCATGCGGACGCACGTACGTCAGCAGCAGTCCTGTTGGCATGACAAGCTGAAGCACTGCATCAGCACAGCAATGGTTTCGAGGTCACGATGGTTCGTTTAAAAAGGGTGGAAGAAACACGGCATAGGAGTGATTAAGCTGCATTCTGTACGCTCCTATCTGATGCTCAGGCAGCCTGGAATATTCTGCTGTGGGGAAAATAAATGGAAAAATCAGGCGCAGTGAGGCTGCTTCACAAGGTGCTCCCATTCGCAAATCTCCGAATTCGCTATTGCATTTTGTACACTCAATAGGGGGGAAGCTCAGAAGAAGGAGCGGTGTAGGCAAAATTGCATGTGTCCAATCATTCAAACGGTAGTTGTAAGTGACAATCGGGAATGAGGGTATCCGTTATGCACTCAAAGCAAGATGGAAGTAGAGGAGAGCTTGTACACCGCCAACTGGCTCTTCATCTCCATGGCATGCAGCGGCTTCTTCACAAGTGTCAGTGTAAGCATAACTTAGGTCGTGGATGCTGTGACTATCCCCACGGCTGCGCACATTGTGGCACCACCTCACACGGCCACGCGCACGGCGTCCAGCATTGCAGCTTCTGTACACAACACAATGCATACTTCTGCCCACATTCCGAACCCTTCACAACCTTAATCCACGGTGTTAACTTCCACGAATACGAGCATGGCCAACTTCTTCACTCCATTGCTCTGGCTGTCTCTCTTCTTTCTTCAAAACCGACTTGTGTTCTGAGGTGTGTCCGCTTATCTCCTAGTCACCTCGCCTCTGGTTGTTCTGCGTGACGCTCATGCTCATTGCACTTTTAGTTCTACATTTGTGCTTTTCAATCCCCCAACAACGCTCTCGAGACCTGACTCTTGCGCGTGATGTCTTATGTGATGTCTAGTCTGCGAATTGCATGTGACTTGCTCAGTATAATATTTCCTGCTCAGGCTTTCAAGCTGATGAGAGGTCAAGCAATCATTCTACAAATGCTGACTGTCCTTGCCAATGTACAGGTCGTAGAGCACTGACTAGCATCGAACTGCGCCAGACTACTGAACCTGATTCGTTCAAGTTACATTTAAAAATTGCACTGAAAGAGAGTAGCCCATTAGCAGCAATCGCTTTCATGGCTGTAGTAATCTGTCCTACCACCGACCCAGCAGTGGTTGATCTTCACTGCGTGGTGGTGCAATGAAAAGTCAAAAAAGTGAAATCATAGTCACAAAAGTTTTTCATTTTCTTTTCAGCCGCACAATGTCCTAATCAAACTTACACGTTTTTGAATGTTTTCCCTACAGATAATTCTTTACTTTCATTACGAAGATTTCGACACCTTAATGAGCGTATTGGCGCAAGGCAAGTCATACCTTAGAATACGAATTTGTCTAGGTCTAAAACTGCCCTTGTCTACTATCTTTTGGCTTTTATTGGCCCAAATCTTGGCAAAACTTGAGTTTCTACGACCTAGTGCACTGAGTTCTCAGCTATGTTGCAACAAACGCTTGCACCACAAATGGAAATCACCCCACGCATTAATAAAACTGGCCGTGGAGCCATTTAGCAAGCGGGACAGCAGCCTTCACAGATAGTCGAGCAATCTATTTTGGATGTCTGGTTAAAAGAACGGTCGTCGTTATTTAGCATGGATTAGATTTTTTAAAGCAATGCAGTAGGTATGAAGCGAAGAAATAAAAAATCTTTGTGGTGGTCTTGGCGATGGCTACCGCATCTTCGTTTCGGAACCGCCCAATTCTCAGCTTTACAATGTAACGCGAATTTTGTTTACGAATTTGGCTTCTTTGCAACACAATGCAAAGAATTATCATCGAATTAGTACCACGGCACACAGGCGTGGGTATAAATTCAAAGGATAGTTCTATAAATCCACGTTTGATACAACTGAGAAATGCACCGCAATCGAAGGATCAAACGCCTTGCTTCCCTACATTGGTCCTTATGCGTTTTTCTATGTGGCTCTCAAACAACTTTGCGCTAATTCGTGTGCACCTCAAAGGTCTGAGTCGCAAGAGTCGGACGAATTCTGATGGTCATGTCTAGCTTCGTCTGCCTGACTGATGAACAATCCGCCAAAAATTCTCCTTATATACGAAAAAGGGTGCTGCGTCTTCTAAGTCACAACTTACTTATTGTTTGAATCCAGTATGAACTATAAGCAGAGACGAAAGGTTCTGTGACGCTTAAAGAAATAGAATAGAAGTGAAGCAGCTACACGGAATCAAACGCAGCATAGCATCTAATGACACGCATAAGGTAAGCTCAAATCCCAAAATGCACTGGAGCAACTGGAACTGATGCGATTGGAGGTCTTCCTGTCCATCATGTTTTCAAAGACTGTGTAAAATATGCGGTTCCTGTCCCTTCGCTTTGGTTCATTGACCCGCGCGACAAACCTTCGCCGAGGAAGACCTAAATTCTGACTGTGTCCTCTCGCTATCGCAACTAACTTCGTTAGTTCACCCTACACAGTGTGGAATAACCTGATCAGGGTGGATGCATATCCTGTCGTATTGCAGACAGGTCGAAATGTTGGTACGTTCTTTACTTTGAACTTGTTTGCAATCTCTCATCTGTTGTAAACATCAGATACTCTGGTACTTCCTTGAAAGTCAACAAAGGATGCCTCTTCGCTGCTGTAAAATATGCCAACTCCTTTGAAGTCTTGGGCAGTGGGGTAATAGCCTGCATTTAGTCATTGGTCATGGCAAATAGACCATTGGCTTACAGTACAGAAGTCATTCCAGTACTTCCAACTCCCACTTACCCTTGGATGTGATCCTGCTTTTACGCCCATGTGGTGCAGTTTTATTCAGTGTCACTTGACCTGATTCTTTCATCAATGTGTGTGCAGCCGGCTTCTTCCACGCGCTTTTGTGTGACACTCAAATGCATGCAACCAAACCCTAAAAAGGGTACTACCGATCCAAGCCTAGCATTTTCCATGTGGCGATGATATGAAAGGGAAGGAGGCGCTTTGGCTTTGCGATTGGCATTGCTTCCCTCGATCCAACTTGACTAAGGCCTACTTGTTGATTCGGCCAATAATATGGCGGAATACTCGGATGCAGTGAGCATTTCGTGGGTATTTCAGCAGCGTTTTCTCTTCCCACGTCTAAATCCTTCACCCGACATCTTCGATGTAATAAAGTCCATTCACTGCCATCTTTGAAGAAACTGCATGTTCCCTTCATTCAGGCTGATGATGAAATACTGCGCAAATCGCCTAGAAGTTTTGTCGCTGAAATGGTCTCCAAACCAGCCAATGTGTGCTTTTAGTTCCCTAAATGTGCTTCATTTTGCAGTGACGGATGTCGATTAACACTGCTTTTCATACCTTAGTTGATAACTTGTCATCAAATCCCTGCAGAAACAACCTTATTTATTCGATAATCAACCCTACGATAACTTGGCAGATCATGATTTGTAATTTATTCCCGCAGTTATTTGAAACCCTTACTCTCAAGCTTACCAACAGCAATGAGCACCAATACCTACTTGAACAATGTTGATGCAGCGCCAGTGATGAATTAACTTCCATGTTTTGAAGGTCTTAACCCTTTGGTGTGAACTAATGTCACTTTGCTGAGCACACAAGGAAGCCTAACTCAGAAAGAGGAGATAACAATCATTGCGACACCATGACCACTCAAAGTGTTGTCAATGAGTGAAAACGGCAATCAGCAAAGGGTCATTTTCCTCATTTAATGAGCACAAATGCGTATAAAGCTGACTGATCGCACACATTTTGCAGGCGATAAGGACCAAACTTTTGCAGGGCCTACTTCTTAGTTGCTCTGATGGTGAGCATTAGTTAGTTCGTTTTTATCCTAATAGACAAAAATTATGATCCATTCCTCACTGCTGCCTGCTTTTACAAGCCATTTTCCCCTTCTCATATGCCATGCTATGACTCTGTGAACGTTAGGTGCCCTGCGCAATCTGTGATGGTATGATTTTACAGAGCAGTGCATGAAGGGAACAACACATGACACTGCAGCTGCTCTAATCTGCACGCCAGTCGCTGTAGAAACGGATGGTGGTGCAGTACATTCAATACCACATTGATGACCGATAATACGGATCCTTGCAAAAGAAATGCGCGAAATATCAGTTTCAACACGGCTCTGTCATACGAGAGATTTCTTCCATCCTCTAAAGAAGCTACAGCCAAAGAGATTAGTTTGTTTAGCAAGGCTAGTAGGCAAATGTAACTTACAGAGCAAAGGGCATTGTTTTCTAAGCCTAGTCTATAAGTGCTGGAGTTCTGTCGAATCTGAATTTCTTACACTATTGGGCTATAAGGGTCTTGCTTCACTGCAGTCGCATACCTACCTAAAATGCAAGGCCATTAGGAACCTTTAGCCACGTCGAAAGATTTTCTTTTGTGTTGGGAGAGGCATTTTTGACAGCAACTGACAAGTTCCGAGGCAAAGAATATGGATTTATTTCTTGATGAGGCGAGTACTCTAGTTCATTCCTTTATGGTACTCTAGAACTCGCATCTCATTAATGTGCACGAGAAGAAGGAACAGGTGGAGGAAGAGCAGTTAGTGGAATATGGCATCGCCTTAGCGAAATGGGACTCCCTGCAGCTTTAACACATGCGCTTCTGACAGTCTATCAGAACCAGTGTGAAAGACAATGACAGGTTCTATAGGTTGAGTGATTTGCAGTGGTAGCAAGCGTGATTATTTAGAGGTGGCAATTTGTCAAACCTGAGAAATTGTTGGGCATCGTCTAATAGATGGTATTAATCACGTGCGCACTCGCTATGCGCTATTTGGAGATCGCCATCCTTTCTGACGAGTGCATGCCCCAGAGGGTTAATGAACGGTCGCAAATAAATTGCATTCCTTTAGGCTCAACTTAAGTCCTTTGTCTCACAGTTGGTCCAACACTAGTTTTAGATTGGCACTATGCTCTCAGATGTCCATATTAAGGACAGGGAAGTCATCAAAATGGGTCCTACTTTCCCTTGGAAACAAACCTACTTGTGCTGGCTGCAGAAGGCGTTGAAAGTTGGCTGCTAAGTCAGAGTGTCTCCGCCACTTTCACATTTTACTACCACTACTTTAACTTAATTGACAAATCTAGCGACTCGTTAATGTGGAGTAGAGGAAATGCGTTCGTCTTAGTTGCGTCATTCACAGATTCCCATGGTTCATGCGCAATCACGTGCTGTGGTTGACCTTCGTTATTAGCGCGATCGCAGAGTTGCACGGTGACTTTGGTCCTGAGTCATACCTTAACCAGTCTGTTGACCTCTAGCAAAGGAGGTGGCATGCATCTGAGTGGTTAATGTATGGGTCCAGCTTCACCGCTATCTACCAGATGCTTTACAGAACCTGCTCTGTTCAGTGTAGAGCTTTGCTATGACATCATGTTCGCACACTGGCTTAGCAGCTCGTAAAGTTGCTTATGGGTATGACTGCGCCCTCATAGAGGGTTCTACAAGTGTTCTCTGTCTTGCTGAGTGGATCTGAAGCCTTTAGTAAAATTTAGGACGAATTGAGCACTACGTAGAACATCAGTATCAGGTGTTATGCCACAAGCCATTTCTGGACACTGCACAGTAATCTGACCCCGCACAGACCTCTGACGATGCGTAGCACTGTTTCCTCAACTTCTCAAGTTCTAGAAGGCACCTGTCTGAGTCGATCTACGGTAACGCAAATTACGGAGGCACCTCGGTCTGCTTCTTCTGACCATCCTCAATTGTGACCTGATGTGGTAGGGGACAGAGGTAAAAAGGATGCGTCAAGGTGAGGTAGAGCACAAGAAGGGAATAAAGAGGGCATATTTACGCCACGATTTTGAGCAACAGCAATGAATAGAGCATAAGGTCCATTTGAGTAGCCTTGGTGGGACGAAGTCTGTTATTTTGCCCACTGTCTGCTCTCCACTCACCAGCAGGGGAAGCTGTGGTGCTCTAAGAGCACTGAGTAAGTGCATGTCACTCGCACATTGTTGGCATGAAAGCAGAGCACCGAGTTCTCTCCATCCCGCGATTTCGGTCACTATATTGATCTTAGCACCCATTGGGTCTCCTCTATATTTATAATCAACGTACTTGACCGACTTAGATAAATAGAAGGCTTCGATTAAGCACACAGATGCAAAAGGTGCACTCACGTGCCAAAAGTGTTCCGATGATGTTGGGCGGCTGAATGGATGTCACATGCAAAAGCATATTTTGAAGTGCTAAAGGTGCGGAGCTCTGTGATCCAGTGTCCATCGGAATTTCGGTCAACAATAAAGATGGCAGCATTCCTAAAAACCTTTTCGAAGATGAGTACAAGGCTTGCTTGGACGAAACCAAACATAGGAAGAGTAGAGCGTGGAATAGGCTCACCAAAATTCCATGAGATTGAAATTTGGATGCTAGTGGTCAGCAATGCTAGTCTCAAACACTTTTTCTACAGATTGCAGCTAAACCGCTAAAATCAAAAAAGTTAATTCCCATAAAGCCCCATATAGCCCTCTTGGATGGACAGGCCATTGAATGTCTGGAACAGACCAAAGACGCACTGAGGGGACGTGTTTTGCGGTACCCTCGCCTGGACATACTGGTGGGCCTTAGTGACAGCAAGAGGTTTATACACTTCGCAGAATTCGAAGGCCTTTGATCAATATCGGGCTACTTGCGCCTCATTGGCGTTTTCCAAGCGAGTTAGGTAATAAGCTTTTAAGCATATTGCAGGTAGGTGGGTGATGCTAATGTTCTCGAACATCGGAACGGACTGGCCCACATTTTTCATCCCGTCAATTTTACCGTACAATACCTTTGTAAGAGAATTGGTCTGGTTGACTCCTAACTGAGTGTTCTACAGGTCTATGACAGTCCTCCGCGCTATCCTGATCTTGCCAACAAATGTTGTTGCACTAAGTAGGCTTTCTGCGGATTGCACATTCCCATCTCTCCTATAAGTGGAGATCTAAGCAATAAGCATCAAACCTAATGTTGGTATTTTCGCATTGCTGGCACAAATTCTGGATGCTGGAAATATCTACTACTTTGCACTGGACTGAATGAATGGCTCTATTGTTTCTTTGGATTTTTATTGCATAAACATCAGTAAACTTGTGCAGCATCTACGTGGCTGAAGCGACTCCAATGTCAAGTTTCCGAACTGGAGACCTTAGTGCAGGAAATGGTCCTTGCCTTGTTGTCATCGAAGGTCACCTCACTGTCAACATATAATTAGCATCGTTTTGTTTACAAGTAATGAATACGATCCCAATGTTGATGGATATCTCACCGGAAAACTGTATTTACTCCTACGTCGGCACGAATTCCCAAGTCCATCACGTTACTGCCTCCCTTTGTTAAACTCTGAGGGTAAATCAGCTTGGAATTGGCATAGTGTAGAGCTGTTTTTCAGTGTTTCATTTGGCAGTGGGGGTGACCGGGTGCCACACACAATGCTTGCAAACAGAGGCTGTCATTGACAGAATTGAACTAATTACTTTTTTGGAATCAGTGAGAACTGTGGAGAGGTACGCAAATCCCACTTGACGATGGACTGAGTGAGGTATATAGCGTCTAATTACCTCTCATTACACTTCGTTCACATGATTGCCTTTTGGTCTGTGATACAAGAATAGAAGGACCTTAAAATCTTAGCTGGTCACAAAATCAAGCTGGAGAGCATTTGCCACTTTGTACGAGTCAACCTTATTTGGATAGCAAGCTTCACCTTGATATTGGGAATAGAGGGCCAGCCGCTGCTAGGTTGCAAGCTTCAAAGGTCATCCTATTTGGAGTGCGAAAGGACCTGCTTCGACTTAATCGCATGCGCCAAATAGAAGCAGGATTTCTTGACCGCTCAGCATTAAGACCAACATTTCAAGCGTTCCTTTGCTGGGCAGGAGGGAAAAAATGGCTCGGTACCTGTACACAGTTGCAGGTAGTTGAGCTTTACCGATGCATCACTCGCAAACAAATGCTAACTTAGTTGTGAGGGCTTCTGAAGTCACAGGCTTTCCATTGGATTTGAGCCCAGTGCCAGCAGTTCTCCACACTAAGTGCCCTTGGATCACTTAATGGAACGAGTCAGAAAAATCGAGACTTCGATTGTCACTCTCAGGCGTATAACTGTCTTAGTACCGTCAAAGCCATGAGCTGCTGCTGAACATGCTTATTGCGCGCCATGCTATTGCCTCGTTTGTCACCAGGATCTCAGACCAGCGGCAAAATCCTCAATTCGTAAGGGCTGCTTTCATGTGGCCTTATGCTGCTCACAATATGACAAGACAGTCAATCATTCTCGAGTTTGAGACGCCTTGTATCCATTTAGCTGTTTCCTATCCCACTCACACAATTTTGAAGGCAGGCATGATTTGGTGCAGTAAGTCCTGAGAAGGAGGAGTAAAACAAGAGTTCACAGTTGTTAGAACCTGAGAGTAGGAGAGTACATGACAGATCCACATCTAAAATGCTGGATGCCGCAGAGAAGCATTGGACATTCGAAGCATTCGAACATGGTTGTTCCTGTGGTAATGAAGTGGGTGACAACGTAATTATACAATCGATATAAAAGAATGCATTCAACTGAGGAAAGGCAAACTAAATGCAGATTATCTGCACAAAAGTGGAAGAGAGAGTCATGTCATGAGTGACGAGAGGAAACAACGGAATCAACTAATTTGTTGTCAGATGGGCCGCTACTGACAGTGTCACATGCAAGGAACAATCAGGTGGGAACGAGGTGGCGCCTACTTGCATGAGTGGGCTTGATTTGTATCGCTCAACAGGGTTGCAGCTAGAGCCAAGGGTACTCCGTTCAAAAATGCTAGCAGACGTTATCACCACTACACTTGATGTTTGCTTCGCATCAAATCTTATTTACTCTTGTGCCACTCATCCTATCCTTAGCTAGTTAATGTTGCCCAAGTCTAGTGAAGTCTTGGCAGGCCTAGAAAGCTCTTTAACAGTGAAGAGGCTGCTGCACGGTTACATGGCGATTTGACCTTCGATATGGCAACAACGCTAGCATTCTAAGGAAGGATACGTAGGGAATGAAGTTCACATTCAATGTGATCCGAGTTGTCCCGCGCAAAACTAATGACTTCAAAATTCTTGCAATTTATAAGGTTTGATTCCCTAAATTCTAAAATTGACTCCCAGTGCTGTTTGCCAAATGGGGCCTGTGGTGTGCCCTTTAAGCAACCCAACACAGGTTTTTGAGCATTGACTTGATGGATTTGTGTACAACTAGATCCCCTAATCTGGACACACTTACCTCGAAGGGTGAGCAAGTGTTTTGCCCATGAGCAACCCTCCTATGCGTTACTTGGTAACTCAACTTCTGCTTGTTCTTATCTCAAAACTGGCTTTGCTGCCATCTCTTTATATAGCCTCACAGTCGTAAGCGCCTCCCCAATCGAAATCTTAGATGCGACTAAGGACAAATCATCACTGTTGGTCAACCAACAGCTTGTGGGCTATGAGGACAATTTGTCCACAAATGTGACGATTGTTTGATGTCCATGTAACGCAGCTCGATCATTGTGAATGTTAGCACATTCTCTTCAGCTTTTGCCGAGCCAGCTGGCTGGCCTTTGAGTTTCGACTCGTACTGAATTCCTCACTATCGCTGAAATGCTCACTCCACTTCCACTTCTTTTGCATTCAACTTTTAATGCTACGAGAATGTAGCGCATCTGTTCCACGGGTCAAGGTGAGGTGGTTTGTACCACCTTGATTAAATAGGGTTTATGGTTACTTTTAAGGCCATGAGGTGTTTCACACTCTTTATAGGCCCTTAGCCCCTCCCCACCACAAAGCCTACTAAATTATAGAGCTGACCCACCAGTCACACACGTGATGAGTGCTCATTATCGGATCACATCTAACTACCATCAGTCGTGGCGAATGTCCTCATCTGGATGAGCAATGCTTGACTATAAAGTACGAAGGGCGTAGTTCTATCTACAAATCCTCCAACGTTGCACTTCAAGAACATTAGGATGCATCGCAATGCAATAAATGAGGAAAGTGTGTAGGATTTATTGCCAGACATCAGCAGATGGGTATGTAAGCCACTTCTGACCTATTCCAAGTAGTGCAGAATACCGCAAAACTGGTAGTGTAGAACAGCACTTTGCTTTAGCAACTCCAAGTGGATGCAAAGGCAGTAAGATTGATATCTGAAACCAAAACGGGAAAGGGGAGGTAGTAAAACTGTGAAGGCATGAGGATTAAATGAGTTAAAAGAGACGGAAGCAAATGCAAGAGTTTGGCTGCTTGCATGCTTAGTACTCAGTGCTTTTGCCAATTTGAGAATGGCTTAGAGTTCTCCAACTCAAATGGATAAAGCGCATGCAGTAATTGCTTGGACAAGTTGACTTTATGGTCTACAACCTGCCAGCTGGTCAACAATGCCGACTTGCTGGCTTGGCGATGTGATAGTGTAGGCTAGGATGCTCCGAAGCTATCTCCTCACCACAGAGGTCAAGGTACCCCCTAGCCACACAAAAACATCTGCGCTTAGCCCATCAGTAGTTGCTTTTGAAAATTGTCTCGAAATGCGGCAGTGGACAGATTGAGTAGACGTTTTGTCTTCATAGCATCCTGTCTAGCAAACTTCGGAATTCCTGTCGCATTAACCGAACACAGACTAGGGACGACCCTTGACGTAATCAATTACCGTCTATCTCGTACTCCCGACTAAGTGCTCCCTTCTCTACAAATGGTCTTAGAGGTCACTTGCAATTATCTCGACCCACAATCATCAATGTCTGACATCCTATCAGCAGCATAGTAAATAGGTGTCATGACCTATCAAGCGCGAACTGTCATTCGTGAACACTGATCACGTCTGATACCTTCAGCTCATTAATTGATCACCTCTATATAATCAAGCGCGTGAGAACCATCAAATAATTTGGATACGACGTTGAAGCGGTCACTGTGAGATGAGAGATTCATGTCCATGACTTCCACGCTGGAAAACGGTGGTGAGCTTATACGCCTTTCTTACCTCTGCTTTTATACGCTTGAGTACAGCCACTGCTGTCTTGCTAAAGTCAAATCACCAAGAGCTGTTGCGTCAATGTATTCATTGTTGAAGCTAGGTCTAATTCCGCATAGTCTTTGCCAGATTAAGGCAGATTTTATTTCTCCTCCCCTTTGTAAAATCGAACTCCGAGCTGAGTGGTAGTGTTGTAGTCTCATTGGTAACGCAATCACACGTGTGCGGTTGTTCTTCTGCAGATTCCAAAGCTAGTGATCTCGATATCGAAACCGTCGAATTGATCAGAAGTGGCCACTTGGCCATTCCCGAGCATAATTTGAGACTCAAGAACTGCGGCAGCAACTGCTACGTCAATGCTGTTCTACAACCCTCATGGCCACGGGATCGCTCATGGCCTATTCGCATCGCCATCTGCATGACCATAACGAGGAAGCCATAATCAGTGGCGCTTCCACGATTCAAAGCTTTTGTGCACTCTGTGCTCTGCGGCGGCTAAGGGAAGCACACAATTCAGCAACGATTCAGATGGTTGTGCTTACGATGATTTCGTCTACTCTGTGTCAAGTGAGTTTGAGCTGATGAAGGTAGTGAGGCGACAGCGATGTGGATGGGTTGATTTAGCGGCGGCCTTTGTTTTCTTGCATTGATCTGCGCATCCTTGTGATTTGATCGCCATGAGGATGCGCATGAGTACCTCCTGGCGTTGCTTAACTTTATGGAAGTTACTGCAGACATGGCACAGGAGGAGCACTTACTTAACTCTCCTGACCACAACATCATTCGGAGGCTATTTATTGGTCAGACCGTGACTAAGGGTAGGCTTGATGTCATACTCTTCTCCCTCTTGCCCACGCAAACAACATTTCTTTGCGTTTTTCTTGTAGTAGAATGCAGCGTGTGTCCCAAGGCGTCCATGTTGCATGAGGACTGGCTCAATCTCTCCCTGGACGTATCACAATCCAAGAGTTTGCAGGCATGAATTCACCGAAATCGTGCAAAAACGTATCAACTCGAAAACGCTACTGACTATGCTTTACAATGCAGGAGAGTGTGGAACTATGCACCAGAGAGGTGAAGCTTTGCGATGAAAGCGCATACACATGTAACGTCTACATGAAACCACAGCTGGCCATAAGGCTCACCCAAATTCATCGAGCCCCTCCAATTCTCATTGTTCAGTTGAATAGGTTAGTGAACTCACCTCCAATTACACCCTTTGATTGCATTAATCTTCGCCTGTTTGCCACTTACTGCAAAGTATGTTTGAAGCCATGAGCCACGCATATTTTCCTCCTTCGAATTGGCTTAAATTGGTGTAAGGGTAATGTGTACTTGTGTATGTGTTGAATCAACCCATCACTGTTAAACGCGTAGTGCTTTGATGAAGTCATTGTCGCTCCTGTCTTTGGACTGACCTTTATAACCGAAACTATACTAGATTTAACCAAAGGAATCAGAAGCTGGACTGCTACGCGGACTTTCCTGCCTTGTTAAACCTCGGTCCATACATGGCTAGCCAGCGTTCTTCGCCAGCAGGTTATCGCCTCTACGCAACCATCAACCATCGAGGTGAGAACGCGCAGTGTGAACACTACGTGGCCTTCACTAGACGTCGTCACAATCAGTGGTTCTGTCACAGCGATGAAACTGTAAGGTTACCCCTCCCTCTCCCTTTTGCACTTTAAGGGGCATTAAGTCGACAGCTGATTTATTTGCTTTTATTTTAATAGACGACGAAGGTGAAGCAGCGCAACGTTATGCGACTAACGCACTACATCTTGCTTTACTAAAGAGTGAGTCGTGCTGACGCATTCCCATGTTGTTTAAGCAAAAGCACTTTGGTCGACGCGGTTCTCGTTGCCTTGTAGTTTGTATAGGACCATGTGGTGAATCAAGCAATTGCACATGGAGGAGTGCAATTCAGTTGTGGCAGGAAGTGGCGGCGAAGGCGTAAAAGGAAAGAATGCGTCCTTGCATCTGAATGTAGTGAAGTGGTATGAGTGGCTCCATCCTGCATATATTTCAAAGTCGGCATAAATAGATGGCCTGAGCTACTTCATTGCCCTATGTCAATATGTCTGTGTGACTGAGACAACTGTGGCGATTGTGTAGACTACTGGCCGTGCATTCGCGGCACAGAAGTGTACCGAGGTTCCAATTGTTTACAAAGTTATCTGAAGTGGGAATTAGCATTTCCTCATGGGACTTAGGCTTCTTCACACTGCAAAGTCTTGCCAATCGACATAAAGGCAGCGCGAGGAATAAAGGTATTTGTAGTAGTGATCGGTAGACGTGACTGGCTGATGGTGACAATTTTTACTTCCTCCATTGCTACGTGTTGGTAATAACAAGACACAATAAATGAGTGAGTGTCTGATGTGGGTAAAGTGAAGCTTGAAAAATGACACTCCGAATGCTTAAATCTAAGCAAGGTGATGTAGACGGCTACACGAATTCCCTCGTGGCAGTGTTTGGCTTTTGTGGCAATTAAAGGCGGGTGTGGTAACCCCTCCCCCAAGAACCCCACATCTAGGAATCGGACTTTCTGCCACTTCCACAAGAGTGACTGCACTGAACTGTGTGCCTTCAAAGTGGGGTGCGTGAGACAGAATACATCCAAATGGATACAAGCTTTTGTCGATTTACAAACGACCGGCTATTAAGTATCATCAGTTCATGGACTGCATATTCACAAGCCTTACGGGCTGTGGACTTTGCCGTTCATCTGAGACAATGGTGAAATTGAAGCAATAGCATTTACAGTGTATAGATGACGACGAATTATGATGTCCTTGCCAGTATTTATGGTTAGAAGGCTACCCTCCGTCAGGTGGTGCTGGGTTAAGTGTGATCTTGAAGACTCCAACCGTTAGCGGACCGAAGCAGCACAAGTCTCCACGCGGTAACCAAAAATGCTGTGGTGAGTTAGGTGAATTGTCAGAAGTCTCAGCGTGCAATGGTAAGTGCGAACGCATGTCTGTTCCACAATAGTGGGACAGTGCCGCGTTCTTTACAGTGAAGCCTTACTTTGTGTTTGCAAACTGCTTTACCATGAGTGAAGCACATTTGAGTAGCCAGGAATAATTCATGCTGGCGCAAATTAAATGGGAGCATTTCGTGCCAACTGTTTTGCAACCATTTACTTGGCATAACTTTGAGGCTATATTGTTCTAATCTGAATTTGTAATGCAAGGTTAGTTGCAGCAGGCTTCCACTCCGAAAGTCGTATTTTGTTTTGCACATCTCCCATTACTCCCAAAATGCGTTGCCACATGTGTTAGGGAGACCGCCTACTCAATTGCCTGCATATCCGTAAGTGAAGTTGTTAATGCTTATCCGAATTCACGTCCGATTGCGTCTTTTGCTTTCGCTTTGATTGTGCATTTCAATAAGCCGCTGTTTGACACTCTCAGATGCCTTAAAGCATACACATTATGCGCTGCTCGTGCCATTCTTTTGACTCACAACATCATCGATAGATATTAGCTGCTACAGTGCTGCTTCAACAAACACCTTCCATATCACCAGCAACCTATCGAGCTTTCAGCGTTGTCGAGACAATTAAAGCATGGCAAGTGCTTGGAGGTAGGCTTACCAATGGTTGAGTATTTTGGCACTATTTACTTACAGAGCTTTGCGTCTTTATTGCTTCATGTCTACTTCCTAATGTCCCTCACAAATGCAGATGTCCTCAGCAACCGAGCTTAGGAGGTAGCATAGTCTTAAGAGCACACTTTGCTATCCTTCAGTTAAAGACATTTGGGCTTTTTCGCGCTGTGCATATTGGCTGCTGGTGATTGTCCAAATGTACTAAGAAAGAAACTACTCACACATTTTCGTCTTTCACTAACATCTTTGCCCACGACTACTGATTGGCATTGCGTCACACTGACTACCCGTTCTTAGCAAACGTTTCAGATTCCCCAGCTTCCACAATTACTCTGACAGCCAATCGATTTTAGACTCCGACATAACCAAGTAACGAAGACTGCCAGCCGGCCAGCCAGCCAGGGTAGAGTGTGTCGAAATATTTGGCCAAGCCTCCTTCACATTCTACTTAAAGCAGAGGCGATTCAAACGCAAGCGCTCGTGTCATCAGAAATTGATCAAATCGGTCTATTCTCCAAGGATAACGCAGGCAAAGTTGTCAATCGCAATGCAGAATCGCCAAATATCAAAAGGCTCACCTTTACCACATGCTGTCCTCAATGCGAAGTGGAAGCAGTGTTCCCGGGGGCGATCCCTTAGGTCTGTAATTGCAAATTCATCAACATCTAATGTCTTCAAACCTCATAATAATGCTGCTTCGCTTACTCGACTCTAAGCACACAACGGGCATCCTACACCTCTTTTGCGTGTGCATTACGTCGGTCACTAAAACCACGCATTTTTAAGGTCTTCCTTCATTAGTTGTGCGGTTTCAGCCCTCGATAGGGTTCATGAGCCCAATACAAATCCAATTATAGCAGTAGAATTAAATTCAAAGTTAATCTTTTGGCGGTTCTATTCATAAAATTTTATCATTTGAATGCTGCTTTTTGAGTTTGTCACGTCTTTTGATGTTTAGAAAACACAGAGGACTAATTTGTGAATTGCTTTCACAGGCTAAGCTGGGGAAAAGAGGGGATTTATAGGCTCTTTAGCTATTAATGATCCATTTTACAGCAAATAAAATCATGCGCAGTGAGCAATACCATTAAAGACTTTTTCAGGCCTCACCATCTGCACTTGTGAATACCAGCTATAGTTGCTGCAGAAAAGAGTTATTTAGAAGGAGCGGGAGAGAATGGAAAAAAAGGAATAAGGTTAGGAATCTACTCACTTTTCTCGCTCTTTTTGTTACTCAGAAGGGAAAAACAGTTCAGTAAGTACGGTCTTGCCTCCCTCTCCCTCTTCTTTATTTTCCTCTCTACCCCATTATTCATGCAATGTTTGATGCCATTTTGGCCTCCTACTACTCCACTTACAGGCGCAATGGAATAATGAGAGGAGGAATTTCCGTATTTAATAGTGCACGTAAGTGGACAGCAATGATATTGCTATGGTTATCAAGGTTTAGACAAGAAATGTCTCTATTTGCACATCTTGCAGTGAAGTCCAAATTTACTTAGTCGTTAAATATCTCCACTTAAAATGGACCGAGCGACAGGATGCAAGAAGGGATTGCTGCTAAGTTTGTGTGCATTTACGCCAAATAGAGGGCCTTCATACGCTGATTACGGGGTCCAGTAGAATCAGCATGAACAGAGCTGCTGTTTTCTTTCAAAGGAATGCTCGTCTCCGAACTGCTACGGAACTATTTCTCTTCTCCCGTTTGCAGCTGCAGTAAATCGTTCATGTTTGGGCCATCCATAGCAATGGTCCATTTTCAATCCTAAAAATAGAGAAACGTGTCTGCAATGAGCAGCAGCAAAGAGTGGCATGCAACACATTGCCAGGCTCCGATTTTCTTCAGTGTTGCTCTTTCGAGTGATAGAAAATAGCTCAAAGAAATTGGCCAAAAGGGCTAACAGACTGAGTGAAATAGGGATATACACGTGCTATATCAGCTAATGAGCCACAAAATAGCAAAAGGAATCACAAAGTCTGTGGCTAGAAACGCACGAGGAACCAAAAACCATGTTATAGTTTTCTAAAGGCTGTACAGCAGGCAGAAGTTGCACATCTGCAATAATGGGATTGTTTGGCATAATGTACTCCCAAACATCGGTCAGACCTAAATTGAGGCTGGTTAGAATGACACATATTGCAAACAGTCACAGTAGGGATTAAGTAACCGAGACATAATTCTGACCATTTCTAGTTCGAAGCATAAAGTAGCCAGTGGATAAAGTGCAGTGCTCTCTCAGGTTTCTTTGTCCAAATAGACATTCCATCTATCGACCGGATCAATGATGGCATAATGCACAACGAGAAGCGCCGACGGCACTTACGCAACTCCACGAAATGCTGAGACATAAACCTCATATTTCATGAAATAAGAAGCGCTGTATTGGTGACATCTCAGGTTCATTTGCCCGTCCAGGATTCCTACACATCAGTCGCACCTGAATTGACAAGGCTCAAATTGAAAGCATGCGAAAGCAATGATGGAAGACAACAAGATAAAGAGTCCCATTTCAGAGCAAGTCTGCGTTAAATGAATTGAAACAGGAAAGAAGTGTTGTCCCATCCTACGAAAAAATTCCTCTTTATATTGGACGGAACTAAATTATCACTGCTTGCATCGAGAACATCAGCAAGTGATTACGGAAGACAACAAGGTGTGGGAGCTGGATTTATCTAAAGAATTCACCAAAATCACACATTCGATCCCGTTCACGCATTCACGAACGTATTCACAGCCACACCTACATGCACACACTAAAGCGCACAATATCATCAAGAACCTGTCGGCATATAACGCTAAGCGTCCCCACCCACAGACGAATGCAAGATACATTAGAGGGTCTTATGCCTATTTTATCCATGCTCAGGTCAATTCCTTCTCCTTTGGCATTCCTCCGACTTTGCCGAATCCAACGCAGGATATACTTTGGAGGGAGTGCGAATGTGATGATTTCCATAAGCCACTTCCAAGCCCTCATAAGCCGACAAGCTTCAGGGCTGCTGGCAGTTATCCGTGCGTTCTGCGCGGCGAATCAGTTGTCAGGCACCCCATCGGCACAATACGAACTACCAAGAGCACCCACAGAACTAAAAAAAGCGCTGAGACCTGATCTGCTTCATTTGGAAAACAAAACTTATGAGAAGGAATGAATTGGTGCGATGGTGCCATCTCAGGTTCATTTACTCGCAAAGGGTTCCTACACATCCATTAAACCTGAATTCACAAATTTTACATCGGCTATATGCGAATACAATAGTAAAAGACAACAAGATAAAGTGATTATATTTAAAATCAAATCTGCTTTAGAGGAGTTGCAGAGAGAGAGCAACGTCATTCTCATCCTGCGAAAGGGTGCCTTGAGAGTAAAGGTCCCCATTATATTGACCAAGACTATAGTGTCTGCCTGCGTCGAGAACATCAACAAACAATCACAAGAGACAATAAGATGTAGAGTTCTAAATTCAGCCAAAGGGTCCTCCGATATCCATACGTTTATAGTTGTACCCACAGTCATACCTACGTGCACACGCTAAAGCACTCAATAGCGCCATGAACCCATCGGCACACATCTCTTTGCGTCCGTACCCACAGTCCAATGCTACATACAGTAGAATGTCTTGCACTGTTGTTTAAGTTGTGCGGATGACTCTAGTCGAGACATTGTTTGAACACTCAGACACAACAGTGCAGTGCAAGGCTGAGAAATGCGACGCGTTTCTCTCCATTGCCGGTGCTACCACCGCAGGCTCTCCACATTCTCCAAGGGGCATCAAGGATACCACTGTGAAATTTGAAGCTTCTGCAGCCTTCTAATGCTCTTCACTCATGTGCCTTTGACAGACTACTCACTACGCCAAACCCACAAATTCCGTATTTCGGTTTCGCTATAAATGTCACAGGTTGTATAAGGGATCGCATGGGTCTGAGAAACACCTCCAGAAGCATCACCCGTTGGAGGATTGAATCTATCGACAGGGGGGCACACATAGTTGGCTGCATGGATATGAAGGGCTTGCATAAGCGTGAAACTTTCCTGTGGACATGCGCACCAGTAGAATTGCTCCTGAGGTGACTCGTTGATAACCTTAGGGTCTATTAGGTTATAGGCATTGCTTTGAGGAGACAGTTGCCTATCAAAGTCTAACCTGTCCTCATCTCAAGACCGATTTCATTGGCAGGCTCTTAAGCAGTGGCCCAATTAAGAGTGTCTTCCCAATCAGTTAATTAACTTTTTACCATCAGATGGCCCTGGATGACTTGAAGATGCATTCAGCTCCCAGATTCAGATGGGAAAGGGTAAAAGGAATGAGGTGGCATAGCTTACACTGCCACCTCTCCGGGTCCGTTAGCCATCGGTGTTGTCTAACTGAAAACTTGTGGGCTGTGAGATCAAGTTACTTCCTGAAATGACAAGAGATCACATAAACACGGATAAGAACTACACACCTACGAATTAAAAAACCTTCTAGACCCTTACAATAAAGCATTAATGCATTTACGAAGTCTAAACCAAGTCATAGATTCAAGTAAGACCAAATCAGAAGGGCATTTAGCTTCGACAAACAAAACTTGTTCGTCCCTACTGGGCAGCAATGCCAGCAAATTAGCCTCGCAGAAATGCATTACCACAGGAGGCAGTGAGTCTGTGGGTCAGTTGATCCTACACAAGCAATGACCTCAAGAAAGTAGCAAAGATACAGTTGATGCAAAGGAGAAGACGAATTAAGGGGTTTTCTGTAATGTGAAAGGAACGATTCGCTGACGTTTATTTTAAGCAACGACTTGACAAACTAAAGTGCATGCTTTTTTACGAATCGTATTTCATCAATTATTAGTGTGCTATTTGAGGTGACAATTCTAGATAATATAATGTATTTGCATCACTAAATAGCCCAATAATCAAACTATTCGTGCAGATAGCCTTTACTAAGTGTTAACATTAAATCCGTTTAATTTTTATGTCATCTAGTTGGAATTTTTGCACTATTTGAAACACGAAATGAGTATGTTGGATAAATTATTTCCATAATTAGTTTCCATAATTGGTTAAACTTTTCTGCATTATCTGAAGCAAGAAACGAGTTAGTTTGATGAGTAATTTCCACAACTTACTAACATTGGGGATCCAGTCAGAGATTCACAGTTTACTGCAAAACCTGCCAGCAATTGGGCTATGTCTGGGGTGAGTGAAGTTCCGAAGCTTCAATTTAGCAAGAATAGCCTTCTTTTAAAATAGCACCTTCTGTTCAGCATAACAGCAATGCAAACTCCTCCAAAATCTTCAAATAAACGGACCCGTGTGAACCAACTTGCCAGCTTTATCAAATGGCCGCAATTAGCGTCAAGAGAAATTGATGCCTTCAAGTGTTGAGCAGTGCCTTCCATCCCCTGCTTCAAAAGATTAGCAAGACCCCGCCCTCTCTTCACAAAATAATTGATCATATCGGCCACTTAGCTAAAGCCGGTTCCAGTGGCATTCAAGAGCTCCATCTCATTTAAGTCACTCTCCCCGTGTTATGCACCTACCTGCCGGTCTGGTGGCGCAAAACCTTGCTCAGCGACAATATGCGCGCCGTCGACCAGGCACAAAGGCGGCCTCCTTCCTCCCCGACAATGAGGAGTTTCTGGCCGCTGTAGGTGCTGAAGGTGAAGGGTTGCTTGAACTTTGAAGTGGTGGTGGCAGTGGAGGTGACAGTGGCAATGGTGGTGGCGACAATACTGATAATGACGAAGATGAGGAGAAGGGATGGGGTGCGGCCACCGGTGCGAACCGTGTTTTGGAATCAGTGTTGCAGTTGATCCAAAATACTATTGACAATGGCACTGTATCGTGGATGACGAGGATCGCAAATAGGTTCTGGTGGCGAGACTCCTGACATCTGCTTTCTTACCTCACGAATTGCATCGTGTTCCATTGGTGGTGTCCGCAATTTTATTCTAATCCGTGATAAGAAAAACCCATGTAGGCGGGTACAGAAGGGCTAAGAGGTGGTGGGCGTGGCCAAGAGGCTGAAGTCCGTGCAAGCGCTAGCTTTCGGCATTCCCTTGCTACCACTACAACGCAGTCGGATAGTTGGGGAACACGGAGGTGTTTGAGCCGAGAATTCCCCATCGATATTCCAGGTCGTGAAGAAAGTTGGTCGAAATGCCAGTTCCTAGAAACAGAAAGGCGTCATTTGTGTCTCCCGATATGGCATCAAAGGTACCAGTACCGCCGTCTCCCCTAACGGCCTTTTTGATACCTCTCCAAAGCGCGAACACAACACATTGTTGGCAATGCAACCGTCGACATGCTTGGGAGGTACTTCCCCCATCTCAGAGCGCCTCTTGGATCAGGCCTTCGCTGTGCAAAGTTGGGAGAGACGTCTGGGTGGGAGGTTGTCAGCTGCATGTGTGTTCCCATTTCTCATCACAAGCTGATCAAAACGGTGCCTCAACTGCCCCTATCTGCGTAATGAGACAGACAATGAGGGCGATTTGACAGCTGTCTGCGAGTTGCTAGTGCGCAACTCATCACCTTTGCCGACCGATACCGTAATGAGTGGCTTAAGCAGCCCACCATGGGGACGAATAGACTCTTCAGCGCTGTTGTCTATCTTTTCCTCATTTGGAATGGCTCTCTGGTCAGCAATACTACAGCCATTACTCTGACCGAAATTACAAATCATTCCTTCACCTCCCTCCATATTTGACAGAACTCCAAACGAGAGGAGGAGACATTTGCTGGAAGTCATGAGTTGGATGCTCTGGCGCTAATAATGCCGACTGCAGAAAGAGGCTCGATCTCTACTGATGTTGCGCCTCGCACCCTCTCTCATCATCACACTAGATCTGGTCAGTTCGGATTGGCTGGTTGTGCGGCACTTGTCTGGCGAAGGAGGGAAACATTCCCCCTAACCTGGGTTCTTTTATTCTTGATAGGAACGGCACCGAATAGGGATTTCACCAGTCTACTGGTTGCTTCAATAAAGCGTCTCCTTCCAATTGGTAAGTTGACGCACGCGTCTTAGCTACAGAGGTACGCATCCCCCACCTTCCCATTGCTCCCTTCTACCCCTTTCTCAAGTCTATGCAGCAAGAAGTGTTCCAAAGAGCTAAGCGGATGTTCCCAAAGGTTACCTTGCCTTTCCCTCCAAGTTATTATTGCTTATTCGTTAAGCAAAATTCTGCGTCTTAATGGTTGACTTATCTGCTAATTAATTGCACCACTGAAGTAGTGAAGAGGGTCATTCTCCAATCAAGGAGTTATTCATTTCTCCTTTACTTACCCTTGCCTATGTGTAGGGATCAAACGCGCCAGTAATTCCGCTACTTTTGTTTCCCACTCGTTTCATTTTTCTATTTCAAGCATTTGCTTCTTCCGTTTCATCAGTCTATTTATTCCCATGTATATGCTACTCACTATTATCCATTCGAAATACCGACACCAAAGGTAAAATGAGCGCGTATTTTGCTGATTCTCATCAACAGGTGATGTGGTGACTGGTACTGGCAGTAGCCATATTTGCATGGTCAGGTTGGATTCCCATTTTTTAGCCTCCAAATTAGCTATTTTGCGCGTTTTGTGTCCCCTCCTCTCCCCCTCTCCTGGCTACATTTCAGATGGTTAAAGTTGTCGTTGCTAGACGACCTCCCATCTGATTAGGCGGATTGCTCACCGACTTTACCTTCTTGCCCATTTTCAGCATGAGGTGGAAGTTGACGTCATAGAGTGCCTTTGAAACGCCCTAGACAAGAACGGCGAGGTGAGTGCCATTCGAGTGTGCTAAAGCAGGGCTTTTCCATCTTATCATGCTGACCGTTGAATGCTTTCAATAAGTACCCCTCTCATTCGGTCGAATTTCTTACCGTGCGAAGGTAACTTTTGCTAACCTTGCAATTTGAAATCACCGCATGTGCTTGTGTCTGCGGTGTCTTTCAATCCCTTGACAATCTCATTTTTCAGCACACTTATTTGTGATTTCAGTAGCAGGTTACGAATCGACACAGCTGTAAAGCTTTGCTTTTTATGAAGCTTTATATTGAGATTGACTACCCGATTGGACTGTAGGTTTACATAACTGACGCTAGAGGTGTCCTGATCCTGCTTTCCTTAAAGCAGTGCCTCAATTTTGGCATCGTGTGTGCCATTCACTTGAGTTGTAAAGCTCGTTTTTATCATGTTTTTGCCATTGAAGTGAATTCGCTTTTAATTTCAACTAGTAGGCAACTACAGGCATGCGCTTTTCAGTAGTCATGAATTCTGCGTACTACTCGTCTTTGCTGTAGGGCAAAGTCCTCAAACACTGGAGCGAGGGAGCATGGAGGCGCCCACAGCCGTGGAACAGAAGCCCACTCCAACCTCCACCTTCCTTATCTCGATTTTTGCACGCAACCTTTATCGATTCGAATTGGGTGCTCTCATCCTTGCCTTCGTGATCAACTTCCTCCTCCTCCTCTTCTACAGGGTGAAATCCGGTTCCCTTTTCCATACAACAAGCCATTCTTATTCAAAGTCCTACTAACCAGGGTTTCCACCGCTCGATTGAAAAACGAGGACCCGGTGCAGAAGAGGCGGCAGAGGAGGCCGCAATCAGTGCCTCGTTTGTTACATCAATCACTGACACCGTCTTCGGCATCGTGGACTCCCTTCAAGACACAGAAGTCGACGTGGGACTAGAGGAGGAAGAGGAGTGGATCACGTTAGCTGAGTCAGCCTCGTATTTGGGTCCATTGCTCAAGATGCTCGCTATTGCTCACTCAACCCTCTCCATGGGCATGCTTGTTACTTGCTACTTCTTGAAGGTGAGTAATCCAACAACCGATTTCCAAACTGTCGAATTCTCAAACTTCAATGGCACCCTCTCTTTGCTGCTAGGTTCCCCTCGTTATATTCAAACGGGAGAAGGAAATATCTCGAATGCTCGAATTCGAAGGCATTTGAATAGCTGAACAGCCTTCCGATGAGAGGCTAAGAGCTCAATGGGACAAATTGGTACTTTCCACTCCCAGCTTTCCCCACATGTATTGGGATATGTTTGTTAAGAAGAAAGTTCTCAAAAGTATCGAGAGCAGTGTGACCAACAGCAGAAAAGGCGACTTCTTGGAATGAAGACTGGCAGTAACAACGGAGGTAGCAGTGGAATTACCTCGAGTGGATGTCCCGAGGAGGTCTCGAACAGCTGGTTCTATTTAATGTGGCTACAGGAGATGAATCTACAATGCCTGCTCTGGAAGTGAGGTGCCATCTTCACAGATAGTGTAGGTTTCGAGTGATTCCAAAATCGGTCTACGCAAAGGCGACAATGTTCACACATTTCGTCATCTATTTAGTCGCTTCTATACCTTGTGGTCTACTTTACTGTCTCTGCTAAAAAATGCAAACTGCTTTTCCTTTTCATGCCGCCTGCTGGATGTGGTTATTTCGTTCAAAACACTGGCCACCATTGTACAACCGGTTACACACAGCGGAAAACAGATAGGTCGCACTTTACTACATTCTGGTAGCTTGGCGCATCACATAGTGGTCTGGTGTAGGTCGTGTTTTGAGGCGTATTTTGGACTGACTGTCAGACTTAATCATTTCAATATGTGACTAAAACTGAAACCAAACTATTTTCACCAATCTACTGTGGATGTACATTCTCTACGGCCTTGGCAACCAACGTTAGGTGGCCTTATTTCATTTAAGTAATCGCTCAAGGGAATAGCTATCTTTCAAACCCTTAAATTGCATTTTAAGAGAATCACGGTTGGTTAAGGCATTTTGTAGCTTTTCAGTACACGTAGTCACGAGATTCTAACCCAGCTATGCTTTGCCTCGTCTGTTGCATGTGACGGAAGCCGCAATCTTTTGACCTTTGGTCATTTGGAAATCGTGGTTGCGAGCGAATCCGTGTTTTTGCACCTACGACCCCAGGTGTAATGACCACGTGGTGCCATATCCAAGCCTGTCACGCCACATCCACGGGGTTATGAGTGTAGCAGATGATGACCCAAAGTTAACGCGTGCTTTTGCTCAAAACTCGTTTACCATTTCTGACGTGACGGGGTCATGCGGGTGTAACTTCGACCGACATGGGCTTAGATGTTCTCGAGGTGCAAAGCTGATGGAATTGCGGGCCACGTGGTGAGGGAACTGATCCATGGTAAAATGTCTGAGCCTGAGCCTGAGCCTTCAGCATTTGGGGCGTAACCGCGGTGGTCACGGGATGAGACTGATGCTTCCATTGATTGAGAGAGGCAGACTTCGGTCCATGAGCTTAGAGGATTCGTGTCGAGACACCAAACACCCTTAAAATTTGTTCGCAAGTAGCTGCTGATAGGAGGAAATGCCGAGTCTGAGGGTCCCTACAGCGAGGAACTCAACTTGAAGGCGATTGAGGAGCTTTCTACTACTTTTACCCTTCTGCACCTTACGATGAATCCATGATTCGGATGGGCGTTAACGTAACCATCCTTGGCCTGTTTCAGCTCGTGGTGACAGTCATGTTGACTTCAGTTGTGATCTACCCTTACACTGTCATCGCATTCAACTTCTTCCGCAAATTCTACCTCTCATTCCCTCCTCCTCCCGACGTAACAAACGCTATTCGCTCTCTCCTCTTTTCTTCCCCTCTAGTGTTTTGTTTTCCACCTCCATACGGGTCTGCGAGCAGGTAGTGAAATTGGAGATGAGATTGAACCACCCGATGGAGACGAGCATGAAGCACTACGGATCCTCTTTGATATGCCACTCTACTTCTTCGTTATTATCATCCTCCTCGCGATCATGCAAGGTTTGTGGCTTTTTCCTCTTCTCTTGGCTGGAGCCGATCATTTGGATTGTTAGGAGAAAGTGTCAGACCTTTAAAGTTTTGGCCTTGTTGTCTATCCAGGTCTGGCGTGGTTCCCTTGATCTTTACCCCCACAAAATTTTATCACATGAAGCGCCTTTCCACTGCCTAATCCACTTTGAATCAAACCTGCCGGATGTCTTTTTTCCTCCTCATTTATCAAGTAATTTCTCATCTTATGTGGAGGCGGAAGTTTGGCCTCAATCGGACCGTCTAATTGAGTGGAAATTGTCCGCTGAAGTCTCCTTTTTCACGGAACAATTATAGCCTTGCCATTTGAAAATTGTGTCGGAAGACGTTTTCTTCTGCTCTAGTGCTACGAGAGCTGTGGAGCTTTTACTGCAAAAATGCGTGCACAAATTAACCAGTTTGGAGCGCTTAAAGCTCTTGGCTAATTTAGAATACCTTTTTTCGGGGCACGCCGATGCCTTGCGATAGTAAGTTGCCATTCGGTACGGTCTCGGGTAATGTAGGCGCGTCCGAAAGCCCTACTGGTACCATTCAATTGAAGGTTTACCACTCATCAAAACTCATCCTTAATGACAACAGCGTTTGAGGTTGAGTGTACAGATTTAACCTCCATTTTTTCAACAGGTCTAGTCATCGATACCTTGGGCGACTTACGAGATCGGTTAGAACGGGTGCAGGAGGACTTGGAGCCCAAGTGTTTCATCTGTGGCATTGGGAGGTAGTACTTTGACGCCACTTCACATGGCCTCGATCGACACGTGGAACGCGAACACAACTTCACCAACTACATATAGGTTCATTTGACTCTGCGAGCGGCTAAATCGAGGCTTAGATATTTTGACCGAACACGTGGGCTACGACACGCAAGGATCGAACCATCCTTAAAGTCTAATCCATTTAAGCTCCACCTCATCAGGACCAGCATTATTGATAATCGACTCGCCCACCTTTTGAATAGAGGGACTCTCAGTCCTCCTCCCTGTCTAGTTGTCACCGGAATTAATGAGGGGAGGGAGAGTGGAGCCGTTGACAGCGATTGTCGCGTACTTCGAAGTGTTATTAACCTCGTATTCTTAACATTCGTGTTCTTAACATTCGATGCGTGTTAGATTCTATGCCAATTAGGTGAGTTTTGAATTGACGTGTTTTATTTTTGACCACACAGTTAACCGTGTCACATGAAGGAGCGCGCGTTGCAATCAATGTTCACCGGGTTATGCAGACATATCTACCTTTTGTAGGAACTTCCTCATGCATATCATCAACAAACCCGATACCGAAATCACCGGTCAGGTGAGTTTGCACTGCAATGTTGTTATTTTTGTGTACTCTTTTTTGTTACACCAGAGGTGTTGTATTTGTTGTTGCGCATTCGCATGGCTCTGATCGCTGTGTCATGAACTCGGAGGTGTCCAATTCTGCGTGCTACAGGATGACGAAGCAGCAGACAGAGTAGAGAAATGCCTTCACACCCGGATCTTCAGATGCCGCCTTCCAAAGCAACTCTTTGTTCCTTTTTCATTTACATTTGTCGTCTCACATAGAAAATTGGTGTAGTAGAGAGCAACACCTCGACACCTTGCATTACTTTCGAATTGGCTTCTCGCCTTTCTCACTTCTCCTGCTTAATATTTTTTATCATTGGTCTGTTTTACGCCTCTCATCTAGGAAAATACACTCTTTGCCTAATCGTTGTGGAAGGTTTTCCTTTTTCATCGAAAGCAAGTCGGGGCTAGGAGTTAATTTCAGCGCTTGGTAGGGTTGCCACTCAGGGAGGCTGATGTGACCACCAACTTCCGCCCTCTCAAAATGAGACCAGGAGTCCGCAAGTAGCGATTAAAACCCAAGTTGTTTGCTGGGTAGATGACGTCGTGGAATTTCATAACTCCTTCCAGAGCAAATATCACCTCAGAGCAAAGGAAAAGGGAGGTCGTGGTTCCACGGTTGGGGTTTGCAGTTCCATAGCACCTTTACGGGTCAAAATGGAGTCGAACAAATACGTTTGGTCAGAAGGTGCAAAGTTCTGTGCGATAAACTATGAGCCACAATGTAAATTGACGCCTATTCGGTTCACCGGTTGATAATGAGTTCGACTTTCTAGAAAGCATTTGTGAAGACTGACTCCAACATTACTGTTAACAAGTGGCTCTAGGTGGAATTGAATAGCGAAATTTAGACGCATTTTGCTGAGAAATAACAGAACAAACTACAAAGTGATTCAATGAAACATATGAGAGGTAGAATGGAGGGTGCAAAACCAGAAAATGCATTGTTAGCCATAAAACGCGACCGAATGGAAATTCCTTTAGCTCTCGAATATACTTAGCCTCCAGGATGACAACCGCTTCAATGGTTTCCCAAAGGTACTAGTGTTTTGTTCAAGCTTGAGACAGAGAAAGGAGCATCGAGCTACCTCACCGAACAAAGGAGATCGTCCCACCCTTGACATCCGCGGTCGAACACCAGCATGGTCTTGAGTTCGACCCGGGGATTGCCCCAAATTGATCCCACAATGTACTTAAACCTGCTCCTCATTGAAATGGAATTAAATTAGTGAAGAAGCTATTCGTAGTTTTGCATTTGCTGCTGCCTGTGTTGAGATGATAGTGTGCATCCCCAAACGACCGCTTTCACAAGTAAACTGGTTTTCTGTTCCATTCAAATTATTGCCAATTTTCTCTGTTCTAAATTTGTCATTAAAATTTCGTTTTCCACCTATAGTAAAAGTTGATGCCCACAGCAACTGGTTGAAAGTGAGGAGTTGCTCAATTGTTTCTAATGTTTCCATGCAAAGACAAAACAAATGGATTGAAATATGTCTTAAATTGATTTAAATGTTTGAAATCTAAGCATAATTCAGCCTAATTTATTGGGATACCTAGCTTTGGTGCTCCCACAAAGGCTTTCAATAACTCTTGAATATTCTGGAAGCACACAAATTTGAGGGTTTGTATGCGTTTCTATTTGTAGAGCGGAATGTAAACGGCCTGCAGTTATGTGATAGGCCTCTACAGCAGACGAAACCATCCAGTTGCCATGAAAGTTCAGTTAGCATTTCAAAGCTAGTACGGTCGAACAATAAGATTTCAATTTAATTCCATCAGCTTCATAGCTCGCATGAAATATTTAAAGCTTTTAGGTCGGATGCAAGCACAGATCTCATTCGCGAGTAGATATCGATTTGGATGTTTGGATTGTAGCCAATCAAATGTATCAACCATCTGGCATTTGATTGGCTACAATCCTAACATCCAAATCTATATCTACTCGCGATAGAGATCTGCGCTTGCATCCGACCTGAGCGCTTTCTATATTTTATCCGAGCTGTGAAGCTGATGGAAGTGAATCGCAATTACATTGTTCGACCGTACCAGCTTTGAAATGCTAGCTGAACTTTCATGCTGACTGGATGGTTTCGTCAGCTGTAGAGGCCTATCACGTAACTGCAGGCCGTGTACATTCCGCTCTACAACTCAAAACGCATACGAACCCTCGACTTCTTGTACCTCCAGAACATTCCACTTTATCAACCTCTACCTTCACGCGCAGCTCCCCAAGTGGTGACCTTTTAAAGGATGCCAATTTTTGCTTATTTGTTTATTAAAACTAAGGGCTACAAAGCGGCTGACATTGAAATACACCACCAGGACATCAAACCAGTGAGAACGGCGAACCACCAAGAGCATTGCCACTCCACGAAAGACAGCCAACTTCAGCTCGCAGTGGCTTCGTAGAGAAGTCCAATAACTCGCTTTGCCAGCTCTGAGCATTATTTCCTATCCTCATCTTCAATATCCTGCTTTTTGTCTATTTTGGTATTAAGCTGATCTTCTAACAACTACGCCAGCGATTTGAATTGATGCTTTTGCTTTGCCAGCATGTAGCACTCTGCCGTGCAGGGGTTTGCGCCGGTGGTGATGCTGTTTGCTAGGGGTTCTCTTGTGATTGCGTGCTCTCAGCCCTTCCGTAGCCTTCACTGAGACTGCTGTCCCACGAGTTGGCTGATGGCACGCTTCCCTCCACGGCACGAACCTTTGGCTGTGTTACAGACGTCTCTTCGTCGGAAACCTTCCCACCGGCCCTCTTTGTTTTGTAGCGGTGATTCTGGAACCATGTCCTTACCTAACAGAGAAGTCAAAATTGTGACGAGTTTGACGCTCCACTCACTCACTCACAGACATTTAATCACTACGCACTGATAGCTGTCTATTAAGCAAGCCCTTTTAACATTTTAATGCTTGGAAAACCTGTTTTCCCGTCAAGTTGATGCGACGCACCAGCTCTTCGTGTTCAGTCAGGGTGATGTAGTTTTTCTTTTTATAGCATTGAGCAATTCACCAATTTGGTACGGGGTAAAGAGGACCCTGCGTCTGCCTTGTCTTTATGCCTCAAATAATGCTTGGTTTACCTGAAGTTGTTCTGCTTTCACCGGCGCGAGTATGGGTACGGCTTTGGACATGAATAAAGCAGCAGTGAGTTGTTGAAGAAAATTGTAGCTTGGAAATGCGAGGGCATTTTCGGGAAGCTGTTGGCACGTGCTTGGCCGTAAGACCAGTTGCTGTGTCTGTGGCTGTAGCAGCTGCTGACGTAACTTTGACGAATCGCCTAGTGCGAGCGAATTCGATGCCGGGAAGATCGGCAACGTAGTGGTAGTTCGAGGTTGAACTGAGCTTCCACCTTGCTCTGGATACAAAGACAAGTCGATGCGGGATGTCTGTTCTGGCATAGGCTTCGGAGTGCTAGTCGATTGAGGACTGTGTGGAGGAAACACTGGCATTTCCCCTGAGACAGCCGGTTTATTGGATGTAGCCTCATTAATTTTCAGCTGTTTTGGTGGCAAAGCATTCAACTGCGTTTGTTTGCCTCCATCTTTTTTGTGGCGAAAACACAAGGAGGGGATCGGGTCTTGAAAGTGCTGGAGGCTTAGCCAGAGCAGAGACCGTCTCTTTAGCCTTTTTTGGTGTAGGAGGTGTTGCTTGCTGAACTTGCTGCTGTAAGCCTGTTATGAAAGCTAATAGGGCTAATTGTTGAGGACTCAGGTATGGCTCTCCATCGGGTACAACCGGGCGTTCCTCACTTGATGCACCTGCAAAAACAAAACGACTGGATGTTGAACATGTACATCTGCATGCAACTAGGTGCTATCTCCACATTTAGTTGGGTAAAGGGCTTATTCATGTCGAATGTGCTACTTTGAGTATCCCATTGTATGCTGATTGACCCTGACTCCGTTGGCTCGACTAGGTATTAACGCGTGGTTGTTGGGATGGCTTCGCAATGTCACTGATGAGAAGCATTGTAAAAAGTCCGTAAATAAAAGGAGTGTGTGCGGAGGATTGGTGCAGAGCTTCTTCTGCTGTGAGCGTGTCAGGCAGGCCACTGTGGCTGCAGTGGGTGCCAGCTTAAAAGGAGTCCAGCTTCAACTCATGATGACCGACGGACGGAAAATGGTAATAAAAGAATATAGGCTTGAGGTAGGGAGATAAGCAAATAGGAAGGCGCATAAAAAGTGGTAGCATAATATGATAGACAGTACCGTTGGCTTGCAATATTGTCAGATTGTGGAGGCGTTTAGGATCGAGGAGATCCAAAAGGCTTTTAAACATGAAGTTGGACGTGGTGAAATTTCGGTTATACCTTTTTCAGTTGCTTCTTCGACTGAAGTGCTTACCGTATTATAGACTATAAGAGCCAATAGAAACCAATGTTCTGGATCAGACCGATAGGCATCGGGTGGATTTACTCGCGATAATTGTTTGGGAGAGCCAGGTTAGTCGATTTTGTTTTGGTTATCTTCGAAGAGATACGTGTTGTGACGCATAATGGTTGCACTTTGTTTCCCCCTACTTTTGCTCATCACTTGACTAGAAAAATCACTTATTCCCTGTCCTCCTGATGGAAGTTGCCTTGAAGTCGCAACGAATGAATGTCGATGGTTAAGTCATTAGCAGAGATAGCCATTAATAACTAGATTGTAAAGTCGCAAATTAATTAAGTTGTCATCCGAGCGGAATCGGCCTTTCACGGTGCTAGATTCTTACAGAACCTTCTATAAAATCTTTGCTTCTGAAGTGTCAAAGGTCCATTGATAGATGCGGCCATGTGGATACGTTTCTAAGGATCCGTCTTCTAGTAATACTGATGCTTTGGTGAAACACATTTAGGACAATTTACTATGGCTAAACTTCTTGAAAATTAGGGTCAGCAACCTTGTAATTGTGTTCTTTTCGCGTGCGAAGTGGAAGAGAAAAAAGGAAAATTGCAACAATTTGTGATTTCCCAGCCAAAGAATTACCAAATTTTTGCCAACTGTCCCGCAACAAAAATTTGCATGGCTGAAGGAATGGTTAGAATGTGCTGGGAGAGAATGCCCCATTCAAGAGTTATTGAAAGCCTTTGTGGGAGCACCAAAGCTAGGTATCCCAATAAATTAGGCTGAATTATGCTTAGATTTCAAACATTTAAATCAATTTAAGACATATTTCAATCCATTTGTTTTGTCTTTGCATGGAAACATTAGAAACAATTGAGCAACTCCTCACTTTCAACCAGTTGCTGTGGGCATCAACTTTTACTATAGGTGGAAAACGAAATTTTAATGACAAATTTAGAACAGAGAAAATTGGCAATAATTTGAATGGAACAGAAAACCAGTTTACTTGTGAAAGCGGTCGTTTGGGGATGCACACTATCATCTCAACACAGGCAGCAGCAAATGCAAAACTACGAATAGCTTCTTCACTAATTTAATTCCATTTCAATGAGGAGCAGGTTTAAGTACATTGTGGGATCAATTTGGGGCAATCCCCGGGTCGAACTCAAGACCATGCTGGTGTTCGACCGCGGATGTCAAGGGTGGGACGATCTCCTTTGTTCGGTGAGGTAGCTCGATGCTCCTTTCTCTGTCTCAAGCTTGAACAAAACACTAGTACCTTTGGGAAACCATTGAAGCGGTTGTCATCCTGGAGGCTAAGTATATTCGAGAGCTAAAGGAATTTCCATTCGGTCGCGTTTTATGGCTAACAATGCATTTTCTGGTTTTGCACCCTCCATTCTACCTCTCATATGTTTCATTGAATCACTTTGTAGTTTGTTCTGTTATTTCTCAGCAAAATGCGTCTAAATTTCGCTATTCAATTCCACCTAGAGCCACTTGTTAACAGTAATGTTGGAGTCAGTCTTCACAAATGCTTTCTAGAAAGTCGAACTCATTATCAACCGGTGAACCGAATAGGCGTCAATTTACATTGTGGCTCATAGTTTATCGCACAGAACTTTGCACCTTCTGACCAAACGTATTTGTTCGACTCCATTTTGACCCGTAAAGGTGCTATGGAACTGCAAACCCCAACCGTGGAACCACGACCTCCCTTTTCCTTTGCTCTGAGGTGATATTTGCTCTGGAAGGAGTTATGAAATTCCACGACGTCATCTACCCAGCAAACAACTTGGGTTTTAATCGCTACTTGCGGACTCCTGGTCTCATTTTGAGAGGGCGGAAGTTGGTGGTCACATCAGCCTCCCTGAGTGGCAACCCTACCAAGCGCTGAAATTAACTCCTAGCCCCGACTTGCTTTCGATGAAAAAGGAAAACCTTCCACAACGATTAGGCAAAGAGTGTATTTTCCTAGATGAGAGGCGTAAAACAGACCAATGATAAAAAATATTAAGCAGGAGAAGTGAGAAAGGCGAGAAGCCAATTCGAAAGTAATGCAAGGTGTCGAGGTGTTGCTCTCTACTACACCAATTTTCTATGTGAGACGACAAATGTAAATGAAAAAGGAACAAAGAGTTGCTTTGGAAGGCGGCATCTGAAGATCCGGGTGTGAAGGCATTTCTCTACTCTGTCTGCTGCTTCGTCATCCTGTAGCACGCAGAATTGGACACCTCCGAGTTCATGACACAGCGATCAGAGCCATGCGAATGCGCAACAACAAATACAACACCTCTGGTGTAACAAAAAAGAGTACACAAAAATAACAACATTGCAGTGCAAACTCACCTGACCGGTGATTTCGGTATCGGGTTTGTTGATGATATGCATGAGGAAGTTCCTACAAAAGGTAGATATGTCTGCATAACCCGGTGAACATTGATTGCAACGCGCGCTCCTTCATGTGACACGGTTAACTGTGTGGTCAAAAATAAAACACGTCAATTCAAAACTCACCTAATTGGCATAGAATCTAACACGCATCGAATGTTAAGAACACGAATGTTAAGAATACGAGGTTAATAACACTTCGAAGTACGCGACAATCGCTGTCAACGGCTCCACTCTCCCTCCCCTCATTAATTCCGGTGACAACTAGACAGGGAGGAGGACTGAGAGTCCCTCTATTCAAAAGGTGGGCGAGTCGATTATCAATAATGCTGGTCCTGATGAGGTGGAGCTTAAATGGATTAGACTTTAAGGATGGTTCGATCCTTGCGTGTCGTAGCCCACGTGTTCGGTCAAAATATCTAAGCCTCGATTTAGCCGCTCGCAGAGTCAAATGAACCTATATGTAGTTGGTGAAGTTGTGTTCGCGTTCCACGTGTCGATCGAGGCCATGTGAAGTGGCGTCAAAGTACTACCTCCCAATGCCACAGATGAAACACTTGGGCTCCAAGTCCTCCTGCACCCGTTCTAACCGATCTCGTAAGTCGCCCAAGGTATCGATGACTAGACCTGTTGAAAAAATGGAGGTTAAATCTGTACACTCAACCTCAAACGCTGTTGTCATTAAGGATGAGTTTTGATGAGTGGTAAACCTTCAATTGAATGGTACCAGTAGGGCTTTCGGACGCGCCTACATTACCCGAGACCGTACCGAATGGCAACTTACTATCGCAAGGCATCGGCGTGCCCCGAAAAAAGGTATTCTAAATTAGCCAAGAGCTTTAAGCGCTCCAAACTGGTTAATTTGTGCACGCATTTTTGCAGTAAAAGCTCCACAGCTCTCGTAGCACTAGAGCAGAAGAAAACGTCTTCCGACACAATTTTCAAATGGCAAGGCTATAATTGTTCCGTGAAAAAGGAGACTTCAGCGGACAATTTCCACTCAATTAGACGGTCCGATTGAGGCCAAACTTCCGCCTCCACATAAGATGAGAAATTACTTGATAAATGAGGAGGAAAAAAGACATCCGGCAGGTTTGATTCAAAGTGGATTAGGCAGTGGAAAGGCGCTTCATGTGATAAAATTTTGTGGGGGTAAAGATCAAGGGAACCACGCCAGACCTGGATAGACAACAAGGCCAAAACTTTAAAGGTCTGACACTTTCTCCTAACAATCCAAATGATCGGCTCCAGCCAAGAGAAGAGGAAAAAGCCACAAACCTTGCATGATCGCGAGGAGGATGATAATAACGAAGAAGTAGAGTGGCATATCAAAGAGGATCCGTAGTGCTTCATGCTCGTCTCCATCGGGTGGTTCAATCTCATCTCCAATTTCACTACCTGCTCGCAGACCCGTATGGAGGTGGAAAACAAAACACTAGAGGGGAAGAAAAGAGGAGAGAGCGAATAGCGTTTGTTACGTCGGGAGGAGGAGGGAATGAGAGGTAGAATTTGCGGAAGAAGTTGAATGCGATGACAGTGTAAGGGTAGATCACAACTGAAGTCAACATGACTGTCACCACGAGCTGAAACAGGCCAAGGATGGTTACGTTAACGCCCATCCGAATCATGGATTCATCGTAAGGTGCAGAAGGGTAAAAGTAGTAGAAAGCTCCTCAATCGCCTTCAAGTTGAGTTCCTCGCTGTAGGGACCCTCAGACTCGGCATTTCCTCCTATCAGCAGCTACTTGCGAACCAAATTTTAAGGGTGTTTGGTGTCTCGACACGAATCCTCTAAGCTCATGGACCGAAGTCTGCCTCTCTCAATCAATGGAAGCATCAGTCTCATCCCGTGACCACCGCGGTTACGCCCCAAATGCTGAAGGCTCAGGCTCAGGCTCAGACATTTTACCATGGATCAGTTCCCTCACCACGTGGCCCGCAATTCCATCAGCTTTGCACCTCGAGAACATCTAAGCCCATGTCGGTCGAAGTTACACCCGCATGACCCCGTCACGTCAGAAATGGTAAACGAGTTTTGAGCAAAAGCACGCGTTAACTTTGGGTCATCATCTGCTACACTCATAACCCCGTGGATGTGGCGTGACAGGCTTGGATATGGCACCACGTGGTCATTACACCTGGGGTCGTAGGTGCAAAAACACGGATTCGCTCGCAACCACGATTTCCAAATGACCAAAGGTCAAAAGATTGCGGCTTCCGTCACATGCAACAGACGAGGCAAAGCATAGCTGGGTTAGAATCTCGTGACTACGTGTACTGAAAAGCTACAAAATGCCTTAACCAACCGTGATTCTCTTAAAATGCAATTTAAGGGTTTGAAAGATAGCTATTCCCTTGAGCGATTACTTAAATGAAATAAGGCCACCTAACGTTGGTTGCCAAGGCCGTAGAGAATGTACATCCACAGTAGATTGGTGAAAATAGTTTGGTTTCAGTTTTAGTCACATATTGAAATGATTAAGTCTGACAGTCAGTCCAAAATACGCCTCAAAACACGACCTACACCAGACCACTATGTGATGCGCCAAGCTACCAGAATGTAGTAAAGTGCGACCTATCTGTTTTCCGCTGTGTGTAACCGGTTGTACAATGGTGGCCAGTGTTTTGAACGAAATAACCACATCCAGCAGGCGGCATGAAAAGGAAAAGCAGTTTGCATTTTTTAGCAGAGACAGTAAAGTAGACCACAAGGTATAGAAGCGACTAAATAGATGACGAAATGTGTGAACATTGTCGCCTTTGCGTAGACCGATTTTGGAATCACTCGAAACCTACACTATCTGTGAAGATGGCACCTCACTTCCAGAGCAGGCATTGTAGATTCATCTCCTGTAGCCACATTAAATAGAACCAGCTGTTCGAGACCTCCTCGGGACATCCACTCGAGGTAATTCCACTGCTACCTCCGTTGTTACTGCCAGTCTTCATTCCAAGAAGTCGCCTTTTCTGCTGTTGGTCACACTGCTCTCGATACTTTTGAGAACTTTCTTCTTAACAAACATATCCCAATACATGTGGGGAAAGCTGGGAGTGGAAAGTACCAATTTGTCCCATTGAGCTCTTAGCCTCTCATCGGAAGGCTGTTCAGCTATTCAAATGCCTTCGAATTCGAGCATTCGAGATATTTCCTTCTCCCGTTTGAATATAACGAGGGGAACCTAGCAGCAAAGAGAGGGTGCCATTGAAGTTTGAGAATTCGACAGTTTGGAAATCGGTTGTTGGATTACTCACCTTCAAGAAGTAGCAAGTAACAAGCATGCCCATGGAGAGGGTTGAGTGAGCAATAGCGAGCATCTTGAGCAATGGACCCAAATACGAGGCTGACTCAGCTAACGTGATCCACTCCTCTTCCTCCTCTAGTCCCACGTCGACTTCTGTGTCTTGAAGGGAGTCCACGATGCCGAAGACGGTGTCAGTGATTGATGTAACAAACGAGGCACTGATTGCGGCCTCCTCTGCCGCCTCTTCTGCACCGGGTCCTCGTTTTTCAATCGAGCGGTGGAAACCCTGGTTAGTAGGACTTTGAATAAGAATGGCTTGTTGTATGGAAAAGGGAACCGGATTTCACCCTGTAGAAGAGGAGGAGGAGGAAGTTGATCACGAAGGCAAGGATGAGAGCACCCAATTCGAATCGATAAAGGTTGCGTGCAAAAATCGAGATAAGGAAGGTGGAGGTTGGAGTGGGCTTCTGTTCCACGGCTGTGGGCGCCTCCATGCTCCCTCGCTCCAGTGTTTGAGGACTTTGCCCTACAGCAAAGACGAGTAGTACGCAGAATTCATGACTACTGAAAAGCGCATGCCTGTAGTTGCCTACTAGTTGAAATTAAAAGCGAATTCACTTCAATGGCAAAAACATGATAAAAACGAGCTTTACAACTCAAGTGAATGGCACACACGATGCCAAAATTGAGGCACTGCTTTAAGGAAAGCAGGATCAGGACGCCTCTAGCGTCAGTTATGTAAACCTACAGTCCAATCGGGTAGTCAATCTCAATATAAAGCTTCATAAAAAGCAAAGCTTTACAGCTGTGTCGATTCGTAACCTGCTACTGAAATCACAAATAAGTGTGCTGAAAAATGAGATTGTCAAGGGATTGAAAGACACCGCAGACACAAGCACATGCGGTGATTTCAAATTGCAAGGTTAGCAAAAGTTACCTTCGCACGGTAAGAAATTCGACCGAATGAGAGGGGTACTTATTGAAAGCATTCAACGGTCAGCATGATAAGATGGAAAAGCCCTGCTTTAGCACACTCGAATGGCACTCACCTCGCCGTTCTTGTCTAGGGCGTTTCAAAGGCACTCTATGACGTCAACTTCCACCTCATGCTGAAAATGGGCAAGAAGGTAAAGTCGGTGAGCAATCCGCCTAATCAGATGGGAGGTCGTCTAGCAACGACAACTTTAACCATCTGAAATGTAGCCAGGAGAGGGGGAGAGGAGGGGACACAAAACGCGCAAAATAGCTAATTTGGAGGCTAAAAAATGGGAATCCAACCTGACCATGCAAATATGGCTACTGCCAGTACCAGTCACCACATCACCTGTTGATGAGAATCAGCAAAATACGCGCTCATTTTACCTTTGGTGTCGGTATTTCGAATGGATAATAGTGAGTAGCATATACATGGGAATAAATAGACTGATGAAACGGAAGAAGCAAATGCTTGAAATAGAAAAATGAAACGAGTGGGAAACAAAAGTAGCGGAATTACTGGCGCGTTTGATCCCTACACATAGGCAAGGGTAAGTAAAGGAGAAATGAATAACTCCTTGATTGGAGAATGACCCTCTTCACTACTTCAGTGGTGCAATTAATTAGCAGATAAGTCAACCATTAAGACGCAGAATTTTGCTTAACGAATAAGCAATAATAACTTGGAGGGAAAGGCAAGGTAACCTTTGGGAACATCCGCTTAGCTCTTTGGAACACTTCTTGCTGCATAGACTTGAGAAAGGGGTAGAAGGGAGCAATGGGAAGGTGGGGGATGCGTACCTCTGTAGCTAAGACGCGTGCGTCAACTTACCAATTGGAAGGAGACGCTTTATTGAAGCAACCAGTAGACTGGTGAAATCCCTATTCGGTGCCGTTCCTATCAAGAATAAAAGAACCCAGGTTAGGGGGAATGTTTCCCTCCTTCGCCAGACAAGTGCCGCACAACCAGCCAATCCGAACTGACCAGATCTAGTGTGATGATGAGAGAGGGTGCGAGGCGCAACATCAGTAGAGATCGAGCCTCTTTCTGCAGTCGGCATTATTAGCGCCAGAGCATCCAACTCATGACTTCCAGCAAATGTCTCCTCCTCTCGTTTGGAGTTCTGTCAAATATGGAGGGAGGTGAAGGAATGATTTGTAATTTCGGTCAGAGTAATGGCTGTAGTATTGCTGACCAGAGAGCCATTCCAAATGAGGAAAAGATAGACAACAGCGCTGAAGAGTCTATTCGTCCCCATGGTGGGCTGCTTAAGCCACTCATTACGGTATCGGTCGGCAAAGGTGATGAGTTGCGCACTAGCAACTCGCAGACAGCTGTCAAATCGCCCTCATTGTCTGTCTCATTACGCAGATAGGGGCAGTTGAGGCACCGTTTTGATCAGCTTGTGATGAGAAATGGGAACACACATGCAGCTGACAACCTCCCACCCAGACGTCTCTCCCAACTTTGCACAGCGAAGGCCTGATCCAAGAGGCGCTCTGAGATGGGGGAAGTACCTCCCAAGCATGTCGACGGTTGCATTGCCAACAATGTGTTGTGTTCGCGCTTTGGAGAGGTATCAAAAAGGCCGTTAGGGGAGACGGCGGTACTGGTACCTTTGATGCCATATCGGGAGACACAAATGACGCCTTTCTGTTTCTAGGAACTGGCATTTCGACCAACTTTCTTCACGACCTGGAATATCGATGGGGAATTCTCGGCTCAAACACCTCCGTGTTCCCCAACTATCCGACTGCGTTGTAGTGGTAGCAAGGGAATGCCGAAAGCTAGCGCTTGCACGGACTTCAGCCTCTTGGCCACGCCCACCACCTCTTAGCCCTTCTGTACCCGCCTACATGGGTTTTTCTTATCACGGATTAGAATAAAATTGCGGACACCACCAATGGAACACGATGCAATTCGTGAGGTAAGAAAGCAGATGTCAGGAGTCTCGCCACCAGAACCTATTTGCGATCCTCGTCATCCACGATACAGTGCCATTGTCAATAGTATTTTGGATCAACTGCAACACTGATTCCAAAACACGGTTCGCACCGGTGGCCGCACCCCATCCCTTCTCCTCATCTTCGTCATTATCAGTATTGTCGCCACCACCATTGCCACTGTCACCTCCACTGCCACCACCACTTCAAAGTTCAAGCAACCCTTCACCTTCAGCACCTACAGCGGCCAGAAACTCCTCATTGTCGGGGAGGAAGGAGGCCGCCTTTGTGCCTGGTCGACGGCGCGCATATTGTCGCTGAGCAAGGTTTTGCGCCACCAGACCGGCAGGTAGGTGCATAACACGGGGAGAGTGACTTAAATGAGATGGAGCTCTTGAATGCCACTGGAACCGGCTTTAGCTAAGTGGCCGATATGATCAATTATTTTGTGAAGAGAGGGCGGGGTCTTGCTAATCTTTTGAAGCAGGGGATGGAAGGCACTGCTCAACACTTGAAGGCATCAATTTCTCTTGACGCTAATTGCGGCCATTTGATAAAGCTGGCAAGTTGGTTCACATGGGTCCGTTTATTTGAAGATTTTGGAGGAGTTTGCATTGCTGTTATGCTGAACAGAAGGTGCTATTTTAAAAGAAGGCTATTCTTGCTAAATTGAAGCTTCGGAACTTCACTCACCCCAGACATAGCCCAATTGCTGGCAGGTTTTGCAGTAAACTGTGAATCTCTGACTGGATCCCCAATGTTAGTAAGTTGTGGAAATTACTCATCAAACTAACTCGTTTCTTGCTTCAGATAATGCAGAAAAGTTTAACCAATTATGGAAACTAATTATGGAAATAATTTATCCAACATACTCATTTCGTGTTTCAAATAGTGCAAAAATTCCAACTAGATGACATAAAAATTAAACGGATTTAATGTTAACACTTAGTAAAGGCTATCTGCACGAATAGTTTGATTATTGGGCTATTTAGTGATGCAAATACATTATATTATCTAGAATTGTCACCTCAAATAGCACACTAATAATTGATGAAATACGATTCGTAAAAAAGCATGCACTTTAGTTTGTCAAGTCGTTGCTTAAAATAAACGTCAGCGAATCGTTCCTTTCACATTACAGAAAACCCCTTAATTCGTCTTCTCCTTTGCATCAACTGTATCTTTGCTACTTTCTTGAGGTCATTGCTTGTGTAGGATCAACTGACCCACAGACTCACTGCCTCCTGTGGTAATGCATTTCTGCGAGGCTAATTTGCTGGCATTGCTGCCCAGTAGGGACGAACAAGTTTTGTTTGTCGAAGCTAAATGCCCTTCTGATTTGGTCTTACTTGAATCTATGACTTGGTTTAGACTTCGTAAATGCATTAATGCTTTATTGTAAGGGTCTAGAAGGTTTTTTAATTCGTAGGTGTGTAGTTCTTATCCGTGTTTATGTGATCTCTTGTCATTTCAGGAAGTAACTTGATCTCACAGCCCACAAGTTTTCAGTTAGACAACACCGATGGCTAACGGACCCGGAGAGGTGGCAGTGTAAGCTATGCCACCTCATTCCTTTTACCCTTTCCCATCTGAATCTGGGAGCTGAATGCATCTTCAAGTCATCCAGGGCCATCTGATGGTAAAAAGTTAATTAACTGATTGGGAAGACACTCTTAATTGGGCCACTGCTTAAGAGCCTGCCAATGAAATCGGTCTTGAGATGAGGACAGGTTAGACTTTGATAGGCAACTGTCTCCTCAAAGCAATGCCTATAACCTAATAGACCCTAAGGTTATCAACGAGTCACCTCAGGAGCAATTCTACTGGTGCGCATGTCCACAGGAAAGTTTCACGCTTATGCAAGCCCTTCATATCCATGCAGCCAACTATGTGTGCCCCCCTGTCGATAGATTCAATCCTCCAACGGGTGATGCTTCTGGAGGTGTTTCTCAGACCCATGCGATCCCTTATACAACCTGTGACATTTATAGCGAAACCGAAATACGGAATTTGTGGGTTTGGCGTAGTGAGTAGTCTGTCAAAGGCACATGAGTGAAGAGCATTAGAAGGCTGCAGAAGCTTCAAATTTCACAGTGGTATCCTTGATGCCCCTTGGAGAATGTGGAGAGCCTGCGGTGGTAGCACCGGCAATGGAGAGAAACGCGTCGCATTTCTCAGCCTTGCACTGCACTGTTGTGTCTGAGTGTTCAAACAATGTCTCGACTAGAGTCATCCGCACAACTTAAACAACAGTGCAAGACATTCTACTGTATGTAGCATTGGACTGTGGGTACGGACGCAAAGAGATGTGTGCCGATGGGTTCATGGCGCTATTGAGTGCTTTAGCGTGTGCACGTAGGTATGACTGTGGGTACAACTATAAACGTATGGATATCGGAGGACCCTTTGGCTGAATTTAGAACTCTACATCTTATTGTCTCTTGTGATTGTTTGTTGATGTTCTCGACGCAGGCAGACACTATAGTCTTGGTCAATATAATGGGGACCTTTACTCTCAAGGCACCCTTTCGCAGGATGAGAATGACGTTGCTCTCTCTCTGCAACTCCTCTAAAGCAGATTTGATTTTAAATATAATCACTTTATCTTGTTGTCTTTTACTATTGTATTCGCATATAGCCGATGTAAAATTTGTGAATTCAGGTTTAATGGATGTGTAGGAACCCTTTGCGAGTAAATGAACCTGAGATGGCACCATCGCACCAATTCATTCCTTCTCATAAGTTTTGTTTTCCAAATGAAGCAGATCAGGTCTCAGCGCTTTTTTTAGTTCTGTGGGTGCTCTTGGTAGTTCGTATTGTGCCGATGGGGTGCCTGACAACTGATTCGCCGCGCAGAACGCACGGATAACTGCCAGCAGCCCTGAAGCTTGTCGGCTTATGAGGGCTTGGAAGTGGCTTATGGAAATCATCACATTCGCACTCCCTCCAAAGTATATCCTGCGTTGGATTCGGCAAAGTCGGAGGAATGCCAAAGGAGAAGGAATTGACCTGAGCATGGATAAAATAGGCATAAGACCCTCTAATGTATCTTGCATTCGTCTGTGGGTGGGGACGCTTAGCGTTATATGCCGACAGGTTCTTGATGATATTGTGCGCTTTAGTGTGTGCATGTAGGTGTGGCTGTGAATACGTTCGTGAATGCGTGAACGGGATCGAATGTGTGATTTTGGTGAATTCTTTAGATAAATCCAGCTCCCACACCTTGTTGTCTTCCGTAATCACTTGCTGATGTTCTCGATGCAAGCAGTGATAATTTAGTTCCGTCCAATATAAAGAGGAATTTTTTCGTAGGATGGGACAACACTTCTTTCCTGTTTCAATTCATTTAACGCAGACTTGCTCTGAAATGGGACTCTTTATCTTGTTGTCTTCCATCATTGCTTTCGCATGCTTTCAATTTGAGCCTTGTCAATTCAGGTGCGACTGATGTGTAGGAATCCTGGACGGGCAAATGAACCTGAGATGTCACCAATACAGCGCTTCTTATTTCATGAAATATGAGGTTTATGTCTCAGCATTTCGTGGAGTTGCGTAAGTGCCGTCGGCGCTTCTCGTTGTGCATTATGCCATCATTGATCCGGTCGATAGATGGAATGTCTATTTGGACAAAGAAACCTGAGAGAGCACTGCACTTTATCCACTGGCTACTTTATGCTTCGAACTAGAAATGGTCAGAATTATGTCTCGGTTACTTAATCCCTACTGTGACTGTTTGCAATATGTGTCATTCTAACCAGCCTCAATTTAGGTCTGACCGATGTTTGGGAGTACATTATGCCAAACAATCCCATTATTGCAGATGTGCAACTTCTGCCTGCTGTACAGCCTTTAGAAAACTATAACATGGTTTTTGGTTCCTCGTGCGTTTCTAGCCACAGACTTTGTGATTCCTTTTGCTATTTTGTGGCTCATTAGCTGATATAGCACGTGTATATCCCTATTTCACTCAGTCTGTTAGCCCTTTTGGCCAATTTCTTTGAGCTATTTTCTATCACTCGAAAGAGCAACACTGAAGAAAATCGGAGCCTGGCAATGTGTTGCATGCCACTCTTTGCTGCTGCTCATTGCAGACACGTTTCTCTATTTTTAGGATTGAAAATGGACCATTGCTATGGATGGCCCAAACATGAACGATTTACTGCAGCTGCAAACGGGAGAAGAGAAATAGTTCCGTAGCAGTTCGGAGACGAGCATTCCTTTGAAAGAAAACAGCAGCTCTGTTCATGCTGATTCTACTGGACCCCGTAATCAGCGTATGAAGGCCCTCTATTTGGCGTAAATGCACACAAACTTAGCAGCAATCCCTTCTTGCATCCTGTCGCTCGGTCCATTTTAAGTGGAGATATTTAACGACTAAGTAAATTTGGACTTCACTGCAAGATGTGCAAATAGAGACATTTCTTGTCTAAACCTTGATAACCATAGCAATATCATTGCTGTCCACTTACGTGCACTATTAAATACGGAAATTCCTCCTCTCATTATTCCATTGCGCCTGTAAGTGGAGTAGTAGGAGGCCAAAATGGCATCAAACATTGCATGAATAATGGGGTAGAGAGGAAAATAAAGAAGAGGGAGAGGGAGGCAAGACCGTACTTACTGAACTGTTTTTCCCTTCTGAGTAACAAAAAGAGCGAGAAAAGTGAGTAGATTCCTAACCTTATTCCTTTTTTTCCATTCTCTCCCGCTCCTTCTAAATAACTCTTTTCTGCAGCAACTATAGCTGGTATTCACAAGTGCAGATGGTGAGGCCTGAAAAAGTCTTTAATGGTATTGCTCACTGCGCATGATTTTATTTGCTGTAAAATGGATCATTAATAGCTAAAGAGCCTATAAATCCCCTCTTTTCCCCAGCTTAGCCTGTGAAAGCAATTCACAAATTAGTCCTCTGTGTTTTCTAAACATCAAAAGACGTGACAAACTCAAAAAGCAGCATTCAAATGATAAAATTTTATGAATAGAACCGCCAAAAGATTAACTTTGAATTTAATTCTACTGCTATAATTGGATTTGTATTGGGCTCATGAACCCTATCGAGGGCTGAAACCGCACAACTAATGAAGGAAGACCTTAAAAATGCGTGGTTTTAGTGACCGACGTAATGCACACGCAAAAGAGGTGTAGGATGCCCGTTGTGTGCTTAGAGTCGAGTAAGCGAAGCAGCATTATTATGAGGTTTGAAGACATTAGATGTTGATGAATTTGCAATTACAGACCTAAGGGATCGCCCCCGGGAACACTGCTTCCACTTCGCATTGAGGACAGCATGTGGTAAAGGTGAGCCTTTTGATATTTGGCGATTCTGCATTGCGATTGACAACTTTGCCTGCGTTATCCTTGGAGAATAGACCGATTTGATCAATTTCTGATGACACGAGCGCTTGCGTTTGAATCGCCTCTGCTTTAAGTAGAATGTGAAGGAGGCTTGGCCAAATATTTCGACACACTCTACCCTGGCTGGCTGGCCGGCTGGCAGTCTTCGTTACTTGGTTATGTCGGAGTCTAAAATCGATTGGCTGTCAGAGTAATTGTGGAAGCTGGGGAATCTGAAACGTTTGCTAAGAACGGGTAGTCAGTGTGACGCAATGCCAATCAGTAGTCGTGGGCAAAGATGTTAGTGAAAGACGAAAATGTGTGAGTAGTTTCTTTCTTAGTACATTTGGACAATCACCAGCAGCCAATATGCACAGCGCGAAAAAGCCCAAATGTCTTTAACTGAAGGATAGCAAAGTGTGCTCTTAAGACTATGCTACCTCCTAAGCTCGGTTGCTGAGGACATCTGCATTTGTGAGGGACATTAGGAAGTAGACATGAAGCAATAAAGACGCAAAGCTCTGTAAGTAAATAGTGCCAAAATACTCAACCATTGGTAAGCCTACCTCCAAGCACTTGCCATGCTTTAATTGTCTCGACAACGCTGAAAGCTCGATAGGTTGCTGGTGATATGGAAGGTGTTTGTTGAAGCAGCACTGTAGCAGCTAATATCTATCGATGATGTTGTGAGTCAAAAGAATGGCACGAGCAGCGCATAATGTGTATGCTTTAAGGCATCTGAGAGTGTCAAACAGCGGCTTATTGAAATGCACAATCAAAGCGAAAGCAAAAGACGCAATCGGACGTGAATTCGGATAAGCATTAACAACTTCACTTACGGATATGCAGGCAATTGAGTAGGCGGTCTCCCTAACACATGTGGCAACGCATTTTGGGAGTAATGGGAGATGTGCAAAACAAAATACGACTTTCGGAGTGGAAGCCTGCTGCAACTAACCTTGCATTACAAATTCAGATTAGAACAATATAGCCTCAAAGTTATGCCAAGTAAATGGTTGCAAAACAGTTGGCACGAAATGCTCCCATTTAATTTGCGCCAGCATGAATTATTCCTGGCTACTCAAATGTGCTTCACTCATGGTAAAGCAGTTTGCAAACACAAAGTAAGGCTTCACTGTAAAGAACGCGGCACTGTCCCACTATTGTGGAACAGACATGCGTTCGCACTTACCATTGCACGCTGAGACTTCTGACAATTCACCTAACTCACCACAGCATTTTTGGTTACCGCGTGGAGACTTGTGCTGCTTCGGTCCGCTAACGGTTGGAGTCTTCAAGATCACACTTAACCCAGCACCACCTGACGGAGGGTAGCCTTCTAACCATAAATACTGGCAAGGACATCATAATTCGTCGTCATCTATACACTGTAAATGCTATTGCTTCAATTTCACCATTGTCTCAGATGAACGGCAAAGTCCACAGCCCGTAAGGCTTGTGAATATGCAGTCCATGAACTGATGATACTTAATAGCCGGTCGTTTGTAAATCGACAAAAGCTTGTATCCATTTGGATGTATTCTGTCTCACGCACCCCACTTTGAAGGCACACAGTTCAGTGCAGTCACTCTTGCGGAAGTGGCAGAAAGTCCGATTCCTAGATGTGGGGTTCTTGGGGGAGGGGTTACCACACCCGCCTTTAATTGCCACAAAAGCCAAACACTGCCACGAGGGAATTCGTGTAGCCGTCTACATCACCTTGCTTAGATTTAAGCATTCGGAGTGTCATTTTTCAAGCTTCACTTTACCCACATCAGACACTCACTCATTTATTGTGTCTTGTTATTACCAACACGTAGCAATGGAGGAAGTAAAAATTGTCACCATCAGCCAGTCACGTCTACCGATCACTACTACAAATACCTTTATTCCTCGCGCTGCCTTTATGTCGATTGGCAAGACTTTGCAGTGTGAAGAAGCCTAAGTCCCATGAGGAAATGCTAATTCCCACTTCAGATAACTTTGTAAACAATTGGAACCTCGGTACACTTCTGTGCCGCGAATGCACGGCCAGTAGTCTACACAATCGCCACAGTTGTCTCAGTCACACAGACATATTGACATAGGGCAATGAAGTAGCTCAGGCCATCTATTTATGCCGACTTTGAAATATATGCAGGATGGAGCCACTCATACCACTTCACTACATTCAGATGCAAGGACGCATTCTTTCCTTTTACGCCTTCGCCGCCACTTCCTGCCACAACTGAATTGCACTCCTCCATGTGCAATTGCTTGATTCACCACATGGTCCTATACAAACTACAAGGCAACGAGAACCGCGTCGACCAAAGTGCTTTTGCTTAAACAACATGGGAATGCGTCAGCACGACTCACTCTTTAGTAAAGCAAGATGTAGTGCGTTAGTCGCATAACGTTGCGCTGCTTCACCTTCGTCGTCTATTAAAATAAAAGCAAATAAATCAGCTGTCGACTTAATGCCCCTTAAAGTGCAAAAGGGAGAGGGAGGGGTAACCTTACAGTTTCATCGCTGTGACAGAACCACTGATTGTGACGACGTCTAGTGAAGGCCACGTAGTGTTCACACTGCGCGTTCTCACCTCGATGGTTGATGGTTGCGTAGAGGCGATAACCTGCTGGCGAAGAACGCTGGCTAGCCATGTATGGACCGAGGTTTAACAAGGCAGGAAAGTCCGCGTAGCAGTCCAGCTTCTGATTCCTTTGGTTAAATCTAGTATAGTTTCGGTTATAAAGGTCAGTCCAAAGACAGGAGCGACAATGACTTCATCAAAGCACTACGCGTTTAACAGTGATGGGTTGATTCAACACATACACAAGTACACATTACCCTTACACCAATTTAAGCCAATTCGAAGGAGGAAAATATGCGTGGCTCATGGCTTCAAACATACTTTGCAGTAAGTGGCAAACAGGCGAAGATTAATGCAATCAAAGGGTGTAATTGGAGGTGAGTTCACTAACCTATTCAACTGAACAATGAGAATTGGAGGGGCTCGATGAATTTGGGTGAGCCTTATGGCCAGCTGTGGTTTCATGTAGACGTTACATGTGTATGCGCTTTCATCGCAAAGCTTCACCTCTCTGGTGCATAGTTCCACACTCTCCTGCATTGTAAAGCATAGTCAGTAGCGTTTTCGAGTTGATACGTTTTTTGCACGATTTCAGTGAATTCATGCCTGCAAACTCTTGGATTGTGATACGTCCAGGGAGAGATTGAGCCAGTCCTCATGCAACATGGACGCCTTGGGACACACGCTGCATTCTACTACAAGAAAAACGCAAAGAAATGTTGTTTGCGTGGGCAAGAGGGAGAAGAGTATGACATCAAGCCTACCCTTAGTCACGGTCTGACCAATAAATAGCCTCCGAATGATGTTGTGGTCAGGAGAGTTAAGTAAGTGCTCCTCCTGTGCCATGTCTGCAGTAACTTCCATAAAGTTAAGCAACGCCAGGAGGTACTCATGCGCATCCTCATGGCGATCAAATCACAAGGATGCGCAGATCAATGCAAGAAAACAAAGGCCGCCGCTAAATCAACCCATCCACATCGCTGTCGCCTCACTACCTTCATCAGCTCAAACTCACTTGACACAGAGTAGACGAAATCATCGTAAGCACAACCATCTGAATCGTTGGCTGAATTGTGTGCTTCCCTTAGCCGCCGCAGAGCACAGAGTGCACAAAAGCTTTGAATCGTGGAAGCGCCACTGATTATGGCTTCCTCGTTATGGTCATGCAGATGGCGATGCGAATAGGCCATGAGCGATCCCGTGGCCATGAGGGGTTGTAGAACAGCATTGACGTAGCAGTTGCTGCCGCAGTTCTTGAGTCTCAAATTATGCTCGGGAATGGCCAAGTGGCCACTTCTGATCAATTCGACGGTTTCGATATCGAGATCACTAGCTTTGGAATCTGCAGAAGAACAACCGCACACGTGTGATTGCGTTACCAATGAGACTACAACACTACCACTCAGCTCGGAGTTCGATTTTACAAAGGGGAGGAGAAATAAAATCTGCCTTAATCTGGCAAAGACTATGCGGAATTAGACCTAGCTTCAACAATGAATACATTGACGCAACAGCTCTTGGTGATTTGACTTTAGCAAGACAGCAGTGGCTGTACTCAAGCGTATAAAAGCAGAGGTAAGAAAGGCGTATAAGCTCACCACCGTTTTCCAGCGTGGAAGTCATGGACATGAATCTCTCATCTCACAGTGACCGCTTCAACGTCGTATCCAAATTATTTGATGGTTCTCACGCGCTTGATTATATAGAGGTGATCAATTAATGAGCTGAAGGTATCAGACGTGATCAGTGTTCACGAATGACAGTTCGCGCTTGATAGGTCATGACACCTATTTACTATGCTGCTGATAGGATGTCAGACATTGATGATTGTGGGTCGAGATAATTGCAAGTGACCTCTAAGACCATTTGTAGAGAAGGGAGCACTTAGTCGGGAGTACGAGATAGACGGTAATTGATTACGTCAAGGGTCGTCCCTAGTCTGTGTTCGGTTAATGCGACAGGAATTCCGAAGTTTGCTAGACAGGATGCTATGAAGACAAAACGTCTACTCAATCTGTCCACTGCCGCATTTCGAGACAATTTTCAAAAGCAACTACTGATGGGCTAAGCGCAGATGTTTTTGTGTGGCTAGGGGGTACCTTGACCTCTGTGGTGAGGAGATAGCTTCGGAGCATCCTAGCCTACACTATCACATCGCCAAGCCAGCAAGTCGGCATTGTTGACCAGCTGGCAGGTTGTAGACCATAAAGTCAACTTGTCCAAGCAATTACTGCATGCGCTTTATCCATTTGAGTTGGAGAACTCTAAGCCATTCTCAAATTGGCAAAAGCACTGAGTACTAAGCATGCAAGCAGCCAAACTCTTGCATTTGCTTCCGTCTCTTTTAACTCATTTAATCCTCATGCCTTCACAGTTTTACTACCTCCCCTTTCCCGTTTTGGTTTCAGATATCAATCTTACTGCCTTTGCATCCACTTGGAGTTGCTAAAGCAAAGTGCTGTTCTACACTACCAGTTTTGCGGTATTCTGCACTACTTGGAATAGGTCAGAAGTGGCTTACATACCCATCTGCTGATGTCTGGCAATAAATCCTACACACTTTTCTCATTTATTGCATTGCGATGCATCCTAATGTTCTTGAAGTGCAACGTTGGAGGATTTGTAGATAGAACTACGCCCTTCGTACTTTATAGTCAAGCATTGCTCATCCAGATGAGGACATTCGCCACGACTGATGGTAGTTAGATGTGATCCGATAATGAGCACTCATCACGTGTGTGACTGGTGGGTCAGCTCTATAATTTAGTAGGCTTTGTGGTGGGGAGGGGCTAAGGGCCTATAAAGAGTGTGAAACACCTCATGGCCTTAAAAGTAACCATAAACCCTATTTAATCAAGGTGGTACAAACCACCTCACCTTGACCCGTGGAACAGATGCGCTACATTCTCGTAGCATTAAAAGTTGAATGCAAAAGAAGTGGAAGTGGAGTGAGCATTTCAGCGATAGTGAGGAATTCAGTACGACAGTCGAAACTCAAAGGCCAGCCAGCTGGCTCGGCAAAAGCTGAAGAGAATGTGCTAACATTCACAATGATCGAGCTGCGTTACATGGACATCAAACAATCGTCACATTTGTGGACAAATTGTCCTCATAGCCCACAAGCTGTTGGTTGACCAACAGTGATGATTTGTAATTAGTCGCATCTAAGATTTCGATTGGGGAGGCGCTTACGACTGTGAGGCTATATAAAGAGATGGCAGCAAAGCCAGTTTTGAGATAAGAACAAGCAGAAGTTGAGTTACCAAGTAACGCATAGGAGGGTTGCTCATGGGCAAAACACTTGCTCACCCTTCGAGGTAAGTGTGTCCAGATTAGGGGATCTAGTTGTACACAAATCCATCAAGTCAATGCTCAAAAACCTGTGTTGGGTTGCTTAAAGGGCACACCACAGGCCCCATTTGGCAAACAGCACTGGGAGTCAATTTTAGAATTTAGGGAATCAAACCTTATAAATTGCAAGAATTTTGAAGTCATTAGTTTTGCGCGGGACAACTCGGATCACATTGAATGTGAACTTCATTCCCTACGTATCCTTCCTTAGAATGCTAGCGTTGTTGCCATATCGAAGGTCAAATCGCCATGTAACCGTGCAGCAGCCTCTTCACTGTTAAAGAGCTTTCTAGGCCTGCCAAGACTTCACTAGACTTGGGCAACATTAACTAGCTAAGGATAGGATGAGTGGCACAAGAGTAAATAAGATTTGATGCGAAGCAAACATCAAGTGTAGTGGTGATAACGTCTGCTAGCATTTTTGAACGGAGTACCCTTGGCTCTAGCTGCAACCCTGTTGAGCGATACAAATCAAGCCCACTCATGCAAGTAGGCGCCACCTCGTTCCCACCTGATTGTTCCTTGCATGTGACACTGTCAGTAGCGGCCCATCTGACAACAAATTAGTTGATTCCGTTGTTTCCTCTCGTCACTCATGACATGACTCTCTCTTCCACTTTTGTGCAGATAATCTGCATTTAGTTTGCCTTTCCTCAGTTGAATGCATTCTTTTATATCGATTGTATAATTACGTTGTCACCCACTTCATTACCACAGGAACAACCATGTTCGAATGCTTCGAATGTCCAATGCTTCTCTGCGGCATCCAGCATTTTAGATGTGGATCTGTCATGTACTCTCCTACTCTCAGGTTCTAACAACTGTGAACTCTTGTTTTACTCCTCCTTCTCAGGACTTACTGCACCAAATCATGCCTGCCTTCAAAATTGTGTGAGTGGGATAGGAAACAGCTAAATGGATACAAGGCGTCTCAAACTCGAGAATGATTGACTGTCTTGTCATATTGTGAGCAGCATAAGGCCACATGAAAGCAGCCCTTACGAATTGAGGATTTTGCCGCTGGTCTGAGATCCTGGTGACAAACGAGGCAATAGCATGGCGCGCAATAAGCATGTTCAGCAGCAGCTCATGGCTTTGACGGTACTAAGACAGTTATACGCCTGAGAGTGACAATCGAAGTCTCGATTTTTCTGACTCGTTCCATTAAGTGATCCAAGGGCACTTAGTGTGGAGAACTGCTGGCACTGGGCTCAAATCCAATGGAAAGCCTGTGACTTCAGAAGCCCTCACAACTAAGTTAGCATTTGTTTGCGAGTGATGCATCGGTAAAGCTCAACTACCTGCAACTGTGTACAGGTACCGAGCCATTTTTTCCCTCCTGCCCAGCAAAGGAACGCTTGAAATGTTGGTCTTAATGCTGAGCGGTCAAGAAATCCTGCTTCTATTTGGCGCATGCGATTAAGTCGAAGCAGGTCCTTTCGCACTCCAAATAGGATGACCTTTGAAGCTTGCAACCTAGCAGCGGCTGGCCCTCTATTCCCAATATCAAGGTGAAGCTTGCTATCCAAATAAGGTTGACTCGTACAAAGTGGCAAATGCTCTCCAGCTTGATTTTGTGACCAGCTAAGATTTTAAGGTCCTTCTATTCTTGTATCACAGACCAAAAGGCAATCATGTGAACGAAGTGTAATGAGAGGTAATTAGACGCTATATACCTCACTCAGTCCATCGTCAAGTGGGATTTGCGTACCTCTCCACAGTTCTCACTGATTCCAAAAAAGTAATTAGTTCAATTCTGTCAATGACAGCCTCTGTTTGCAAGCATTGTGTGTGGCACCCGGTCACCCCCACTGCCAAATGAAACACTGAAAAACAGCTCTACACTATGCCAATTCCAAGCTGATTTACCCTCAGAGTTTAACAAAGGGAGGCAGTAACGTGATGGACTTGGGAATTCGTGCCGACGTAGGAGTAAATACAGTTTTCCGGTGAGATATCCATCAACATTGGGATCGTATTCATTACTTGTAAACAAAACGATGCTAATTATATGTTGACAGTGAGGTGACCTTCGATGACAAAAAGGCAACGACCCCGCAAGGCTGGTCGGATCACCATTTACAACACAGGTGCCGCAAATATGGAGTCGACACAGTTGGAGAAAAGGGAAGGTATGTGATTGCGAATGCTTTAAACGACTTGTTCATGCGTCTTATCTAAGCAATATTTTAATGCGTCAAAATCCAAATGAAAGTGTTCTATAAATAACGGCCTTTTAATGCTACTGGAAAATGCAGCATTTTTGGATTTAATCGATACGTGCATCAAAGTTCATGTGCATTGCTGCGATGCAGCCAAACAAATAGAACTCAAGTAACATTTGCCATTAATATGCATCCCTGCAAGGCTCAGCGCGAGATTGCCATCACATCGTACTCGATCTTCTGTTTGAAGTGCCGTTGCCTGTTTCTGGGTCATTTCGTGCAAAGGCTAGCAAACTTAGCAGATCCTTTAAAGTAGACCCTGTGGTAGCTCACCAAGCCAAGGAAGCCGTGGACCTGCGTCTGACCGGTTGGTGTTAGCCAAGTTTTCACTTGCAATTTGCGGTCTTCGGTAAACATTACCCTACCTAACGAGACTGCAATTCTCACGAAAGTGACCGAGCATTGAAGAACTTGCATTCAAAGTCAATCCTGCTTCTTGCACCAGTTGCAGGATAGTGTTGTGGCCTCGGACGTCTATAATAAAAGCAAGGACGTCATCGAGGCAGATCATACAGTGGGTCGAAAGTGTTTTCAGTATAGTCGGCGTGTCTCCGATTCCATCCTAATGTCAATGCAGAGGGCTAACTCAGTCTTTCCAAAACACACGACCATTTAAACCAATTGGGTTTCATGGAAACGGCAATCAATTCTTTGCTTAGTTCCTTGATTGTTGGTTCATTTTGGCCAGAATTTTGAGTGGGACCCTAAGCTAGCATTAGAATCATGCGTCGATTGCTGGGTGTTTTGTTCAACCACCTATGCAGCCCTTCGTCACTCAATTACTGATTACCTGCTAGCCTATATTTTACCTTCTCCAGTCACCGACCGAATCAGCCATTAAGTTTACCTTTGCTCCATAGCCCTTAGAACGACTGCCGTCAATAAGTTTACATGGGACTTCTGCACACATCCTTTTCTTCTCCAATCAGCACTTGCGGTTCTCTGGTGGAAAGAGCATCTACTTTAGTATATTGCACATTGCTGGGTTTATTTACGCAAACCAACTGGCAATTGCGGAAAAGAACCGAGAACAACATTTTAGGATCAACATTACATTGCCATATTATAATGCAGCAAATTTGAGGCAGTGGACATCAGAACATTCTCTATTAATTATAATGAATGGGATATTAGTTAAGTTTTTAGCCATATGTGCTTTTGTGGACTATCAGCTGTAGTTTTAAAACCAAACGCATGATAATCTGGCATTACATTTTAAAATGTAGCACTTGCAGAGAAAGCCTTCGTGTCATTGCATATGCATACCTACTGATAATCTATTCCACGTGGAGGATTTGTGACTACCCATATTTTTGTCCATCATGCATTTTGCATCACAAATATTGTAGCGCACAGAAAATGACACCTTCCGAGCCAACATATTATGATGGTGGCGCGGACGAACTTAAGGGAATTGTGGCTGACAAACAGATGGAGCGGGACTCAGTTAGGTGTGGCTAAACCCAAGATCCAGTAGTCTGCATGGGAAATTAGACCCTTATTCCATGAGGGTCTAGAATAGAGCGCACCAAAGTTGGGGTGTGTTCAAATGAACACGGCAGCTAGTTTCACAATGCGATGCCCGAACCCATGGAAAGAGAAGAGTTTGATAAAAGGTGGGATGGTTGGGAAGAGAGGCTTCGCTGCCACCATACTTGGTGTTAATTGTTAGCTAGGTATGCGATAGAATTCCTCCCTCGAAAGTGCATGAACTCACCCTTATCACTTTACGAATAGGAAGTAATGAAATCTACTTGCATTTGACTGCTCAATTTTAACACTTCACATCAGTAAAGCTACGAGCTGAGTACGCGAGTCATCCAACCCAACTACCACATCTTCGAACGACAATTCAACCGCTGTGTCAGACATACAATCAACAAAGTAAACATTTATTGTAACAATCCGAATAGCTGTATTGGTCGCAAAAACGTGTACGAGGGAGCATTCTCATTCGCAGAATAAGTAGCTGCCAATAAACCAAGGTTATGCTTTTGTCAGCTAAAAGAGCACGCCAACGAGTGAACCGAGAATATCACCACCTTCTTTCAACTTCGAAAGAGCGCCCTTAACCAGCGCGTCCTGCACCTCGTTGAGGATCCTAGTAACATTTGACAGACGCGAATTGATGGTTTTCAGAATTGGTGGTTCTAAATTAACCCAGATTTTTGGAAAATTGGGCACCAACTCACGCAGAGCAGCCAGTTTCTTCGGACCCATCCACTTCAATACACAATCAATGAGAGGTATTTTTGACTGCATCATTTTAAGCTCCTTGCCCGTAAAGACAGGAGCCCCAGTGATAGATGCTGCTGGTGCCTCCTTCGTGACCTCCTCCTTCTTCTTCTTAGGCACAAGCGCCGATTTCTCCAGAGGAGTACTTGTGTTTGGCGTCTCAGTTGCAATCTTCTTCAGCGCCTCTTCCGTCACCGCCTTTTTCTTCTCGAGCAGAAGCGTTGATATTTGCGGAGGAGTAGATGTGCTTGGCAGTGAGGGTACATGTTCCGCAAGGGAGGGCAATTTTGCCACAAGAGCTTGCAGCACCTCGGGATCCAAGGCTTGCAAGTATTTGGAGATGTTGGGCAGTTTGTCGAAAACGACTTTCAATGTGTCGGGCTTCTTCTTCGACAATATTCTGCCAAATTCAGGAACGTGTTCAGTGACGTAGAGGAGAGTCTCATTATCCATGTTGGCCAGAAGGCCGCGGAGGTTTTGATGGTTCTTGAGTATGTACTGAACTAAGCTAGGAGCAGCATTTAGCAAGCCATTGGCATAGTGAATGGGGATACTTGGCATTGTTGATATAATTAGCTGCGTAGCGTTGGAATCAACGGCTCTTATTGAATCGGGTTTCTTATTAGAAGGCTTTGAGGTTGTAGTCTTAGGCTTTTTAGTGACTTTCTTCTGCTTAGGCATATGCGGTGGCATGCGTTGACTGAAATATGGGTCGGTACCTATTAGCATACTGTCGATGCCAGGTGCAGTTGCGATGATCGATTGGAGAAGCACCGGATCCATGCTTGCCAGGATGTCTTTGATGTTTGGCAGTCCAACAATCATTGACTGGAATGCATGTGGGTTCATATAGGAGGCGAAACTACCGACTCCTGGTGCGTACATCAATGCAGACTGAAGCAGCAGTGGGTCTACGGACATTAGAAGCTGATTCAAGTTTGGGGTGTTGAGGAGCATCGATTGCAGAACAACTGGATCCATGGTGTACACCGAAGTGGGAAAGCTGGACATGTCGTGCATCATCATTGGATCATAGCCATATCCAAAGATGGCATTTTCATATCCTGTGATCATTGCGGGTGGATGCGATTTGCCATAATTGTCAACGGAGTGACAAACGCCATCGTGACAGACAACTTGGCAGTTGCCACCAGCGATGCAACCATAACCCTGGAATGGTCCACTGAAGCATTCGTCAGCTTGACACTGCGTAAAGTCATAAAAGTCCCCGCATATCCCATCCTTACATCCACTCCAGTAGCCGCAGTTTCCACCATAGCAGCCTCGCTCACCAAGGGCCCCACTACCCCACGCCTCCTGAATCCCCTTCCGTGGAAAGACGGAGTTCCCAAAACCATGGCACAGTGACTGGGAACAGGTGTAGTTGCAAATTCCACCTTGACATCCATAGCCAGTATCTGCACCAGAGTGACACACGGATGACTGACATGACGGGAACGTTGGACGCTCTGCATAATCAAAGCCACTGACTAAGAGACAGCTGCATACAATGGTAAAAGCGATCCCTGCATTCATTGCATCAATTTGATGTTTGACGATTTCGGTGTGTTCTTTTATAGACCTTCGTGGACTGATCACGCCTCAGTGACCCCGATTCACCGTGTTCGGATGTGCTATTATGGTAGCACGTGGATTCGGAAGGTGTTATCCTCTGTGTACTAAATAAGGCATGATTTAAAATGTGTGATGGACAAAAGTGTGGGTTACACCATTCCCACAAACTCTTTGGATTACCAGTGACTACGCCTTTGTAATGCTGCGGCTCATTTGTTACGTAAATGTTTCGCCACCAATGCCTTGCAGCTCCAACACGAGCTGACGACCACCTCAACATCAAGTTCCACGGTTCAGTGTAATGTCGGTCTTAGCATGAGAGACTTCTTATGGCTCTTTAACGACTGCGGAATTTTGAGCGACCTCATGCATAATTGTAGCTCCACCATCGTCACGACTGCTATTTTCATGCGCACTTCAAGTGCTCAAACAATGTGTTTTGTGGGTATCAATGCAATTTTCAGGGCTCTCTTTGCTTCTTTTTCATTTTGATGATTAGACATTTAGTGCTGCAGAAGCAGAAATGAGGTAGTGGTGCACTGCAATCTCCAAGGGATCTATCGCCATGCAGACGGCAGAGAATCCTTCAAGTCGGTGGAACGGGTGGCCGTGACAAACAACGCACATGATCGTAACTTAGGTGGCCAAGACGAAATGGACTTGCACGGCCACCCGTTCCACCGACTTGAAGGATTCTCTGCCGTCTGCATGGCGATAGATCCCTTGGAGATTGCAGTGCACCACTACCTCATTTCTGCTTCTGCAGCACTAAATGTCTAATCATCAAAATGAAAAAGAAGCAAAGAGAGCCCTGAAAATTGCATTGATACCCACAAAACACATTGTTTGAGCACTTGAAGTGCGCATGAAAATAGCAGTCGTGACGATGGTGGAGCTACAATTATGCATGAGGTCGCTCAAAATTCCGCAGTCGTTAAAGAGCCATAAGAAGTCTCTCATGCTAAGACCGACATTACACTGAACCGTGGAACTTGATGTTGAGGTGGTCGTCAGCTCGTGTTGGAGCTGCAAGGCATTGGTGGCGAAACATTTACGTAACAAATGAGCCGCAGCATTACAAAGGCGTAGTCACTGGTAATCCAAAGAGTTTGTGGGAATGGTGTAACCCACACTTTTGTCCATCACACATTTTAAATCATGCCTTATTTAGTACACAGAGGATAACACCTTCCGAATCCACGTGCTACCATAATAGCACATCCGAACACGGTGAATCGGGGTCACTGAGGCGTGATCAGTCCACGAAGGTCTATAAAAGAACACACCGAAATCGTCAAACATCAAATTGATGCAATGAATGCAGGGATCGCTTTTACCATTGTATGCAGCTGTCTCTTAGTCAGTGGCTTTGATTATGCAGAGCGTCCAACGTTCCCGTCATGTCAGTCATCCGTGTGTCACTCTGGTGCAGATACTGGCTATGGATGTCAAGGTGGAATTTGCAACTACACCTGTTCCCAGTCACTGTGCCATGGTTTTGGGAACTCCGTCTTTCCACGGAAGGGGATTCAGGAGGCGTGGGGTAGTGGGGCCCTTGGTGAGCGAGGCTGCTATGGTGGAAACTGCGGCTACTGGAGTGGATGTAAGGATGGGATATGCGGGGACTTTTATGACTTTACGCAGTGTCAAGCTGACGAATGCTTCAGTGGACCATTCCAGGGTTATGGTTGCATCGCTGGTGGCAACTGCCAAGTTGTCTGTCACGATGGCGTTTGTCACTCCGTTGACAATTATGGCAAATCGCATCCACCCGCAATGATCACAGGATATGAAAATGCCATCTTTGGATATGGCTATGATCCAATGATGATGCACGACATGTCCAGCTTTCCCACTTCGGTGTACACCATGGATCCAGTTGTTCTGCAATCGATGCTCCTCAACACCCCAAACTTGAATCAGCTTCTAATGTCCGTAGACCCACTGCTGCTTCAGTCTGCATTGATGTACGCACCAGGAGTCGGTAGTTTCGCCTCCTATATGAACCCACATGCATTCCAGTCAATGATTGTTGGACTGCCAAACATCAAAGACATCCTGGCAAGCATGGATCCGGTGCTTCTCCAATCGATCATCGCAACTGCACCTGGCATCGACAGTATGCTAATAGGTACCGACCCATATTTCAGTCAACGCATGCCACCGCATATGCCTAAGCAGAAGAAAGTCACTAAAAAGCCTAAGACTACAACCTCAAAGCCTTCTAATAAGAAACCCGATTCAATAAGAGCCGTTGATTCCAACGCTACGCAGCTAATTATATCAACAATGCCAAGTATCCCCATTCACTATGCCAATGGCTTGCTAAATGCTGCTCCTAGCTTAGTTCAGTACATACTCAAGAACCATCAAAACCTCCGCGGCCTTCTGGCCAACATGGATAATGAGACTCTCCTCTACGTCACTGAACACGTTCCTGAATTTGGCAGAATATTGTCGAAGAAGAAGCCCGACACATTGAAAGTCGTTTTCGACAAACTGCCCAACATCTCCAAATACTTGCAAGCCTTGGATCCCGAGGTGCTGCAAGCTCTTGTGGCAAAATTGCCCTCCCTTGCGGAACATGTACCCTCACTGCCAAGCACATCTACTCCTCCGCAAATATCAACGCTTCTGCTCGAGAAGAAAAAGGCGGTGACGGAAGAGGCGCTGAAGAAGATTGCAACTGAGACGCCAAACACAAGTACTCCTCTGGAGAAATCGGCGCTTGTGCCTAAGAAGAAGAAGGAGGAGGTCACGAAGGAGGCACCAGCAGCATCTATCACTGGGGCTCCTGTCTTTACGGGCAAGGAGCTTAAAATGATGCAGTCAAAAATACCTCTCATTGATTGTGTATTGAAGTGGATGGGTCCGAAGAAACTGGCTGCTCTGCGTGAGTTGGTGCCCAATTTTCCAAAAATCTGGGTTAATTTAGAACCACCAATTCTGAAAACCATCAATTCGCGTCTGTCAAATGTTACTAGGATCCTCAACGAGGTGCAGGACGCGCTGGTTAAGGGCGCTCTTTCGAAGTTGAAAGAAGGTGGTGATATTCTCGGTTCACTCGTTGGCGTGCTCTTTTAGCTGACAAAAGCATAACCTTGGTTTATTGGCAGCTACTTATTCTGCGAATGAGAATGCTCCCTCGTACACGTTTTTGCGACCAATACAGCTATTCGGATTGTTACAATAAATGTTTACTTTGTTGATTGTATGTCTGACACAGCGGTTGAATTGTCGTTCGAAGATGTGGTAGTTGGGTTGGATGACTCGCGTACTCAGCTCGTAGCTTTACTGATGTGAAGTGTTAAAATTGAGCAGTCAAATGCAAGTAGATTTCATTACTTCCTATTCGTAAAGTGATAAGGGTGAGTTCATGCACTTTCGAGGGAGGAATTCTATCGCATACCTAGCTAACAATTAACACCAAGTATGGTGGCAGCGAAGCCTCTCTTCCCAACCATCCCACCTTTTATCAAACTCTTCTCTTTCCATGGGTTCGGGCATCGCATTGTGAAACTAGCTGCCGTGTTCATTTGAACACACCCCAACTTTGGTGCGCTCTATTCTAGACCCTCATGGAATAAGGGTCTAATTTCCCATGCAGACTACTGGATCTTGGGTTTAGCCACACCTAACTGAGTCCCGCTCCATCTGTTTGTCAGCCACAATTCCCTTAAGTTCGTCCGCGCCACCATCATAATATGTTGGCTCGGAAGGTGTCATTTTCTGTGCGCTACAATATTTGTGATGCAAAATGCATGATGGACAAAAATATGGGTAGTCACAAATCCTCCACGTGGAATAGATTATCAGTAGGTATGCATATGCAATGACACGAAGGCTTTCTCTGCAAGTGCTACATTTTAAAATGTAATGCCAGATTATCATGCGTTTGGTTTTAAAACTACAGCTGATAGTCCACAAAAGCACATATGGCTAAAAACTTAACTAATATCCCATTCATTATAATTAATAGAGAATGTTCTGATGTCCACTGCCTCAAATTTGCTGCATTATAATATGGCAATGTAATGTTGATCCTAAAATGTTGTTCTCGGTTCTTTTCCGCAATTGCCAGTTGGTTTGCGTAAATAAACCCAGCAATGTGCAATATACTAAAGTAGATGCTCTTTCCACCAGAGAACCGCAAGTGCTGATTGGAGAAGAAAAGGATGTGTGCAGAAGTCCCATGTAAACTTATTGACGGCAGTCGTTCTAAGGGCTATGGAGCAAAGGTAAACTTAATGGCTGATTCGGTCGGTGACTGGAGAAGGTAAAATATAGGCTAGCAGGTAATCAGTAATTGAGTGACGAAGGGCTGCATAGGTGGTTGAACAAAACACCCAGCAATCGACGCATGATTCTAATGCTAGCTTAGGGTCCCACTCAAAATTCTGGCCAAAATGAACCAACAATCAAGGAACTAAGCAAAGAATTGATTGCCGTTTCCATGAAACCCAATTGGTTTAAATGGTCGTGTGTTTTGGAAAGACTGAGTTAGCCCTCTGCATTGACATTAGGATGGAATCGGAGACACGCCGACTATACTGAAAACACTTTCGACCCACTGTATGATCTGCCTCGATGACGTCCTTGCTTTTATTATAGACGTCCGAGGCCACAACACTATCCTGCAACTGGTGCAAGAAGCAGGATTGACTTTGAATGCAAGTTCTTCAATGCTCGGTCACTTTCGTGAGAATTGCAGTCTCGTTAGGTAGGGTAATGTTTACCGAAGACCGCAAATTGCAAGTGAAAACTTGGCTAACACCAACCGGTCAGACGCAGGTCCACGGCTTCCTTGGCTTGGTGAGCTACCACAGGGTCTACTTTAAAGGATCTGCTAAGTTTGCTAGCCTTTGCACGAAATGACCCAGAAACAGGCAACGGCACTTCAAACAGAAGATCGAGTACGATGTGATGGCAATCTCGCGCTGAGCCTTGCAGGGATGCATATTAATGGCAAATGTTACTTGAGTTCTATTTGTTTGGCTGCATCGCAGCAATGCACATGAACTTTGATGCACGTATCGATTAAATCCAAAAATGCTGCATTTTCCAGTAGCATTAAAAGGCCGTTATTTATAGAACACTTTCATTTGGATTTTGACGCATTAAAATATTGCTTAGATAAGACGCATGAACAAGTCGTTTAAAGCATTCGCAATCACATACCTTCCCTTTTCTCCAACTGTGTCGACTCCATATTTGCGGCACCTGTGTTGTAAATGGTGATCCGACCAGCCTTGCGGGGTCGTTGTGGGCTGCATGGAATTTCACGGCGACATCTCTTAACGAATCGACACAAATTATGCTCTGATTGATTGAGGCACTGCTGTGGGCAACGCATTGCTCAAATATGTCTTTACCTCATTTTTTTTCAATTTTGTCCTCATCGCTTTCCCTAACTTCTTCAACACCGTCTCATTACAAATACTCTCCTTCGCCTTTGAGGTTTGCTTACCAGCGATTCATATATGAAGCACCAATTTGACCATTTAGGCATGCTTTCATCCAACCATATCCAATCCTCTAAGCTACTATCGGTTTAACGTACGGCATTGTCTTGTGTGAGTCAATTTCTTATTTTAATTGTTATGCAAATCAAAAACTGTGCTTATGGCTTTCAAATGGAAAAGAGAAGTAATGCATGTGGCATTATTTGCACCCTTTCTTCCAAAAGAACCTTTAGTTAGAGGCTCTCAGAGGACTTCTGACTTACTAATGCATCCCGAATACCCAAAAGAAAAGTCCAAAAAGAGGACTGTTGTGGGTTGAAATGCAGGTGCCCAAACATTTATTAAGCGGTTGCAAGCAATAATCAACAACAATGATAACCATGGTACGTTCAAGGCTAAATAGAGGTAGAGGAGAGCTTGTACACCATCAACCAACTCCTTCACCTCCATGGCATGCGGAGGCTTCTTCTCAAGCGTTGGTGTAAGCACAAACCCGGTCGCGTTTGATACTTGCCATCATTACTGTGGCCATATCTTCGGCTTTGCACATGGCGATTGTCATTTTGGCTTCCGCATAAACCGCCATGCCTACTTGTGCCCACAATGTGATCCCTTCGCAGCCTTTTCCCATGGTGCCCACTTCCACGGATACGAACTTGGCCAACATCTCCACTCCAGTCATCTGATTATTTCTACTTTCTTTCCAACTGACCTGTGTGCTGGTATTAGTCAACTTTTCTCTCATTGTTTCGCGTGATGCCCGTGCTCATTGTACATTAGTGGTTGCCAACCCCCAACAATGCTCCCGTGATTCCAACTCCTTCAAGTGATGCTTTGGGAGGTGTCCAGCCTGTGATTTGCGTGCAGCTGAATTGGCATAACATTTTCCAATTCGGTGTTAAAGTTAGTGAGAAATCAAGCAATCGTTTTATAAACGGCGACCAACCTTGCCAATGTACAGATCGTGGAGTATGGGCAAGCATAGAACTAAGCCAAACCACTGTACCAAGTCCATGCATGTTTCGGTGGGAATCACGTTGAAGGGAAATAACCCATTAGCATCAAATATCTTCCTGACTGTCGGTGATTTGTCGCATCACCAGCTGTGCATAGATTGGCCTTCATAACACTCACCGCGTGGAGATGTGATGATGATCGTAAGATCCAAAAGGCTTTTCACCGTTCTCTGTTGCTTCTTCGACTGAAGTACTTGCCGTATTTATAGATTTGTAGAGCCAATAGAAACCAATTTAAGGGTCAGACCGGTGGGCTTTGTGCGGTTGTATTCGTGCAATTGTTTGGGAGGGCCGGGTTACGCGATTTTATTTTAGTTTTGTTCGGAGAAACACGTATTGTTACGCATTATGGTTGTACTTTGGTTCTCCCTACTTTTACTTATCAACTGACTGGAAAAATCACTTATTCCCTGTTCTTCCGATGGAAGTCGCCTTGAAGTCGCAACGGACGGAGACCGATGGGTGGGTCGTAAGCAGATGTATCCATTAATAAGCAGGCTGTAACGTTGTAAATTAATTAAGTTGTCACCCGGACGGAATTGGCCTTCCACGATGCTAGATTCTTGCAGAGTTTTCTACAAAATCTTTGCTTCTGAAGTGTCAAATGTCCATTAATAGATGCGTCTTTTAGTAATGCCGACACATTTAGGAAAACTTACTGTGGTTAAATTTTTTGACAATTAGGGCCGTCAACTTTGTAATTGTGCCCTTTAATCCGTGCGAAGTGGAAGAGAAGAAAGAAAAATTGCATAATTTGCGATTTTCCTGCTAAAGAATTACCCAATTTTTCGCCAACTATCCCGCAACCAAAAGTTGCATGGCCGAAGGGATGTTTAGGATGTGCTGGGAGAGAGTGCCTTTTCAAGAGTTATTAAAAACCTTTGTGGAAGTACCAAAGCTAGATATCTCAATAAATTAGGCTGAATTATACTTAGATTTCAAACGTTTAAATCAATTTAAGACACATTTCAATCCATTTGTTTGATTTTTGTATGGGAGGATTAGAAACAAATGAGCAGCTCCTCACTTTTAACCAATTACTGTGGGCATCAACATTTATTATGGGCAAAAATGGAATTTTAGTGGCAAATCATGAAGAGAGAAAATTGGCAATAATTTGAACGGAACAGAAAACCAGTTTACTCGTGAAAGCGTTCGTTTTGGGATGGACACAATCACCTCAACACAGACAGCAGCAAATGCGAAACTACGAGCATCTTCTTCACTAACTAAATCTCATTTCAACGAGGCGCAGGTTTAAGTACATTATGGGATCAATTTGGGGCAATCCCTAGGTCGAACTCAAGGTCATGCTGGTGTTCGACCGTAGACGTCTAGGTTGGGAGGATCTTTTTTGTTCGGTGAGGTAGCTCGATGCTCCTTTCTCTGTCTCAAGCTTGAACAAAACACTAGTATCCTTGGAAAACTATTAAAGGTAATTCCCTTACCAATGACGTCTCTGGGCTGGAAGTGATGCCATCTTGGAGACCAGGTTGAAGTGGTTGTCATCCTAAAGGCTGGATATAATCGGAGGCTAAAGAAATTTCCATTCGGCCACGGTTTGTGGCTATTAATGCACTTTCTGGGTTCCGCACCTTCCATTCTTTTTCTCGTATGCTTCATTAAATCACTTAGTAGTTTGTTCTGTTATTTCTCAGCAAAATGCGTTTAAATTCCGCCACCCAGTTCCACCTAGAACCACTTGTTTACAGTAACGTCGGAGTCAATCACCACAAATTCTTTCTAGAAAGGCGAATTGATTATTAACTGATGAACCGAATAGGCGTCAATTTACATTGTGATTTATAGCTTATCGCACAGAACTTTGCACTTTCTGACCGAGCTTACTTGTTCGACTCCATTTTGACCTGTAAAGGTGCTATAGAACCGCAAACCACAACCGTGGAACCACGACCTCCATTTTCCTTTTCCCGGAGGTGACATTTGATCTGGAATGAGTTATGGAATTCCACAACGTCATCTACCCAACAAGTAGCTTGGGTCCTAATCGCTACTTGCAGACTCCTGGTCCCATTTCGAGAGGGCGGTAGTAGAAGAAGCAAAGAATCCTGACTCTATCTGCCGGGTCCCAAACTAAACCCTAACGCCAGGACGATCTTAAGGGTAAGTGGGTGAACATAGGCAAATACATTCTGACGGCCAGTGGACCCATCCTCATAGGAGGACTCGGACAGGACACACCCTTGTGGTCGGTCTATCTGATATCAACCAGCAAAATTGATGCGTCAAAGAGGTTTTGATGAATGGTAACCCTTCAACTGAAAGGCACAAGTAGGGCTTTCGGGCGCGCCTACATTACCAGAGACCATATCGAATGGCGACTTATTGTGGCAAGGCATCGTCTTGCCCCGGAAGAAGGCATTCCAAATTAGCAAGAGGTTTAAGGACTCCCAATTGATTGATTCGTGTACGCATTCTTGCGATAAAAGCTCTACAGCTCTTGTGGCACTAGAGCAGACGAAAACGCCTTCCACCACAATTTCCAGATGGCAAAACTAAAATTGCTCTGTGAAAAGGAGACTTCAGTGGACAATTTTCCACTCAATTAAATGGTGTGATTGAAGCCAAACCTCCACCTCCACATAAGGTGAGCCATTAGTTGATGAATGAGAAAGAAAGCAAGACATCCAACAGGTTTGAAACAAAGCGGATTAGGCGGTGGAAAGACGCTTCATGTGATGAGAATTCGTGGAGAAAAGATAGAGGAAACCACGCCAGACCTGGATAGACGACAAAGCCAAAACTTTAAAGGTCTGACACTTTCTCCTAACAATCCAAATGATCGGCTCCATTTAAAAGAAGAGAGAGGAAGCACAAACCTTGCATGATCGCGAGGAGGATGGTAATAAAATAGAAGAAGAATGACAAGTCAAAGAGGATCCCTAGCGCTTTATATTCGTCTCCATCGAGTGGTTAAAACTCATCTCCAACTCCACCACCCACTTGCAGACTCCTGTAGATGTGGAAGACGAAACACTAGAGGGAAAGAAAAGAAGAGAGCAAATAGCGTTTGTTACGTCTTGAGAACGTGGAAATGAGAGGGATGATAGAGAAATCGCTCACAGTTAACATGTCATTGCACTTGTGTTCTTTCTCTCCATCCTCCTCTTTGGTGTAGAATTTGCGGAAGAAGTTGAATGCGATGACATTGTAAGGGTAGATCACAACTGAAGTCAACATGACCGCCAACACGAGCTGAAACAGGCGAAGGTTGGTTGTGTTTTATGCTCATCCAAATCAGGGATTCATCGAAAGGTTCAGAAGGGTAAAAGCAGTTGACAGCTCCTCAATCGCCTTCAAGTTGAGTTTCCTCGCTGTAGAGACCCTCAGACTCGGCATTTTCTCCTATCAGCAGCTACTTGCGAAACAAATTTTAAGGGTGTTTGGTGTCTCAACACGAATCCTCCAGGCTCATAGACCGAAGCCTGCCTCTCTCAGTCATTGGAAGTATCAACCTCACTCCGTGACCACCGCTGTTACGCTCCAAACGCTGAAGCCTCAGGCTCGGACATTTTACCATGGATTAGTTCCCTCACCACGTGGCCCGCAATTCCATCAGCCTTGTACCTCGAGAACATCCAAACCCATGTCGGTCAAAGTCGCACCCGCATGGCTGGATTTGTATTGCCATGTAAAGACCCAGTCACGTCGGAAATTGTAAACGAGTTTTAAGCAAAGGCTTGCGTTAGCCTTAGGTCATCATCTTCTACAATCACACCCCCGTGGATGTGGCGCGACAGGCTTGGATATGGCACCACGTGGTCATTACACCTGGGGTCGTAGGTGCAAAAACACGGATTCGCTCGCAATCACCATTTCCAAATGACCAAAGGCCAAAAGATCTCGGCTTCCGTTACATGTGACAGATAAAGTAAAGCAGAGCTGGGTTAGAATTTCGTAAACAGGTGCACAGGAAAGCTATGAAATGCCTTAACCAACTATGATTCTTTTAAACTACAACTTAAGGGTGTAAAAGATGGCTCTTTCCTTAAAGGAATTCGTCTATGCCAATGAGTACTTAAATAAAATAAGGCTACTCAACGTTGGTTGCTAAGGCCGTAGAGAATGTACATCCACATTAGATTAGCGAAAATAGCTTGGCTTCAGTGTTAGTCACATATCGAAGTGATCAAGCCTGATAGTCAGTCCAAAGTACGCCTCAAAACAGTTGGAATCTCACCAAACTAGTCACCTCCACATGATGAAGGGTCGGTGAATCAGGATGTCAGACACGACCTACACCATACCCACACGTGATGCGCCAAGCTACCAGAATGTAATATAGTGTGACCTACCTGTTTTCCGTTGTGTGTAACCGATTGTACAATAGTGGCCAGTGTTTTGAATGAAACAGCCATATCCAGCAGGTGGCATGAAAAGAAGAAGTAGTTTGCATTTCCCAGTAGAGAGACAATAAAGTAGACCACAAGGTATAGAAACGACTAAATAGATGACGAAATGTGTGAGCATTGTCTCCTTTGCGTAGACCGATTTCGGAATCACTGGAAACCTACATTATCCGTGAAGATGACGCCCCACTTCCAAAGCAGGTATCGTTGATCCATCTCCTGAAGCCAGTTTGGATAGAACCAGCTGTTCAAGACCTCCTTGAGGCGTCCATTCAAGGTGGTTCCGCTGCTATCTTTGTTGATGCTGCCACTTTTCCCTCCAAGAAGCCGCTTTATCTGCTGGTGATTGCACTGCTCTCAATACTTTTGAGAACTTTTTTCGTAATCAACTTATCCTAGTACATGTGGGGAAAGCTGGGAGTGGGAAGTACCAATTTGTCCCATTGAGCTCTTAGCCTCTCATCGGAAGGCTGTTCAGCTATCCAAATGCCTTCGAATTCGAGCATTTGAAATATTTCCTTCTCCCGTTTGAATATAACGAGGGGAACCTAGCAGCAAAGAGAGGGATTCATTTAGGTTTGGGAACTCGACAGTTGAGGAATCGATTGTAGGATTATCCACCTTCAAGAAGTTATAAGCAACAAGCATGCTCATGGACAGGATTGAGTGAGCAATGGACAAAAATACGAGGCTGACTCAGCTAACGTGATCCACTCCTCTTCCTCCTCTAGTCCCACGTCGACTTCTGTGTCTTGAAGGGAGTCCACGATGCCGAAGACGGTGTCAGTGATTGATGTAACAAACGAGGCACTGATTGCGGCCTCCTCTGCCGCCTCTTCTGCACCGGGTCCTCGTTTTTCAATCGAGCGGTGGAAACCCTGGTTAGTAGGACTTTGAATAAGAATGGCTTGTTGTATGGAAAAGGGAACCGGATTTCACCCTGTAGAAGAGGAGGAGGAGGAAGTTGATCACGAAGGCAAGGATGAGAGCACCCAATTCGAATCGATAAAGGTTGCGTGCAAAAATCGAGATAAGGAAGGTGGAGGTTGGAGTGGGCTTCTGTTCCACGGCTGTGGGCGCCTCCATGCTCCCTCGCTCCAGTGTTTGAGGACTTTGCCCTACAGCAAAGACGAGTAGTACGCAGAATTCATGACTACTGAAAAGCGCATGCCTGTAGTTGCCTACTAGTTGAAATTAAAAGCGAATTCACTTCAATGGCAAAAACATGATAAAAACGAGCTTTACAACTCAAGTGAATGGCACACACGATGCCAAAATTGAGGCACTGCTTTAAGGAAAGCAGGATCAGGACACCTCTAGCGTCAGTTATGTAAACCTACAGTCCAATCGGGTAGTCAATCTCAATATAAAGCTTCATAAAAAGCAAAACTTTACAGCCGTAGCGATTCTCAATCTGCTACTGAAATTACAAATAAGCATATTGAAAATTGAGATTGTCAAGGGATTGAAAGACACCGCAGACACGAGCACATGCGGTGATTTCAAATTGCAAGGCTAGCAAAAGTTGTCTTCGCACGGTAAGAAATTCGACCGAATGAGAGGGGTACTTATTGAAAGCATTCAACGGTCAACACGATAAGATGGAAAAGCCCTGCTTCAGCACACTCGAATAGCACTCACCTCGCCGTCCTTGTCTGGGACGCATCGAAAATGGGCAAAAAGGTAAAGTCGGTGGGCAGTCCGCCTAATCAGATGCGAGGACGTCTAGCAACGACAACTTTAGCCAAATGAAATGCAGCTAGGGGAGAGGGGGAGAGGAGGGGACACAAAACACACAAAATAGCTAATTGGGAGGCTAAAAAATGGGAATCTAACCTGACCATGCAAATATGGCTACTGCCAGTACCAGTCACCACATCACCTGTCGATGAGAATCAGCAAAATACGCGCTCATTTTACCTTTGGTGTTGGTATGCTGAATGGATAATAGTGAGTAGCATATACATGGGAATAAATAGACTGATGAAGCAGAAGTATCAAATGCTTGAAATAGAAAAATGAAACGATTGGAAAACAAAGGTAGCGGAATTACTGGCGTGTTTGATCCCTACACATAGGCAAGGGTAAGTAAAGGAGAAATGAATAACTCCTTGATTGGAGAATGACCCTCTTCACTACTTCAGTGGTGCAATTAATTAGCAGATAAGTCAACCATTAAGACGCAGAATTTTGCTTAACGAATAAGCAATAATAACTTGGAGGGAAAGGCAAGGTAACCTTTGGGAACATCCGCTTAGCTCTTTGGAACACTTCTTGCTGCATAGACTTGAGAAAGGGGTAGAAGGGAGCAATGGGAAGGTGGGGGATGCGTACCTCTGTAGCTAAGACGCGTGCGTCAACTTACCAATTGGAAGGAGACGCTTTATTGAAGCAACCAGTAGACTGGTGAAATCCCTATTCGGTGCCGTTCCTATCAAGAATAAAAGAACCCAGGTTAGGGGGAATGTTTCCCTCCTTCGCCAGACAAGTGCCGCACAACCAGCCAATCCGAACTGACCAGATCTAGTGTGATGATGAGAGAGGGTGCGAGGCGCAACATCAGTAGAGATCGAGCCTCTTTCTGCAGTCGGCATTATTAGCGCCAGAGCATCCAACTCATGACTTCCAGCAAATGTCTCCTCCTCTCGTTTGGAGTTCTGTCAAATATGGAGGGAGGTGAAGGAATGATTTGTAATTTCGGTCAGAGTAATGGCTGTAGTATTGCTGACCAGAGAGCCATTCCAAATGAGGAAAAGATAGACAACAGCGCTGAAGAGTCTATTCGTCCCCATGGTGGGCTGCTTAAGCCACTCATTACGGTATCGGTCGGCAAAGGTGATGAGTTGCGCACTAGCAACTCGCAGACAGCTGTCAAATCGCCCTCATTGTCTGTCTCATTACGCAGATAGGGGCAGTTGAGGCACCGTTTTGATCAGCTTGTGATGAGAAATGGGAACACACATGCAGCTGACAACCTCCCGCTCAGACGTCTCTCTTAACTTTGCACAGCGAAGGCCTGATCCAAGAGGCGCTCTGAGATGTGGGGAAGTATCAGAGGGGGGAGGAAGTACTTCCCAAACACGTCGACGGTTGCATTGCCAACAATGGGTTGTGTTCGCGCTCTGGAAAGGTATCAAAAAGGCGGTACTGGTACCTTTGATGCCATATCGGCAGACACCAATGACACCTTTCTGTTTCTAGGAACTGGCATTTTGACCAACTTTCTTCTCGACCTGGAATGTCGATGGGGGATTCTCGGCTCAAATGTCATACTGCGTTGTAGTGGTAGCAAGGGAATGCCGAAAGCTAGCGCTTGCACGGACTTCAGCCTCTGCAGCCACGCGCATCACCTCTTAGCCCTTCTGTACCCGCCTACATGGGTTTTCTTATCACGGATTAGAATAAAACTGCGAACACCACCAATGGAACACAATGCAAATCGTGAGGTAAGAAAGCAGATTTCAGAAGGCTCGCCACCAGAACCTATTTTCGATCCTCGTCATCCACGATACAGTGCCATTGTCAATAGTATTTTGGATCAACTGCAACACTGATTCCAAAACACGGTTCATCAGATCCGCTGTCACCGTGGTGATCGCACCGGTGGCCGCACCCCATTTCTTCCCCTCATCTTCGTCATCATCAGTATTGCCACTGTCACCTCCACTGCCACCACCACTTCAAAGTTCAAGCAACCCTCCACCTTCAGCATCCACAGCAGCCAGAAACTCCTCATTGTCGAGGAGGAAGGAGGCTGCCTTTGAGACAGGAGACGTTCACATTGACGTCGGCACCGAAGCAGCGAGTCTTCAGGCGCAGAAGAGTGAAGAGCTTGGTGAAGAACCTAGAGGTTAAGGAAAGGAGAATAGCTGGTTGAACTGGGTCAGTTTTAGTCACATTGGATGATTGCATGCTCCTGTTCCCTTCAAGACCTCCATAGATCGACTCTAATTCCAAACTCACATCGTGGTCATCTTCTTCTCCTTAATCAACGCGCCCGAGTAGGGGTTGATGGAGTAGGACTTGAGAGTGCTGAAGTAGCGCTCCAGCAGGAGCAGAACGACCATCACGAGGAGTTTAACATCTTCACTGGTTTGCGTAAGGTTTTGGTGTCGAGTGAACATACGACTCGGCTTGTCTTCGCGAAACCTTGACATGGCACCCTCCACATAATCCAACAACTTCGACAGCAGACCGTAGGCGAATCGGCTTGAGAGATGACCTAAACAGGAGCAATCAAATGTCAACGTTTCTTTTACGAAGGACGAAGAGTGTGGAAATAATTACCTGTGGTAATAAAAAAATGAATTTTAATGCCAGAAGACCCTTCTTGGTGTGACAGCCTGTCATGCGTCGGCGTTTCCCCTCACCTCGAACTCGATTTTCCTTTGGTTAACAAATTTTTCCACCCTCATCCCTTTCCGCACCGAGCCCATCTGCGCCCACACTCACTCTCACCTTGTTCGCCAGCGAATTGTTTCACTGTATTTGGCGCTGTGGTTGTCGTCGTCGTCGCCGTCCCAGTTTTAGTGGTATCCGCCTGCTGATTGATTGGTTTGCAGGCGAGGCGATAGCCCCAGTCGCGATTTGGGCGACGGTAGCGTTGGCGTTCACGATCAGTCAGAATGTCGTAGGGCACCAAAAGTTGGTGAACACCGCCACCTAAAAAAAAAAAAAAAAAAAAAAAAGAAAAGACAGAATGACAGTGATTGTATTTAGACTCACATTCCTAATTAATCACTTTAACCAAACGATACAAGCAGTAATGACTCACCAAATTCCTCGAGTTCTTCTATTTTCTGCTTTATCCGGATCTGATGAGCATTGTCAGCCAGTCGTTCGGCCAAGTCAATTAATTCTCGAGTTACTTTAAGCCCCTGAAGATCTTTTGGAGTAGGAATGTATCCCTGTGGACTTCTGCTCTGCTAGAATCCAAAGAATTTATGAAATTTTCTGTCTTGATCGGCAGATAAAACTCTGGTGGGCATAAATTTGACAAGGAGCCACTTGTGATGCTAATATGGGACATAGCAACATTTGGACGGTGCCATCCTACTCATAAATAAATAAGTAGACTAAGAATTTATGGTTGATTACGATTACGCCTAGGAGCGTTGTCGGGTTCGTAGCAATGTGTGACTACTAAGGATGATTTAGCTTGATCTAATTTTGCAAAAGCAGTAGTCGGATGCGACAGAATCCTCACACTGTGGATGGATTGTCTTTGACGAAGACGCAGTCTGGTTCCATCGTCCTCGTGGCATACTCCCGAAGGATCGATGGTCCACTCAAGAGCGAGCATCGCATGTAGAGTCTCTGTCACCGGTTGTGTGTAGCGTATTTGATCCTAAAGATGAGTAAGGTCGTGTAAAAATGCGATTATCGCACAAAATGGAGAGTGTTAAGGTCGCTACCCAAGAACGCGGGGCAGAAGTGGAGGAGTTAGAAATCCACAGGATGACGGATGAGTAAACGAGAAGATGGCTAAACAGATAGTCAATTATTCAGTGACTCGCAAAGACAGGTGGACAGCCAGTTGATCCCTTGCAGGAATGAATAGAAAGGTAAGGAGAATGAGGGGATAGACCTAAGCTGACCAGGTAGATCGTCTTTTAAGCTCTCCATTTCCTCTAGGTAGGTCGTTTCGGAGATCAAAGATAAAAACCGACTTAAGTTTATTGAAAGATAATACATGTGTTTGTAGCTAGAGACAAAACAAAAGCTTGAAAGCGAAATTCGAAAATGAGAAAGGAAGATGTTTTTGCTGTAAGAATGCTAGTAATGGCTCCTTAAATCGTGGCTAATAGAAATCTCCCACCTAAAGGTAATGCTTCTATCATTAATGGTAAGGCACCTTCCATTTAAAAGCGAAGCGGAGTACATTTGAACAGCCCTCTCTCTCTGCCTTAGTATTTGACAACACTGATCTACTTTGGACAGTATTCATAACATGAAGCCGGACGCTTCATCAGGGCGAGCTCCAACCCTCTCTAGTGAACATCACACCATTTTGAAGGCATAAATTCTGTTTGACCATCGCACAGGAAGTACGTCAGCACCTAGCTTGAGCTGGATGACTGAAATTACTTAGGTCATGCGTAAGCGCATGCTGTCCTCATAAGAGCACATATTTTGTGACCCGCCGTGGTTACTCTGGCGGTCTCTAGGGCCATCTGCCACGTAGCGTAAAGGGGCTTACAGCAGGAGCTGCCCAACTGTCAAGGGTAGGGCCACGGTGTCTACAAGGGGTAAAAGAGCTTCAAAATCCCAAAATAATTGCTTCATGCATCAGTCCAGTGGGTATGTAAAGGTGGCTGTATCTCACATAGTCTATCGTCACACTTTGTGACAGATAAGCAATCCACTTTGGACGAGTTGAGTCTGGATGCGTGAAAGTGACTTTGCGAAGTAAAATTGTCATTTAAATTGGCAGTTCCAGTTATTAGCATGTTTAATAAATGCTTATTTTTTTCACCACTTAACATCGCTGTAACGGGTGAAGTACTAGTTGAGCTCCAAAAGGAGTGAAAAAATTGATTATGCGACGTGTCATACATTTGTACATCGTTATCGAATGAACAAAAGTTTCCTCCTTGAAGTATAACTTGACTTTTCGCTTACGCATGAGTTGCTCACGGTTAAGATGAAAAGGTGATGAGACCCTTTAATGCATCAAAGTGGATAAGAGCACCGGTAGCCATAAAGGGGCTTCACATTATTTTATCGCATGTTATGATGCAGTTGCGGTCAAGTAACCAGTAGAAATAATGTTCAAATAAACAACACACATGGCCATGTAGGCAAATCGATGAATCGGATCGAGTAATCGAGGGCAGTAACAATGTTCGCAAGTTCAAGTGCATATATATCCAAGAGCTTAAGCATCCAAACGGTCGATGCACCAGAAAAGTAGCTAGATTGGATTGCAGGGGCAGCTAAACTGCAACTGCGGCCTTTTATATATCAAACGTGTTGGTAACTAAAACGAGGGGAGGGCAGTAATAATTTAAGCTGATCAAAAGAGGGAATGGTTGGAATCTGACAGCGATTCAGTATTTGTAAAATTTTTGAGCTTAAGAATAAGCTTTACACATTGCAGGTTAATTTCTTGGGTTAGACAATCCAAAGGAAAAATTAAAGCATGATAGCATTTATAAATGGATAAATGGTTTGTGTTTGCCATAAATAAAGTAAGCAGTGGATTGAGCAAACTATGGAACTGAAAGGCTCGCAGAGATCCAACTGATTTTTCTGTATCACTACTGCCGTACAGGCAGCATCGCAGGGACACCTAAGGTTCATTTCGCGATCTGTAACATTTTGGAAGAGTTGTCCACTTTACTCCCCAAGTTTTTCATTTAGATGTACATTATAACGACCATTATAGTTAAAGTGAATGTAAATAACGAAAGTAAGTAAATGTAGAGTAGATTTATCAAAGCCGTCTGCGTTCGGTAGACTACAGAAAGCAACCTTGGCATTAAGGTTCCACACTTCTATACTCGTTTAAATTAGTTTATTTACACTCACAGTTGTCACGATGCGAGTGTGGTAAAAACCTCCAGATCTTATGTTTCCTTCGCTTATGATGTAAAGGCCTCTAATTTATTGCTAGCTTCGTCAAGCACATTTTCAATGAAACTTATCAATGGCTGAGCAAATAGGTACATTTTCACTCCTCTGCCATCATCACTTTCATTGCCGTTATTGTCATAGCCGTCTTGGTCCTATCAAGTTACATTATCAATCTCTTGTGTCTACCTAAGCGCCTTAATCATTGTAATTTCCTACGAGAGCTACCACAAGCGATTACTGAATAGAATAAGCTGCTGTGTTTCAATTCTAATCAAATCTGCATCTAAGCAAAAAATGGAGCGCAGCTCCAAAGATATTGCGCTAGCTTTGCTTTCAATGTCAAAATAGGCCAGGTCTATATTTGTTGTATAACACAAGAACTATCATAACTACCACAAATGGAAGAAACGATTGAGTGTAAAGTTGAATATTTGTAAATGAGACTTAAAAACGCATCACAACTACGAGCTTACGCTATCTCAGTTTCCGTTTTAAAGTCATTCGCGCTACACTGCCGTCACTTCAAACATTAGATGTCATACGATTAAACTACAATTAACAGGAGCGAAAGTAACCTAACACTTGGTCTCCAATCTTGGCTAGTCTTAACTTAGTGTTGGAAATATGACGCAGTTTAACGTTCATACGTCTAACTATTTCAACATAACACACTCCTCGTGCAGCCGCAGCCCTCTATGGCACCGTATCAAGTCATCAGCTAGAGTCTTATTGGGACCAGTTCCAGATCAATACGGGGAAAGCATAGGGCTCAGTAGATCTTAGCTAATTTGCCACTGTTTTGCATGGGTAATGTCTTATTTATGCACTGAATTAAATCTCCTGTCAAAACCTGACACCATTCAGATCTTTCCTACAGTGCTTAAATGGAGTAAGCTCCTTCGTAGTTGAATCCCTACTCTTCTTGCCCTAAAGGCGTCTATCTATGTTTCTGGGACTAGTAAGTAACCTGACTAGTGTCCCAGGCGTATTTTAGGGGCATGATTATTGTAGCGAATCGTGTAAATCGATTTCACTGCTCATCAATAATGAGAATCGTAGGAATCCAGAGTAAATTTAAATTTTCTAGTAAATAGATATCGTTAATTTATGCAAGTAAAGCATAAGTAGAAACCATGAAGTGCAATTTATTCTTACCCAAGGCACGTGCGAACCAATGTCATAGGTGGGATTCCACTTCTCAATTGGTCGTAAAAGAGTTCATGCTTAGCATTCTTGCATCCTTGTGCAACTTCCCCCTCCCCGAAAAGTCATTTTCAACATGCAGTATTCAGTAATCGGGACAGGTCTTTGAAAAATATGGCCCACCATTGCTAAAATCGTGGCGCTTTAGTGTAGCAACGCATCTAATTCACCTACTTACGGGGTAGAAAGTAGTTATTGCTAATGGCCTTGAAAACGCTGAGCAATTCGCTTAGCTTATCGACTTTTTTCGCTCAACAAAGTATGCGACTTGCACTAGATTAATGTCTTGAAACTTGCAAAAATCCATGCGTTCATTTTTAAACGGCGTGTGGTGCAATCAATGCAATACATTACGACACGATTAAGTGCGGATACAAAAATTGGACGTGGCATTGACATCCCTAACCCATTCTTCATAAATATCAGCTCTACTTCAAATTTAGATACGTATCACCCTGACTCTGCCACCGGCATAGCACATATTGCTCATCGCTTGACAGTGCCACATCCCATTCTAGGCAGTCCTTTGCACGATTCGATAAATGAAAGCAATTTTATGCACACCTCCTTCAGCATTTGCAAATATAGCTACAGCATTTATTAGTGAAGTAAATTTTTGTGCTTCCTGCTGACACGCAGGCATTGAAAACACGATTTCCTAAAAGGAGGTATATATTTATTTAGTCAAAGCGTGTTAGATAGTTGCATATGTTGAGTGGGCTACGAACGATTGTTCCTTGGGCATCCTTAGCTTCATGTGAACGGCAGTGCCATTCCAGCTAAATTGGCAAGCTATGTGTTTACAAATTCATCTTCTTCTCTTGTGATCACCCAAAAGCGAGGCTTCTCAAATTAGTAGGAAAATGTGTGCGATATATGTGGCATACACAGCACTTCTCGACTGGATATTGCTTCGCTAGCCCAATCACAAAGCTTAGTCAACGCAGTGTTGTGCCTCGGATCCTTGCGATCTGTCACATAATGAGTGATTAACTGCGAGGCTTAAGAGGTTTAGTCCTTTCAAGGAGGGTGTTGCGGCGTTCCGAGACTTTCTTGAAGGCATTGAGGTGAAGGCAATAGAGCAGAACACATATTCAGCAAAGAGGGGATTGGGACTGCTAGGGCAATATAACCACGTAAGTGACCTTAGCTAAAACCCGCTGGTAAACCATCCGCGTCAGCCATCACAACGTAATTAGTGCTCGAAGAAACATCCACTAGCTCATCATCCCATTCATCGAAATCCGAACGCAACATCGTGGATCCCTCCTAGCAGGTTGGCCGGACTCGGAGCCGCGTCCGTTCTGGAGACTAACTTCAGAGTAGGAGGTTCTGCAGACCATCAATGTGTCCATTGGAACACGCTAAAACACAGGTCTCCTTCTGCAGGCACATTAGAGGAATTTTCCAAACAGAGCCATTCTATGCCGTTTTACGGCTACTGGCATTTCAGTTGTTGGTAAGTTTCTTGCAGAACATGGGGTGAAGCAGACGTCATTCTTCAACTCTTCCATTATAGAATATCGGTAATTTACCTATGCGAGGAAATGCACTTTTCGCACCGCTAGTTCGCTACAGGTGAAACAGATCGGGATAGAAAACCAATAAGGTCGGGTCCGCTTTCCGCTGTCACCAATGCAGCGTCACGAGATTTCCTTGAAGGCAAAAGAAAGCATAATCCTGGGGCAGAATACATACATTCAGCAAGCAGAGAAAACGAGCTGCTGGTATGGCCCAAAGGCCAGCCCACCGGCTAGGGCGAAACGTGTTATACATTTGTGCATCGCCACCAAATAAACAAAAATCGCCTCCTTGAAATGCGTATGAGTTGTTCGTGCTTAAGAGAAGTCAGTGGCGAGATCTTTTCATGCGTCAGAACAAACAAGACCACCGAGAGCCATAAGGGCGCTTTACATTATTATACCGCATGTTATGAGCTGGTCCACACTTTTGTTTCCCTAATAATGCAGTTGCGGTAAAGTCGCCAATAGAGACAATGTTCAAATAAATAATGCACAGAGTTATGTACGCATTCCAATAAGTCGTTTCTAGTAATCGAAGCACCAAAAATATGTTTAGACGTTCTCCCCTTCATCAACAAGTCTGACAGAGCTAACTGTAATTTTTACAAACAAGCACTGCGTAAAGATGTAAATGCCAATCAACTGTCACATTTGCCTCTGGGGTCTAGATCTGAGATGCTTTCCGAATTCTCGTGTCGAAATAAAATGCCCAAACCGAATATAATTTGCATACGCATACAAAAATACATTCATAAATAAAATAATCGTGATGGTTATGATATGTGTAAATAGTCTTGTAGGTGAGAGGCGGATCTACGAGAAATTCTCCTATTAGCTGCTACGGTTTTGCTGGCATATAGCCTCTATGTGATTACGATAAAGATATCCAAAAGGTTTCAGGAAATGAATGGAAAAAAGAAAGAAACGTCTACAACACTTTTGTAAGGCAAAAAGTACAACAATTCCTTTAACAGCAAAGTATTTGAAAGGAAATCGGAAGTTAGTTAGGCTTGATGCAATTTCCGAAATCATTTTAAGGTACAGAATGCTTTTACACGTAGAGGCAAGTAATGAAATCATCCAACGAAGGGAGACTTTTTCTGCTTGTACAGTTATTTTGACAAAAGCATTTTCCTTACCCACAGTCGTGTGCATACATTGGTTAAATGTTGATCGTAATGTTTTAATAAGCAAATCTGCTCGATTTGTATCATAGTCTGTGTGGTTAATCTCCATTCCAAAGAAGAACGCAATCATTGCGTGTACAGTCACAATTATTACCTTTCCGTTTGTTTATACATTAAGGAATTAGTTCTTTTTTGCTTATACATGCGATTAAGCCTCATCATTCCTTACACCTAAGAGGAAAGACTAATGTCATCTAACATGTATTTGGTTATTCTGCGAATTCTGTTGCAAAATTCATCCTAGTTTGAAAGTGTCTACATTGAGCTCATTCACTCACACAATGTTCAGAAGTCGAATTCAGTACGGCATTAAAGGAAGCCATGACATTTGCATCAAAGCGGTAGTGTTCATCATCTGTTTTTAAAACGCATCTTTTGTGCAAAAAAACATTCAGAAGTATTTTATTTTCATTATTTACCAAGGAATAGATCATCACATGCTAAATTGCACCCCTCAGCTTTTTGTATATACTCTCTTAAAGGAAATGTCTCGCCAGGTTTTGCGAAGCGCTAATCAGACCTGTGTGGCATCTTTCGTTCCCAATGGATTGGCTTGGGGCAGAGACTTCAAAAGAAAACTTTTGTTTAATGAGATTGAGCAATTCGGCACCCATTACAAAGGTATACATCCTGACTCAGCAAAAATAACAAAATCTTACTTTGCTAAAGTTTAGTAAGAAAAGAATCAAAATTCATAACCCATGGGAGGCATAAATCATGAATTTTACAAGTGCTAATGATTGCAGCGTCCCAAAACTTCTTTAAAGGCAGAAGAAGGCATAGTACTTGGACAGAATGCACACATTCAGCAAAGAAAAAGGTTTTGAGGCTAATCCAATGGTAATATAGTGGAGGAGTGCTATTGGGTCTGTTGGGTTGGGCTACCAGTCTGCAGTGCTTCATGATTGCAAAATATTTTGTCATGATCGTTGTCAAGCTGGTAGTGTGCTTGCATAGGCCTATGAAGGCATGTTTCCCGTGTTAGCCTGCTGTCCGAATTGGTTGCCACTCAAACTATAGCATTGGATGCTAAAGGAGCTGGAATAATACGTAGGTTATTGGTTGATGGTGGGCTCGTTAATAAGAAGTTGAAGCTTTTTTTTGTACCTTGTGAACACCATGGCCTTTCCCCTGGTAGTTAGGCCGCTCCTGATGTAAGCCACTCAATACACGTGGCGGGTGTCCCCAGAACCTTCCAGGGTAACTACTGTGGGCCACAAATCATCCACTATTGTAAGGGCAGCATGCGTCCTCCCATGGCCGAGGTAGCTTCAATCGTCCCACTTCCACTAGCTGCTGACGTGTCTACTGTGCGACGGTTAAACGGATTTCATGCCTTTCAAATGATTTGGTCTCCACTAGAGAGGGCTGAAGTGTAGCCTGATGGGCCATCGGTATTCCATATTGTGATTACCATCCAAGTTGGCTCAGCGCTTTCAAAGACTGCGGCTGTGAGTGGTCATAGTGTAAAAGGAAGTTTAGAGGTACTCCATTTTGCTGTTAAACAAAGGGAATCTTTCCGCCTGTGGTCGAAGTGTCACTGTTATGCAGAAGGGTCCTATTAGCGGAATTTATGAAGACATTGCTTTCATCATTACAGCAGAAACTTTTGCATTCCTCATCCCAAACTTCCACTTCTAGGCTTTTTAGCTTGCCTATGTTTACTAACACAGGCTGATTTCTGCCTTTGACCTCCAAAATGACAGGTCTGAAGAAAATGGGTACCTTGAAAGACAATTTATGGAGGTGGAAAGCAGTGCATTTGCTACTCACTTCCATTTTGGTCTTCGAGTGGCAAATGTGATTGAAGACTTTTCCTTCGTTGGCTGAGCAAAATGAGTTGATTACCCTCTCGACTACCTTTTCCCTAGTGTGGCCAGGCGTTTTTTCCATTGGCCGGTTTGCTTGCACATCTTCAATCTGAAGACACCTTAATTATCGTTCAGGTGGTACTTTGAGCACCAGCTTTGCAGTGGAAGTGATGCAAGCGTTTATACTGCTCTGCTTATCCAAATAGGGCTAATGTCGATTGCGGCTGAATACCATGTTGCGTACTCCTTCTCTTCAATCCCTCTCACTCATTTTTGCAATTCTACTTAGTGGTTTGCAATGAATTTGGCAGATATCATCTCCGCCACACTGTTTTGAGACATTGAAGAAGACACTGGTGGAATACTAGGCTAGAAAATGCACTATTGGTGCAGAAGTTTGGTCGGAAGAAGTTGGCATGAGTCAGAGGCCTCGTCGCACAACCAGTGCTCACAGTTAGCCAACATGAAGTATTTGGTGCTGCAAGGAAGCAACTTCACGAATCAATCGCGCTAGTCATCAGGATTTACATGCATAAAAATGATTTTAAGTAGAGCTTGAGTGTCGGCCAGCATGATAACAGTGATGTGAGGAGGCGACGGGAGTGTGTGGGTCATCTCTTGCGGCCTTCAATTCTCGCTAGACCATTGGCCTTAAAGAACAACCATTTTATTACAAGGGAGGGCGACCCGTAAGAGTAGGCTCTCGTTTGTCCATCCAGCGTAAACCTGATTTACCCTATGGAAGCGGCTGTGCATTGCTGGCTGGTGGTTGTTGATTAAGGCCACTTCCGTACTCCGGTTACATCTCAGCATGACCTCAGACCTATCACCCTAAAAGCTGACGCTAGAGTTTAAAGCATGCAGTTTTCGATTTTAACAGTCTCATCTACTGAGATGAGAAGCATTTCATGCTCGAAATTCTGCAGTTGAGTAATGGGTCAGTTGAGAGGTGAAGTGGGTATTGAGGGTATACGAAACGAGTTTCATGCTCCAAGTCTAGATTCGACACCCTCTTTTGACAGATAAATACAAACTGACAAAAAAGCATGGCGTTTGTTCTTCAGCCAGAACTCCATTGCTTATCTCGGTCCTTCTCTCTCTCTCTCTTCCAACTTCAGTTGGATGGGCTTAGTTAGGCCGGCTCTAATTCATGGATGATTTGGGTGGGGTGAGATCGATCGAAGCAGCATTGAGCTGCGCGTTGGGAATGATTTCGGTGTCCAAATGTGAGAATGATTATGTAACACACTCAAGGTGTTGGTTATAAGGTACTTAACAGGCCATTTTGTCAGCACAAAATGGATTTTAGGAAATGAACTGACGTGTAGGTCTTACAAGTGGCATGAATCGCTGCCAACCACTTGAAAGGGTCAAGATTTGTCATGGTTTATGCATGTGATGCATCGCTTTGCGTGGACTCTCACCTCCGTAATGATGGGAGCAGGGAAGTGCATTACGCTGCTGGAAGAAGAATAGGAAGAGGAGGACAAATGCTGATGCTGGCTTGAGTGAGGTTCCATGTCTCTAATGGGGAGGCACAACATCCACTCTCCTTCTCCCGCGTATGGTCACACTATCTTCTGCAAAAAAATATTTAAATGTTGATAGCATAACTGTAAATGTGTCACCTATTAGACCTCTAACTTGCTACAACCCGAACATCCAAATCAAGATCTACTCGCAATGGCGATCTCTGCCTCACATCCAACTTGAGGGCTTTTAAGATTTAATCAGAGCTGTGAAGCAGATAGAAATGAATTGCATCCACATTGATTGGCCGTACTGACATTAAAATCCTAACTGACCACTCATGTTGACTAGATGGCTTCATCTGCTCTAGAGGCCTATCACTCAAACACAGGCCATTTATTTTCAATGCGTTCTGCAGCTCAGGAGCGAGATATAGCCCGATTATTTCCACATGGATTATGAATGCTGGTAATTGCAATTTTCCACCACATCACTCCATGCGCCATCAAGCCTTGCTACCCAGCATGTTCACTGCAGCCTTTTTGTTCAAATCGCATCCATGGCGGTGTTAAATAAGCCACCTCATCATCTGCATTATGAAATTACTCTCCTCCTTACATTCAGGTCACCTCCAACACACTACGCACATCGTTGTGATTGATAAATGCAGATGTCTTGCAGCCTCCAACCACTGGATGTTCAGCAGAGGCACTTATTTACCTATCACTCTCGGACCTTTCAGTGGGCAACGAAACCATGTGTGAGCTAAGCAAGACTCTCGACAACAAGATCAACATCGTTTTTCGCGTTCAGGAACCAGAAGTGTCGCAAATAAAATGGCGTATTTCTAATGAGACTCGTCTTAGGAAATCTCACGAAGTGCAGCTGAATTCCAAGCGTCTGCAAACCGCAAGCAACCAATAAACCACTACAATTAACCCGCAAACGCAGTGAATTAATACGTTTCCTTCCTTCTTTAATCATTTTTGTGTTGTATCAGCTCGGTCACTGAAGCATATTCAGAAGCGCTGCCGCTTAGAGACGCATCCACAGCGAAGGACTTATGCAATGCAACAGATGGTAAGTGTCTGGTTCCTTGTGATGTGTGTAAAGGTATATTAAGCAAGAACATTTGCCGTGGCTGCTAGTACAATTGAAACCAGAATTTATGTTGAGTGGCTTGAAAATTATAATAAATGTTTACCTGTGGAAAGGAGCCCTGATGCTTTAGTCAAAGCACTTAATGCACCCACCTGCCACCTTCTGATTGCCTTCGCAACCTCCCTTTCTGCATTCTTTAGTTAATACATTAATTCTTCTTTCCCTTCTGTTATTGAACTACCTTCACGGTCCGTGAGGTAATGCGTATGAATCAGGGCATTAAAGACGGCAGCTACTGGGACAGACAATGTGTTTGTCACTGTGCTGCGACAAGCAAACCACGGCTAATAGTTTCTCGTTTACCTGACTAGATGGTGATGCACTAATAGTCCGATTAAATAGCCAATCAGAGTGAGAGGAGCTCGATAGATGTAAGTGAGTCTGGTGGCTCCTTGTGGCTTCTGATGAGGGTTTCTATTACGAAGCTCTTCTCCTTCTGTGTATTGTGGCACACGGCCAAAGCGACACAAAGGCTGTGTGATACACACCGCATTGTACTGCAAGAACAACGCAGTGGAAATTTTATTGGGCAAAAATGCAATGTGGGCAGAGGAGTTTAAAGGCTGTTATTTTAACCTAACCTTGATCACTGTCAGATTAACAGATGGATTCATCCTCTGTAATGTATGCATTGCTTTCTATGAGGGTGAACCAAGTCAGTAGGCACTCAGGAACATCCTCGTGGAGATCGAATTGCAGTGGTGTCCCGTCAGCTGTCATCATGATCGCTTTTATGTTGCAAGCAGTGATAATGCAAACGACCCCCCGACTTCACTAAACGTCTGGCAATATTGCATGAATTGTGTCTCATTGGACAGGTGATGTGAAGAGTTGCTAAAGCTCCTGCCACATCCAGGAACTCATGCATGGGTCGAGCTACGCCCTCTTCTCTCGAGCTCACAATTTCACCATTTAATGGTGCATTAAATACATCTTGCACTAGGGCCCTCCTAATGCTTCATTCGCTTACATCTTGCTTCAGTAAAGGCCATTTCTTGCAACGAAGAAAACGCAATTTGACACAGCTGGAATATTCTTTCCCATATCCCAGCTTTTGCTTTCGCTTTCCCAACTTAAAAAAGTCTCACAACCAAGCGGCTAGCACATGTGTTTATTGCTGTGTAGGGCACCGCTAATCTGTATATTTATGCAGAAACGTGATTAATTAAAAACCACTTATTTCTACAATTCGAGGCATAGGGTGTGGGGCATTTAAAGAATCATGTGCAGAAAAAATGGAGGAGAACGCGTCACTCAGCAGTTGGGTTAAAATGCTCAACAAAAATCAGTTATTCTTGGCTTCTCAATCATAGATTGCACTTCGCTTTTGTAACTTAAGCCATCAATGCAATATACTAACGCTAAGAGCCTCGTCAGAAATATGGTGAAGAAGAATTGCAAGAAAACAATACAATTGAATGCCTATTTACCGGTGACGTCTTTAGCCTATGCACTAACCACCATTGATTAGCAAAGCCTTAGCTCCACAATGTTGCAGCAGTGCACTTTATTCATTTGCGTGTTCTGCCCGCAGACCTCACATCCCGGACAAAAGGGGAATTATCACGCTTCATAAGGTCTCTCCATGACCATGGCAAAGACTTCGAAGACATCGTACAAGATCTAAGCACAAAGTCAAAAGGGTTCACTTGCATTTGCCGCAATTAGACCACCCTCTATAGGTTCGCCATTAATCTGTTTAACAACTTTACTCGTCATGTGCTCCCTTTTCCGTGTTTGACGCTTTTAACTCAACACTAGCAATGACTCTTGAGTCCAATATTGGAAACAAGGCGTCGTCGATAAGATCTTCACGCAATATGCGGTTACAAGTTAGGTCATTCCATTGATGCTCAAGCACACCTTACTCTGAATATTTACCAAGAGACGACCCCCCCAGACATCCTATCTCAATGGCCAGTCATCATGCTAGCAATCACCCACTTGATGTCCGCACATGGACAAGGTCATATTTCACATGAAGACTGATGACAGCCGATACGGAGGTGGAACATTTGGAGGGGAGAGAAGAAGGCTAAAGTGGCAACGTGATGGACTACAAACAGAAAAACAGAACTCCTTTAGCCTTCACGCCGTAGCGGCGGATGGTGGATCAACCGTTCGGGACTTTGGAAACTACAGTCACATTGGCTTCATGAAGGAGCTAGATCCGAAGGTTGCTAAGTAGGGTTGTGAGAATAGTTCATCAGAAAATAACCAAGCATTATAACTCGAGGAAATTGTGTAACTTGCATCCGAACACTTGCACAAGAATTAGCACAGTGACCGGCGAAAGCAAGGTGGAGAGCTTCGAGGTGCAATCGCAAAATTTTGGGGTGCTTCAATGCGGTCAAGATGTAGTCAACTGATGACAATATCAGTTGCAAGGAAGAGAAGTCTGTGGAAAGTTTCTATTGAAAGGGATGGTGATAGTTTTCTATTCACTTTAAAAGCCTGCCGATAGCAATGCATCAATGAACTGTAAACATTTTCGATTGATGCATAACTCAAATGTTAAACTTCGTCTGTGAAATACACAGAAAAGCGCTGCTCGAAAGCTTACACTACTTATGAACAAAATTGTGTTGCTCGGGTATCTAGGACCTTCACACACTTACAAAGTCCAACATCTCAACTTCCCACAAAATCGTGCCACACATGGTGTGCTCGTCTCGAGTCGACTGTTCATGATTTGCATCGCGTTCTGCCACACGTTCAGCATCCTGAGACGGTCAATTCGACTGAATTAGTGCTCTCAGAGATACCTCCTTCCCCCAAACACATGGACCTTGTCAACACAATATTGACCCTCCATCCAACATGCTCTGCCATCGACCACTCATTTTTCTCGACTCAAAATTTGCTGTTGAAAAGTTGGAGCCAAATACAATTACTGAAAGCGCTTGCCTCCAGTACGTGGACATGACCTCAAAGTCCTACCAACGTTGCCGGGTTCCATACTTTATGACTTGATGATATCTGAGGCCATGCCACCACCACTAATAGATGAGCCTTGTCTTTGAGGATTGCCGAGCGCAGAGGCATTGCGCTACCCATTCTAATTGCAACTGTGAATATGTTATGTCGCGATGCGACTGTTTGACGGCAGTGCTAAGTTGGAATAACTGTAGAAGGGTAGTGGAATAACATAAAAGAATATTGGGGGAAGAAAGGCGGGAGCAGACCCCGTCAAGGTTGGAGGATTTGAAGGGTAGCAGGAAGTGGAAGTGAATGTTAAATCAGACATGTGGGTTCTTTTAAGAAGACGCCATCCAGGAATCAAAGTACGTGTATGTAATGTCAGAGGCGATAATTTTAAAAATGATGCTCCACCGCCGTACGTATTTAGTGCTCGTGCAACCAAATATTATGTTTTCAAGTCAATTAACAAGCAAGATGGCAAGAAACAGATGCAGAGCAGAAACTGACTCTGCCTTCAATTGGGTGAACATATTGCCACCCACGTACCGTAACACCGCGACTTCCGGATTTGGAAGTCATTTTCGACAAATCCTACAATTAAGCTGTGGTAATCACAGAACATATATCCGTCAAAACGCGTAAAAGGACGGGACGTGATTCGTTCTGAGGCTTTGTAAGGATTGGTCAAAGGCGACCCTACCAATATCCGCTCAGGTCTATCCATACAGAACCACTTTGTTCCACTACCAACTATGCGGACTACACAGACTACCGTGAATAACTCGGTTCTTGTGTAAAAAGCACGCAGCATTTCATCAACAACAAGTGCATGATTTTGTATAGAAATCACACTATTCAAACCTACCGCGTGGTTTTATTAGCATTGTGATATTGTCACGATCTCGAAATTACGCGTCCATCTATCTGGCTGTTCGTGATCTCATTGCTCACTGATAAACTGCAGCTGTGATTACCGCTGGCACCAGTGTCCATCCTTTGGGGACCGTGTACGCATTGCCTCATGGAGCTGGTTTCAACAGTCACATTAGAGAGCACCAAAGTGTTGCTCAATTATGCTTAGGTTTCATGGTCAGAGAAAGGCTGAAAGGTGGGTTCGCGACCACATCCCCACTACTGCATTTAAAAGGCCTGTATTCATGTGGAATGTTGCCATTTTATCGATGTATTACTCTCATGCTGGCTGCTATGCACACCAACATTCGGGAGGTAAGAAGTAGAGACTAAAATCACAGGCGGATAATAGTAAGCCATAATAATGTATGTCAACGTGTGCTAAGGCCCACGAAGTGACTGAATGCGAACAGTGGTAGACGATTATCGAGCAAAAATTCATGTTAAACCCATTTTATGAATAGGCCACAAACGTCCCAACATTTCAATCCCCACCCATCCCCTCATCTTACTAGCAGCACTTGACACCAGCTCACTTTAATTTGACTGACTTTTGGGTCAAGAATCGTGGTTGTCTGGCGATGAGCGAGGATTAACGCTGTTTGCCTTCAAACAACCGCTTTCCCCATAGACGTAAGAATTAGAAGACAAAAGTGCCCAGAGTCCATTCTGTCACTCACTTCAGTGAGTTTTTCATGTCCATTGAGCGAGTTTGAGCGCAGGTGCAACTACCACCTTTCCATTTGGTGTGAATGACTTCTAGATGAATGCATGCATTCTAGTTGAACAATACCATAATGGAATGAATGGCATCGTACTGCAGATGGCTGCAAGGCAAATGTTAACACTGAAACCAAATTCAACCAACCACTTGTTTGGCTCATGTAGAAATTCAATGGGTGAAATCATTTTAGCACGACTGACCTTTAGGTATGAGTAGCGCCAAACCGCCAGAACTCAATGTCGCACCAACTGAAAGGTATGGAACGGTACCGCAAAGAAGCGGGCAACAGTCAGCAGTGTAAAGTTTGCGGTGCATTTTGTGCAGCTTGATTGCTATTGGAGCATAGGAAGTAGGCGCTTATTCGGTGCACCAGGATAAACTGCACAGAAAACACGATCGAAGTTCGCCGCGGTTTTCCCAAACGAGCCGACTCGAAAGGCCAGAAGTGGTGTTGAACACATGAGACTTAACACGCAGTTAAGAAGTACCTTGTGGTCGGAACATTCGCCTTCTGCTCTATAATCCTCAAAACGTTTTATTTGGCCGAAGACTCCATTCCATGCACCCGATTAAAGACATGAACTCATTGCACGTAAAATGGTAGTTGTCTCGTAAAATTTTTCGCATGCAAATCATTCATTCCATCCACGCAAGCCATACACGCTCCTGTTAGGACATTTACCCTAATGTCCACCAGTTCATTAGGATAATGCTTAACAGAATTCACACTACTTGCCTGTGGATGGCTCGCGTGACCTGGCCCAAGAACTAACGTGAAGTCGGTGGCGCAGTTGACTATAAGCACAGAAACTGCGTAGCGTTAGCACATATTACGGGGGTCTGACGATGGAGTCGTTTCCTTGATCTGTGAGGCGTAAACACATTGACGCTTTGCTTTCCTCAATGACCTTATACACTGCAGACTGCATTTGCTGGGAATTAGTCAGCCTATTACCGGGTAATGGCGCCCCAGTCTGGTACAGCACAAGTACCTTTCCACTTGAGATCCGGTTCCTCTCCTAAATGGCGTGTGAGAAATCACTTCTGCCTCCACTAACTAAGAGGGTATGCACATTTCCAGATCCCAATACTTAAAAGCAGCAGTTGGACAACTATTCAAAAATGTTGCACAACACTCGGTTAACTCAACTTAAGGATACAAGTACTACATGGAAAAGTAGTATTCGAGTTTGCACTTCCTAGGCTGAAGTTGCATCTTTGGCTGTGCTGAATCATCTGGAGCCGTTGCCACCCCACTGGTCAATCCTCGCCTATAGCTGGAGCGAGTGGTGAGGCCTAGTGGGTAACTTCAAGCGAACACCTCGAAAGTACCATCTACCTGTACGTCAGTGCTCAAGTGGGAAGCACGCGAGATCCGCCTTATTGGATGTGATGCCATCATTGCCCGTGATGGTGCAATGCACTTGAGACTTGAGGGCACAATCACTTCACACAAGCCGTGTGGTGAAGCCCGTAACTCTACAGTCACACATTCACTCGACTCCAACTCAGCAAGCCTCCTTCTACCCACTTCTCACTGACCAGACACCTCCCCGCTTTCCAACCTTCTTGCAGACGCTTGAAGCAGAATTGTAAACTTGATGCTAGCGACGGTCGATGGTTCTATCTCCACCTCAAATAGTGCAGCTAAACGCCAACATTAGCTTTCTCACTACCTGAGACACTGGTCCGCAGCAGGACAAGGCATACTCCGGAACCTATCCTGCAGCTATACACATGCCAGCTAGGACTAAATCGGCTCCCTCATTCCCAACCATCGTTCCGTCAAAACCATTCAATCAATGCACGGTCGTTCGAAATAACCGTCATCTGTCTTCAGGTAACGCAAGAAAGCGATTGCAGGCATTCTTCTGCTGCTGGTGGTAGATATGCTCTGCTTCATTCCACTCTCATACTGTACGGGATTCGGTGTCTCCAACTCCACCTGGCTGGATTTCGTGGTTTTTGAGTGAATTTCTGTTGAGGAATGTGCACAACCTTCCCTACGTTGAGTTTGGGTGTGTATTTCTTAATTTACTTTAATATTTTAATTATTCACCTGTACTTCTTAGCTCTATGCCCGTCTTGCACTGGAATGTTTGTATACTTTAATTAACTCATAAATATCTCCTTTTTACTTTGAGAACGGTAACGCTGTTACATTCTGGAACATTTACTTCAATATATCCGTCAAAATCTTTAGGAATCTTCATCGTGTTGCACAATCCATTTATGCTTACATTATTTCTTTTTAGTAGTTTGCCGCGGATTTATTTTTAGTCGTAAAACTAAACATTGCGACATGAGCTTCCACTTGCCAATTCAAGCAACGCAGGCAGTCCTCTAGTAGCAAACACACTCTTTAGCCAGTCCGCAGCCCACACGACAGGTAAGCCCACCAATTAGGCGCTGGTGCTGTCAGTGAGCGTGGTGTTAACGAATGGTGGCGGCAGAATATGTCAAGCTATGCAGACGCTAAGCGCAAATTGGTCCAATTTGACCTTGAAGTCATTCTGCACTGCCTATGCACGCTGGAAACGCGCAACCATTCTTTGTTGCGCTGGTGCTTTCCTTCGCGACTTCATTGTGAGCATATAAAGGGTCCATTTTTTTGACCTTATAACCAGAAGCTTCGATCTCTCATACCCTTGTGTGAGCTAATTAAAAACCGTTGAAAATGGTTTTCATTTTTCTTGTAGCCATTTCTAATGCTCGTACCTACTTACCTGCTATTGCGCTTTCCACAGAGCGATTGTTATGTGTCATAGTTTATTTACTTTCCAGCACTATCCATGTTCATGAGCTTTTTAACGCTGTGTTTGGAAAATTTCTTCAATATTTCTTTTCATTAAGGTACAAGTGTCATAGAGATTGATTAGGCGATGAAATACAGTATCCGCACCATTTTTGCGGTGTCTGCTGGATAGTGTTCCCATTGCACTCAAATAGCCCCATTCACTTTGACCACATTTCCTTCCCCAGATGTCGCGTTCCACAACTCAGCGCACCTTCTTCAAGGATCTGCAGCAACTTCACAGGACCATTGAAACCTCAACGGATGGTCAGGCAACCATTGCAAGAAGCGACGAAATGTCTGTTAGGGTATTGCTGAGACCCTAATCTGGCTGCAACGCACATGCAGAATTCACTCTAGACGAGAGTGCTTTGTACAGCTTACGCATCTCTAAGTCCCAACAACTGTCCAGCTGATAATGCTGCCACACTTTTGATTCAAGTAGATGTGCCTAGTAGGGGTGACAAATATGAATCAGGTTGCGCAATAATTTGTTTTGTTGTGTGTGGGAGCCAATGGCTTTCAACTTCTTGTTGAATGGTTTCGCATTCTCTGGTGCAGTCGCACAATAATACTGCAGGCTTTATTCACCTCGTTGATGCCAATCATTTGCAGGCACCCTTGAATGCGCAATTCCTATGACAGCTCGTCTCAAAATCTCACATACCTTAGCTCTAAACGACAAAACTCTCCAGAACATTAACGATTCTAAATCGACTCAAATAAGCAAGTAATTGTGCAAATCATCGACAATGCTGAGAGACGTCACTCAATATTTCATTAGGTAAACATTGTGCAAAACGCTTAGCTTTAAAGCTGTTCTTTTGAGGCTTAGCGTTGATCACACAAAATGCACTTTCGATGAACTCACCTCAGCATGCTTTGATGCACTGTTCGTTATTTAGATCGCCATGAATAGCTAGCCCTTATAGTTTATTGCAGAGATTAATTAATCTGGGGAGAAGGTCGTACACTAGATGCCGACCCTTCAACAGCCTTAGCAGTAACTTTGATTTTCATTCCAGTTATTAATTCAGATCAGTTACAGCTACTATCACTGTGTTGAAGAGTTTCACTCTGCTTCATTTAGATCAAGTGTACTTCCTCTTATTTATGGGACTCCCCTGAAGTGACCTTCGATTCTCCCATATTTCATCCTAGCATCGACGCTCGAACCGGGTCAATATGTCTGAGTCTCTTCAGCAAGTGGGAGAGGCAAGTCACTTCCTAACATAACGCGATTCGTTAGTGCCAAACAACAGATTTAAATGAGGAATTATAGCAGGTAGATGGAATGCTTTTGTGAAACACACACTGAGCTGGCACTCTCTAAGGCGGATTAAATAAAATCGCAAGCTTGCGGGAAGTTGTAATGCAAGCAGGGACCGCGGAAAGCACGGCGTCTTGCACTTACTGCATGACACTCGAGAACCATTGTCCGTGTATGCCAACCCCCACTTTGTGCAAATGCTGTCTACTCAAATTAGTGGATAAATTAATGTGCAGTAACTACATTTGAGCACGAGTAAATTCCACCTATTCGCTCGTCATCAAGTTCGCCCCACTTGTGCAGCTGCTACAGCCTGCTGGATGCAGTGAAGGCAGTGCTATACCTGATCGAGCACTCAAACTTCGCCTCGGTTAACAACTCCTTTGGGATGCTCGAGAATCCGCAGCAATTGCCTTCAAAGACGGTGCGGCTGCTTGCCGGACTGCCTGTTAAAGGATACCGCTTCGCGTCCAACACTGCGTGGTGTAATTGGGCTTGCGCTAACGGCTGTCTATTGAACCGCGAAGAGGAGGTGGATGAGACAGAAGAATTTGAGGCTGAGGTGAAGGAAAGAGCAGTAGCAACGGAGGGCAAATTAAGCGAGGCTGGTCCAGCAAATAAATTGAAGATTGTTAATTCTGCTGAAGACGCCGCCTTGAATGATGAGGTAGTTCAAACCTGTTGACGTGCAAATAAGCTTGATTCAAACAAGTATCTGTAGGAGCGGCGAAACCATGCAACTAATGCTACGCATCAACCTAAGCACAAAGCTTTAACTGCTCTGTCTCAGCAGGAAAGTTAAATCTTTAACGCGTATGCATCTGCACAAGCATTATGTTCATTTCAGGAGTCCAGTATGGGTGTGTGAGATAAAATTTCGATTGCCACATCGGATACGGTCCCGTCTTTTGCCAAGATACGCTATTCCATCGATGTTCAGGATGATAGCCAAATCTGGAGTCTTTACGAACTCAAATGCATTCCGTGCGATATTGCATTCCAACGTATATTAAGCTGGGAACCAGACAGCGGAAATTCTGGGAAGTTACCATCATCGAAACGAAATGTGTTTACTTTACAGGACTCTCTTTACCGGCAATGTCTTGCGAGAAAACCAGATTCATTCAGATTTCAGGCAAACATCCAGCACATGCCCATGGTTCCCTTTCTCTACGAATCCCTGCCCTTCCTTCTACTCCTATTCACCATATTGTTCCTTTCCAGAACTCGACAAGTTGCTTGAGACTGACAAACCCATAGACAATGTATTAGCTTCAGACTTTTGCATGTGGTTGGCGCTAGATGGTCAGAGCATCAATGATCTTTTCAGTCGAATTTTCTTTGAAGAAGAACGACCAAATGCAAACTTTACCTGCTTTTCGGATGTCGACGATGGCAGTGATGGCAAAAGTGAAGGTATTGGACGCTTATTCGATGAGAAATCGTCTGATTACGAAGACGCAGACATATCATTCGAATAACCACCTGACGACACTGACAAGCCTAAAATGGCAGCACACAACGAGATGTCCACCAAAGAGGCAGACATGGTTTCAAGACCTGAGTCCTCACCCATGGGTGACGAAAACAGCTATTTAAACAAAACTGCTGGCAGTAGAGCGCACTCTTCCTCACCTGCATCATCTGTAACCTATTCGGAAAACTGGCAATCTTGTCCCTCACTGAGGAATTGTACACATTGCGGCTATGAATTCAATGCAATGAAGGCGTTAGTTAATCTGGATTTATCTCCACAATGGAAGTGGGTATTTCGTCAGACTTGATGGCCCATTCGATTCGCACCACAGCAAAATGTGGACCTCTCAATGACGGGCTTTTCCATTCCACCGTGGCGAGTCAGTGTGGGTCGTTTGCTGTCGGACGTCTGCCGATTTTGTGCAAAGAATCGTGAGATGAGAAATCTCGTCCTCCTTGATCCCATGGTGCGTTGGTTTAAGGCACTCATTGTTCCTCTGGATCGAGTCATTAACTCCGACTTTTTAGTGCACATTCGCCAAATTGCATAATATGCGGCAATTTTTAATAACCACATTAGAATGAATGATCAAGTAGGACTTCTAACAGGACCTTCGGTAGTCTGACGCTAAGACTGCGTGTTAAGCATTCAGCGAATGTACAAGCACTGGCATGTGTGTAGAAGTTTGTTCGTGTAAATGTGGGGCGTTGGCAAAGTGGGAGGATTACAATGCGGTCATTTTGATGTATGTGCATAGGCACTGTCGCCACTATCGCCTCTGCTCAACCTGATGCGTCACTGCGTGGAGCCGAGACCTTGCCTTAGTGGCCCCCTCTCTCGCCCTCCTACCACGTTCCCATTCCTGTAACAACACGGCAGGGAGGGACAGAAGGCGATGACAGAGGAAGAGACAATGGTGCTTATCCCGCAGCTGCCCATTTGCGCTTCCTTACCGTCACCGCTTTCCTCACGAATTGGGTGGCATGGCTATCAGGAGTTGAGGCCTACATGGTGCTCGGCACGTCGCGCTTCTGCCTGGCCTTCATTAGTGCCCCTGTAGCCGCGTATATACTGCAACCCCTTAGCCTGGGCTGTGGACAGGCACCGCCTCTCGATCTCTGGCCCTTGTGGCTGCTCCGCCGCCTATTTACTTTGTCCCTGCGATTACCTTAACTTCGTTTCATCCCCTTCCTGCACAGCCACTACCATCTGCAATTTTTCTTCCCATTCTCTGAACTCGATGAGGTCTAAGGTCGATCGCCTTCCCCAGTTTCCCCCTTTTCAATTCTGCTCTCCAACCTGCAAAACACCTTCAATTGGGCTGTTTCCATTTAATCCTCATTTTTATAGAAATACCCTTATGGTGTTAAAATAATGGCGTGTTTTCCATTTCCTACCTACAACAATGGCGTTTAACATGGAATTCTTTTATGCTGTTTGCTTTCTGACTAAATGTTGTATGATGCAAATAAAAAAGCCTAAAGGTGTACTTTTAATTTTGGAAGGATTTTCCTGATTTAGCCGAAGTTATTAGTCTGGAGCTACAATTGTTCATACCTTCCAAGGTTGATTGATTGATTGATTGCAAATCTAATCTTGTACAGTGTTCTCATAGATAGAAATGTACCACCCGTTGCGGCCAACCTTAAAGGCCTCAGTAACAAAAAAAGGTTCCGCTACGTAAAATTTACTCTGGTGCGCATCGGATGGGCTGCCACTTCGTAAAGAGTTGTCTTCCTTCCAAACCCACTGAGAGGGTTACCATAATTCGTCACCATCCATGCACTGCAAATGCAATTACCTCATTCACCACAAGAATTTTAGACCAGTTATCAAATTCACAATTCCCAAGGGTTCCACTTTTGTGGTCTTATGCTGACCACTACATGTCAAGGCTAAATTGTCAAATATTATTATATCATATCATTTCTGGAGGTCTGAGGCTATCGTTGATTGGTCCCAACGTTATTTACTTTTAAACCATTCGACCTGGTCGTGTAATTGGTGCCGCAGCTTGGCCAGTTTCTATACTGACAGCTTCAAAATTGCATTCATCTACGTACTCACTGATGGTAAGTTGTTGTTCACCGCCTTCTTTAATTGTGGCCATGATGTGCTTCATAATTGCAAGGTTTTCGCATTGTTTATTTATTGGCTCTAACGCAACAAAAATATTCTTTACTCTACCATCACTGTCGAACACTTTGTGTACTTCTTTAACCCACTTGCTAAACTTCTGTGGCATTTCGGCTGCATAAATATAGTAGACTTAAGTTGATTCCTTAAGTAAAAATGCTTCATTACCTCTGGAAGTTAATTGATGTCACTTGTGACAATCAACTACAGAGAGAGGCGTTATTGTAAATTCATCACTGTACTGTGACTTGTAACTTCAATTCGTGGTTGCCAACGTTGTCGAAAGCTGAGGGGCTGCGCAATTTGCTAGACATTGACTTAGGTTTTAAGCATCAATGCAGTTGAGCCACTTTTAATTGATTACAACTCATCAGGTAAATAAATTCGCATTTATTTGATTCGGTTTCATTAGTTCTCCATAGCATGTCCTATAAACTCGCTTTCCTGTCAGTAAAGCGCAAAGTGAGGGTCTGGAGTACTTATTGCATAGACCACACAAATCACCACATCCCACCTACATGAGTGTGTTGGAGAAAGTGGGAATGCCTATAATTAAAATCAGGCCCTGCCCTGTCACCATTAGCAGGCGTGTTAATACCCGCCTAAATTGATGTGTGCACTCCACGCAGGTGGTGAACAGGTGACTTCGCTCACAGTGGGTACCTTACCTCCTTTTCCTACTCCCCTTTTTTCCTCCCCTCATATTTGCATCCTGCACCACCGCACCGGATCACTACGTCTTGCCACCAATCCAACACTGTCTCTTATCCAACCAGCGTCGTCTCACGATTCTCATCAGTCTGCCCAGGCTAGGGAACCGTAACAACACATCCTTTCATCAAATGACGATGCATTGTTCACGCACAAGGTGCCTGTGTTTTAGGCAGTTAACGGCCTGTTTATTCGTGAGGGGTGCATGGACCTTTGTATGAATTAACCTCCTTGAATTTCTCTGTTCAATTGCAATCTAAAACGGAAGTGTTGTAGGCTAATATGATGATAACTAACACCCAACTTCAAATCTTTTGGAAGTCTGCTGAGTCTGTTCGGTGTTCTGCTACTCCTATGCCCGTCTTTGTCCAAGTGGGCAACATACTCAGCTTTACAAAAGGCGTTTTTGGGTTGCTGCTTTGTTCATTGGAGTGTATAAATTTGATAGACACTAGATTGCAAAGTTCTGCAGGTTTGGCACTTCGGAATATGTTTTTGGGTGTGGCCTTTATTCATCCGCCCAACAGCATCGTGCCACTTTCGTCACATCTGTTCCACTCTTAGCGCTTAATCAAAACCATCAGTGTAGCAGAATGAGGCAAATGGGTTGCTTGTAATTGGAAAGGTGGTCCAATGGATACTGAGATCAAGGTCGTGATCGAAATCGCAGGATTGGGGGGATCGCTGTTCCGTCGCCATATTATCAATGTGCGAGTCACATGCACTCACTTAATGCTCTTAGAGGATTGCAGCTTCCCGTGCTGACGAGTGGAGGGCAGACAGCGATTGGGATGGCAGACCTCCTCCTGATCTGCATTGTGACCTCTTCCACATTCCCACCTGGCAAATGTGTCGAACCGATTATGGCCAGTCGCATGAGCCAATGAATTGAAATCCTACCCCCGCATACTTAGTGCACCCAAATGGAGTTCAAACTCTTGTATCCCTTTTCCTTCTATTCCCTACTGAATCAAGACACATTTGAAGATGGTTAGGGGAAGCAGAGCAGGTTGCCTCTACAACTTGCGCTACGGTAGATTAACTCAAGCGAAAGCCTTCCAGATGTTGACAATTCATGCATTGAGAAAGCAACACAGCGCATCGTCAGGAGTTTGTGCAGGGGCAGAAAGCTGAGCAGTGCCCAAAACTTGCTTGAAATGTAGTATCTGGTGCTACTTTTTATGCGACGCCCAAGTAGTCCTAAAATTTACGAATAGCACCTGACCCGCTCAGTAGGATATTGAAGCCAACTCCCTGTTTCGCTACCGATGGAATCACAAATAGCTCTTGCAGTGCCCTCTATAAGGACACGGCCATACCCATAAATAGCTTCGATGAACTTACATAGCTGCTTCATGTTAGTCCTAACGATAGAAAAGAGGAACATTGCGAGCTGATAAGCAGAAACGCGAAAATGTTGCCATGACAAAGCTCTAGACTGGGTCCAGCAAGTTTCGTGTGGTATTCGGTAGCGGCCGGTGAAGTTAGACCCAATATTAATCACTTAGACGCAGACCACCTCCTTTAATAGAAGGTGAACCGCCTGACGGAAGGGATGATTCAAGATCAAAGTCACCGTGAACCTACGCGATCGTGCTGACAAAGAAGATCAACTCTAGTGAGCAATTGAGCATGGACACCAATAATCTGATCGTCGTAACAGAGACGGACGCATTTCATCCACTCCCCATAAACGGATCGCTAGATTAGTCAACTGGGTCTAGATAGTTCTCCACCTTTAATTCAACTTCGGGGCAAAAGAATTTGGAAGTGGTGGAGGCAAACAAACAGAAAAAAGTTTTGGCATTGCCGAATTCGCTACAAGAATTTAAAACAATGCCATGTAACTTCTGGCATAGCCGCCAGTTCCCAACACCTTGCGCAGCCGGCACAAGTAGGTTTATTCCCGAAGAAAACTAGGACCTTCTTGTCTTTAATATGGACATCCGAGAGCATAACGTCAACCTAAAACCGGTGCTGGACAGCCTGTGAGATGTGGGATTTATATTGAGCCTAAAGAATTGCCGTCTTCTGCAACGACCTATTACACTTCTAGGGCATGGACCCGCCAGAAGGGCGTCAGTCCCCAAATATCATGCATAGTGAGTGAGGACATGGCCAGTACCACCCAAAAGACGAAGCTCAGAAAGTTCTCAGGTTTGACAGATTACTGCTTCTGAATAATCTTGCTTGTTATTACTGTAAGTCACTCAACAACATGAAGAACCTGTCAGTATCCTTCACATCGGTTCTGATAGCCTGCCAGAAGCGCGCGTGCCGAAGATGGAGGGGGTTCCGATTAGCTAAGGTAATGCCTTATTCGACTAATTGCTTTTCTTCCATCCGTCCCTCTTTTTATTTGCGCACCGGCGTTTCTGCCGCGTTCCATCCACACAATGCGCGATGCGAGGCACAGAATACCTCTCTTAAAAATAAACCCTTCTTCTTTTGATCTGGCACTTATAAGTCGTTATCAGAAGTGCCTCAGCTAATATGAAGGAAATTTTCCAAGCTTTACCTAAAGTGCCAGTTTTACTACCTTCCAGGAGTACAATCCTACATGCCTATGCAAAAGATCAAGGCGGCAAAACCTACTTTGTCTCCTGGATCTTAGGCAGGAGTTCGACCACTGTTAAGCGAGACCATTCTAGGCCAATAGCGTAACCCAGATTCAACAGGACTCCAGCACTTCTGAAATGTGTGCAGGAAAACAGTACCTTTCGCCCTGGAAGTCATATTGCCTGGAGACCACGCTGGACGTATTAATCTCTTTGATCGTGGCTTTTTCAGAGCATGCAAGGGATCCTCGTATAAGAGAACCATATCGAAGTCGGTACTTCGCGCATTTCTTTTGCGATGTTTGGTACCCTTGCTCAAGGATGTGGTATTGACTGCACTGCACCACCACCCATTTTTGCAGTGACTGGTCTACAGATTAGGGCAGCTATAGCGCCATGCATTCTTCCATTCCTGCACTGCTCTGTGGAATTGTACCCTCACGACTCCTTTTACCATCTTGCAACCAAGCAGGCTATCTGTCGCGCTGATTTCAAACAAACCATTCAGCGTCCAATAATCTGTCTCCATTACGGACATTCTTGTTATCGAGTTATGTCCAAATTGTCTCTCCATCAAGTTGGTGGCAAATAGTTCGCTCTGAGTTGCATTTCTCTGTCTTCGTTTTTGCTGATTTGGTACAACAATGACAGATTCGCTCATTTCTTTGTTTCTCTGCTTTTTGTGAAAGTACCCCACACACGTCTTCGTCGCTAGCTTCAGCACCCGGAGTACGCATGGTGGGGCCAAAGATTAAAGATGTTAGAATGGGCTCGGAGTGAGCTACGTGAAACAGTTTACATTCAATCCCCACAGGCCAACAATTTCGTCTGTAGAATCATAGGGCATCTTTGGTTGGCTCCACAAGAAGGTTCTTTGACCTATAATAAGTGACTTCTTTGCTTCGCTGCCAAAGGGACACTCAAATACCCATGCCACAGGTGATCATACCTTATCCAAAATGCAACAGTGGACCACTTTATCTCACACAGCTCGTCCACGTCCATCAAAAAGCGAACGCATTATCACCTGCCAAAGCCCATTCAATCCTCGCTTTGCTCTGTTTGCAAAGTGGTGCAAACAAATGAGTAACACTTATAAATTTACAAATGGCAGAAATTTTGCGGGAGCATGCAACACTGTCGAGGCTCCACCGTAGCTTGGAGAGGGAGGTGTAGGTATCAGGAATGGTGAGAATTCAGGATTTACAGGATTTGTTGCACTTTCCCATTAAAGTGGTGCCCAAAGACACCATTAATCATTCCAGAGTCCCCTTCCCTCTTGACGCATGGTCTTCATGAACTCCACGATGATAACCATGCTGCCACACCGACAAATCGCACTTATAATCCGCCTTTGATAGTGGACCTCTTGTCTGCATTCAATTTACACACCACCAACATTTAAAATCCGCGAAACGAAAACAGTAGGCATGGGCCGAAAAAAGCCTTAATAAGCACGAAGGAAATGAGGTCTAAATAAAATTGCAATCATGATGCCACTATACCACGTGAAGCAGTAAGCGCCAGCTCTCGTTACAAAAGCAATAAACATCATTTATCCAAAATGACACAGACCAGCGCAAGCGCCTATATGCAACTAAGTACGGTGATGAAACGTTTCTTGTGAAAGAAGGCGTCCACGATCGTGAGTACCCATACCAGCAGGAGACTTCAACCTAGTCAGAAATTTGACATTTGAACTGTGTAGACGTCCATCTGTCAGTGGCAATCCTGCAAATGTTGGTTTTCAGCCCACCCACACAGTGGTAATTAATAAGACGCCAGGAGCTTATTCAGCTCAACTAGAACAAAACGTCCCTCCAACTTACAGCTGATCAGTGCCTTCAGGCGCGCCTGCTACTCTAGAGTATCCTCTCCACTACCGTAACCCACTGAATGGACACCACAATTGGAATGTTTAAAAAGCCGAAGTGATGCGATAGGCATGGAACCGTCCCCTCTGTATGCCACGCTACACACCAGCTGCAACCTTGTCACCGTCAGCTGGTCCCAGTCGAGATTAAACATTACCAAACGGTTCGCATTAATGAAATGACGACCGTGGGACAGATGCATAGGTTGTGAAGTAGTACACATGCTTAATTTGTTGACAGCCTAAGAGATCATCCCCTCTTTAAACGACGTTGTAAGTGGGAGTGAAATCGCAGGGTTATTATGCGAAAAAATTAAACGCAGCGAGGACTCGCCAGGAAAATAGGATAAGGGACAACTATTTAAAATAAAGCGCGTAAGATCTACTTATCAATACCTTCACTTTAAGAAGGACAACCGCTTACAGGCTCCAGGCAAAGGCGGCACAGAGCAAAAGAATTGGCAATAAAAGTGAGGTTACATGAGTAAGTGTTACTTAATTTCGGATGTTAAAGGCCAAATGAGATGAAAAGAACCTGAACCTACTGATAAGTTAATTACAAGCTTGGAGCTTGGAAATGAAGAAAATTAGCGACCGATCAACGGGAGCCCTATGTCACAGGTTCATTAAAAACTAAATTGATCCTCGGTTATGATAAATGCGATTGAACAATTGTAGACTTTTAATCATCACCCAAAAAAGGCACTACTAAATCGAGATCTTGCAAAGCGCTAAGCATAGGCGAAAAAACGCAGGTAAAATGAAGTGAACAACAAACTGAATCGTTAATCATTCAAACGATAACAAGATATCTTATTTTGAGAGGAGTAACTTTGTGCTTATCAACAAATAAATGTCAGCAGAGTGGTGAGCAGCAATAGTGCAGAGGTCAATTGCACAAACAGTACACATCAAGCACTCGATGAGGAGCCTCACGTCTATTAATTGGTGGGTCCCTTCCTCCATGCGTTTACACTCATCATACTAAATGACACGGCCCTTTTGTCTATCACGTCACAACGCAGGATTCACGGTAGTGCGCTGCTTGCACCCTACTTCGCTGATCGCCAAGATGCCCTTTCGCAGCGGTACAGCCTCAATGAAATACCCGTTTCTTGGAGACTCAGTGGCAATATAGCCGATATACCGCCTCATTTGTTCAGTTGTCCCCATGTTCCGTCGTATAACTCGGTATTTGCGTCCACCCATCACCTGAGTTAACAAATATTTTAACCGAGAAACATCCGCGTATCTGGACTGGTATTTTGTGTGACAATGGCGTAGACTGCACGTCGAAGTCTCGTTCACAATAGATTCTTTGTTCACATTGCGTTCGCTAATGGTGTAGAAGACGACATTCAAGTCACCAGTAAAGAAAAAAGCCTAAATACCTTTTCGGAGAGCAAAACAGTTCTATCCATCCAACGAGCATGACAAATTCCAATAGCATGATTATTGTAACACTTTAGGCAATGTAGCTGTTGCACTACATCTGTGAAAAGACTTCGAGGCAAGGATAAATAACCGATTCGTCAAAAGACAGCATAGACCACATTAACTTCTAGGCTGTAACCACTTTGTATCACTGCGAAGCAGAGAGCAATAGCAAGGCCAAACTCCAAGTTTGGCTGTTTCTCAGTAATATCTTGTAGCTTATTAGATGCATCAACATAGACAGGTACACTCTTGTCATCTTTAGGACCCAGACCATTATCGGTGCCATGTAAAAAATGTAATTTAATAGTTTTTACTTGTTTGATCAACAGAGCTCATCTAGCCAAAATACTACCGCAATTAAAACACCCAACGCAATTAACTATAATGACGATAAGTGCTAAAAACGATCAATGGTCTTGAGACTGCTAAGCTAAAAAAGTCGTTTTTTGAGTACGTAACCCTTTAATCATAGGATTTCTCGTTACTGCCCTCCTGCTTCGTTTCTTTCTGTCTTCACATCCTCCATCCCCGTCACCTCTCTCTTTATCTCCTCGTCCCTCCCAACTTCTCACTCCGCCGTTCCGGAGACATCAGAGGCCAAAGGAGATAGAGATAGTAGAAATTAGGGGTAGTCATCGGTCCCTTAATCAATTCATACCCTGCACTACGCTTATTGTGCTGCGTTTAATTTACATGTCTCCTACATGCATTTACATCCACCAGTCGGAGGGGCGCAGTACCTCATCCCTATGGCGAAGTGAAATAGGGTACGCCGAAGAGGCGGTCACCTTATACGAAATCAGCCACACGCTGGCTAAGCCCACCTTCTGCTTCAGCTCCTCGGGTTGGGTGACAATGTCGAAGAGGGACCAATTTGAAGATCAGCCGACACACCTTGGAAATGAGAAGGTAGACAACCACGTCAAGCAGACACTATAGACCTTCAAGTATAGGGTTTTTGTGCATCAGCAACAAAATACCTCTTAACTCTCAGTTATTGCAAAGCAAACCACCTCTGGTATGTGTCTTATTTGTCGAAGACCTGTCCAATTTTGCATGGCCTGCTAGAATTCGGATAAATCCCTGTATTCTAAGGCATCTGATTACACTATAGACAGTAGACTGGCTCCCGTACAGCTTCAGGCAAGGTGTGAAGTGCAACAGTGTCTGCAGCAATGGGGAGAGAATGGTAAAAAACTGATCTGCTAAACTTTAAACCAATAGCACTTGATTAACTGGTGGTCCTCCTTAACACTTAATAAAGTGAAGTAGACATATTAGACCCGTTGGATTATTGCCGCTGTACATATTTGAGTTGCGGATCTCCATGGTGAGTATCTGGTTGAAAGAGTGTGGCTGCAATAACAGGTCTGCTCAAAGTTGATTCAAGGTTCTGTTGGTCACTTTTAAAAGACCGAAAGGACGCAATTTGATTCTCGCAACCCACATTTTAAAAAAGCCACCTACAAACTAAGTTTTAGAAAGGAAATAAATGAATTAAAGAGATGGGGTGGCACGAAAGTAATTGGCGATTCGATAGGGGCTCACGATTAGAAATGTCGACACAGCATGTGAGATGTTGGTGGTTCCTTCAGATGAAAATTGTAAATAAAATAATTTTTGTTTCAGCTACTACCCTGTGGAGCGATGCTAATCAAACCATCTCCTCAAAGTTACTGTCATCTTACCTCAGCGTAAATACTTATTGTACGCATCTTCATCAGTAGAGTGCCACTTGACATTCATTTAATTTAGCTTGTTTTTCTCTCCCTACTTCCGCGGCATGTCACCCCGTTCGAATCCCGTCCTTTAATGATTGCCCAGCTATACATCCGCTTGCATCATTATCGCATGACCAACCATGCTTCTCTGTGTTACCAAGCCTGTAATGGCAGAACTGTAGTTAGTTGACCCTTCCCAAGAACCACACATATTGGAGATATGCCTGTTAGCCACATTTAGACTGACTGTGGGAAATCACGTGCCATCTTAACAGGGTATGTGGGATAGAATGCTTCGAACCTAATGTAAGGCGTCGTAGGTTTGAGAATAACTGACTGCGTTCCTTTGTCAGTTAATGGGCAGCAAAACCGCGGCCTACACGAGCTGTGAATACCGACGCTCGTCCGGGATCCCAGGAGTGAATATGGCAATAGCATTCGAAGTGCATAGTTGGTAACGAGTTATGATATCCTTACCAGTGGTTTAGAAGGAGGACTACTCTTTCCAAAGTGACAATCCATTCAACGCTTCTTTGTCTTGTTCGACGTGTGTGCGTGTTGATGTGACAAACAGAGCTTTAGTAGTTGCGTATGTGTGTGGGTGATTGACCATGATTCTATTGCTACCTGGGAAAGTGGGATTTCTGCTACCCTTGACTATTGTCCAGATGACTTGAAGGCTGTTTTAAGAGAAAGGCATACTTCCGTTCTTCCAATTGGTCTGTTAGCATGTGTCCAAAGAGTAATTGTAGTAGTTGAAAAGAAAACAAAATTTCGCATGAGTTGTGCCCAACAGCATAATCTTCCATTCCAAGCTTTAGATAGGATCTCCGCTTGCATGTTCATCTCGATTTGTAAGCAAGGGCTTTATCCATTGTTTTTTGTATTCTCACGGTATCCTTCATTTTTTAACGATACCTGCTTCACAATTACAGCACAATTCTCTAGACTGACCCTGAAATACAATTTGCATGCTACTCCAGGGAATACAACAGTTGAGGGAGTCAATGCTTGTGTGTTAGGTTCATAAATAGTTTACGATCTATTCCCAATTAATTTTACTGCTACTGTGGGCATTTGTTTCCAAATTACTTCGTTATTTTGCGAATAATTTGGCCTTTTTTATGCACAAAGATGACTTGCTACGTTTCATTTGTAGGCATTTATTAAAATTCGATTTCGCTATTTTGCACGATGTTTGAAGCCTCGCAATTCTATCTTAATCCGAAAACAAATAAATAAAAAGCGGAATTAGTAGAGCATAAAGTCCTGCTAATCCCAGACTTACTCACGTGGGCGATGTATGATTTCACTTTCCTGAATTATATTGAGAAAATAATAAGTCTCACCAAGGTGAGATTTCAGCTAAGTCGCACCCGGATAATCTGAAGGTTGATTTGTCACCATTTTACTCGCCCGTTGAGAAATCATGTCTACAATAAAATTCTGCTGGCTGATTGTTCAAGCGATGAGTTATTTGTGAAGACTTTTGTTTAACCAAAGTTCTGCTACCAAGCTTAAGTAACTCCAGCGTTTCAGATGATCAGAACTGAATGACTTTACCAGTAAGTGAGTCCTACATCACTGTCTCTTACTTTCAAACCGCAGCTTGCATTTTGGAATGAATGCACACTTAAAACCTAAGACTTGGGTAGTGGATCTACGATAAGCATATGCCAAGGCCCAATTACTGTGTGATTTTAGTTAAACGAAGCCTTGATTTTGCGCATACGAATGAGATGACATTTTAGTGCTTTACATACTGTGGCTTTGTTCATAAGCGGCCCCAAACTCAACGGACATTAGATTGAAAGCTTTGTAGGTTGGACAGTTTGGAATGTATTCTTAGGTGTGGCATCCATTCACTCGTTCAACAGCATCAGGCCACTTTTGTTACGTAAATTCCGCTCTTGGCATCTATTCGCTTGATCAAAACGCAGCAAAGTGTGGCTGCTGCACTCCCACCACTGTTTTGAGACTTTTTTAGCCATGGCATTGAGCCATAAGATAACAGAAGAGGTGCTAGGCGGCTTCGGGCACGGCCAGAGAGCTATGCCACAGGGCAGCAGCGCAATTCACAATCCGTCCCCACAGACTCACAATTTTAGCCTGTAGAACCATAAAACGATTTTGGTTTGCTCCACAAGATGGTTCTCTGGTGTGAAATAAGTGACTCCTTTGCCTCTTCACCAAAGCGACACTCAAACATCCATGCCATAGGTGATGATACCTCATCCTAAACTTAACAGTGAGCCACCGCCTCTCACACGCCACACCCACGTCCAATAACAATCAAATATGTTATCGAGTCCGTTCAATCCTCACGCTCTTTTGCTTGCGATGGAACATTTACAAGAGTGAAATTTAAAAATTCACCACTGATGGAAAGTTTACAGGAATATACAATAATGTGTGTTTACGTCAACAGCGGTGACCTTTTACCATCTAATATCTCCACAATTACACTTCAAAAAGTGAAGAGATTTTACCCTTTTATCACGATGAAGTTAAGTAAGTATACTTGAATGAACGATAATAGTTGAGGTCAGAAGTCCGTCTAGATAAGTTTGCGACCCCTGTAATAATTTGACTTATTTAAACATCCATATACCACCTGGAATTCACCACTGGTTTGCACATGACTTTCAACAATCCTCCTGGAATCCAGCATCAATCCTGTTAGTCTTCGAAACATTCCTCTGCTTTTACCAGAAAACCAAAACGATCAAAGAAATTACTTGTTTGCACATAAAATTTACTGCCTAATAGCAAGTAAGTTTTCAAGCATGCACACAATTGTCACGACACCAATCGGCACATCTAGCCTTCGCCTCTCTTTTCCGATTTCTCTATTTGAAAGAGATTTTGAGGTTGTTCCAGGGAAACTGGGGCAGGTTGAGGATATCTGCGTCTGCCCACAATGAAGCTGAGGAGTCTTCTGCCCAGGCCCTCTGAGGGCAAAAGTCCTTGTTAAATAACCTCTTTTGCATCTTTACAATAACTTCTACTTTTGCTGGTGAGTTTGTCTCTTTGATTGCAGTTATCTTTGCATTGGAAGGCAGCGGACTTACACACGCACACACACGCCATCGGATCACTTCCATTGGCATTCAAAGTGCTCTGTCTGGCCGATGGCAGTAACAGAAGACAACTTGCCATTCATCTTTCCGGTAGCAGGTTTCATTTTGGAATATTTGGAAAAATTGCACTGGAACTGAGTTGTTCCCGCACCTGTAGTAAGAGGTATGGAAGTATTTTATTGCAGAACAAAGACACAAGTTGTGTTCAAAGTGTGGTGGAGCTATTTGAGGTGCTCATGGTTACCTTTTGGCTAAATTGCCCTACATGGCGAAGGAGAAATCCTAGAGGATACGTTTACAATGATTTTGGAGGCGCTACAAGTTATCAGTGTCAACTCACTTCATCTAGTGACAATGGTGCATCCTTGCTTTTTCGTATTCGTCACTTCCAACCACGAACGGAAAACACTCCTTGGTGCGTAAATTGATGATATACCACAGTATCCGTTGCGGCGTTTAAGGCAATGAGGAAACAAGTTGGCACAGCTTATTCTTTACCGAAAAGTGACACAGGGCGGCTGAGGCGAATCATGACAATCTTACCGTTTCGTGATTGCGACAGAACCACAGATCGTATCGACACGGAAAATACGTGGCTAATGGCATTGCAAGTACTAAACATAAATATTGAATTGAGCAGGGAGCAGCTGAAGAATCGTACAATTAGAAGAAGAAGTTACAACGAGTTAACTAACCCGTTTAATTAAACAACGAGAATGGGAGGACCTGATGAATGCGAATAAGTTTGGTGTCTGACTTGAGTTACCATCAGGTATGATTTTGCCACCATTACTAAGGTAACAAATCAACTTGCTATGCCCCATTACCCATACGTTTTCTAGTTGGAGTATGTAGCACGATACGTAGGAGAGAAGGAGCTCCGTGGTGGAAACGCACATACATGCAGCGCCTGTCAGAAGCATTCATTCGCATCCATCAAGCTCTTTCCATTCTCGCTGTCTAATTAAATGGATGATCTCCGATTGCTCTTTGTTTAATGTCAAGCACAATCAATACCTGGACAGCAGGCGCATTCTCATCGAATTTTAAGGATAAGAAGGGCATTGCAAGTGTTAAATCAATCTATTAACGCTGAAGAAGTTGTTTTTGCCCTGTCTTATCATCAACTTTGACATTTATCACCCCACTAGATCCAGTCAAAGCAAACAGAAGAAGGAATCACCCCATTCCCTGGTCCCTCCGACTACAGATTAGCCTTCATGAGTGACACTGCTTGACAGGTTGACGATATGTCACATGGAGGTCTCAAGAAGAATGAAGTAAGAAATCGATCTTGTGATGGTTTCAGTCCTTTCCTCCTTCCTCTGGTTTTATCGCCGAGATGCGCCTGAGTGTGGTGCTTCGTCTACTGAAAGACATTTATAAGGCGCACTCAGACGATTCATATAACGTCTGCAAGTCACAAACTTAGCTGCGAATGGCAACCAAAAATGGTGGCTAGGTAAGGACCATAGATCAATTAAAGTATAAGGATTCTGACCCACATACATGCAAGGTGAATTTTGCTCAATAAATGCAGCAGGCGTTAGTACACAAGGAGAAATTGCATTAAAGACTTCTTTTCATCATCTGAATGAGAAGTCTCCTGAGCAGAAATGGTCATCGTGAGCGATGGAGTGGTGACTGTTGAGCGGTCAAAAGTAAAGTGGTTTAATGCTCTGAGCGAACTTAAGATCAGTGCTAGATTGAATATTAGCAGAGTTCATCAGAGTTGCTATTGGTCAACACTGGCTGCTGATTGGGCAATAGCCATGAGCGATGCTGCAAACGTGTCCACTCTGTACTCTGGGCGAGCACAACCAACACAAACTCCATCTCAGCGGCTGACGCTCACAAAGTGCTAATGCATCAGCATTTAAATGATCTTCTTGCGTGCCCACTGTAAATTAGGTTGAAGTGCCACATACTTCCTGGCTAAGAAGTGCACAGTCTTTGTGTAGTGGTAAATCGTGCCATTTTACACGATGTCATAGTGTCAAGTCTAGGCTTGATGTTTCAAATCTCAAACAGGTTTGCTATACAACCACCGATTTGCATCAAAGATTTGACTTCATTTTGAAAGATGCTGGGCATGAAGTTCGTTCATGTATTAATTTAAAAGCCATTGGATAATTTTAAGCCTCTGGTGAGGCGATAAAGAGCAAAAAGCGACTTCAGCCTCTCCCAACTATAGTACTGTTCTAGCATCCGGCTGAACAGATACCTCATGATGAAACAGAGAAACCCTAAATGTCCAGAAGGCGTTTGGCTTAAAGTACAAAATTAGGTAAAGAGCCTGAAGACAGGCAGTCGTGATAATGTGACGTATTTCAATCAAAGGAGAGCAGTGATAGTAGACTCCTCCCTTCCCTCTCGCTCTCCTCACATGCACTGTTATGTGAATCACAAAGGTAAGTTATGCCTACTCCCAAAAAGCCACCACGCTACACGTGCCACCAAGTGAGTCGGAAGACAATAATCACTTGTCCAAACCTCACACTCACACGCATTTCATCGCCCTCTACCATTCATCTTGCCATTTACATCATCGCCATTTCCACCACCCAGTTCTTCGTCAGTGCCTCGGTCTCGCTTCCTGGCCTATTCACCTTTGGTCTACTCCTTATCATCCACCTCCAACTCATTCTCATGCATCGTTCAAACATTGTCGTGACTGATATCCTAGTGCATTTTATTTATCAATGTAATACTGTTGATTGTGCCTTCAAGTTTGCCTTTTGAAGGATACACATATTTCTTCCACACATTCGATAAATACATGCTTGACTCAAATACATAGCCAGGGAAACGGGTAAAGGAATGAGTCTAGGAACGTATCAAAACAGAGGAAGAGGAATAAGGAGTGCAGTGCTACAGTGCTATGCAGGGATATTCAGCACTTACTATTCCCATTCTTCTTTTTACTTCAGTTCTGCAGACGTCCCGTCTTCGCCTCTCCCAACCATAGTTTCGTCCCTTTTGGTTGAACAAACTTGCTGCTTTATTTTAACCAGAGAGGCACAATCACTGCCATTGTTCTCCCTGATACAAGGTTGCAATCAGTACAAAACGCAACTTCACTACCTCCATAGCAGTCGTCAGGAGTGAGTTGGCCATTTTCTCACTCGATTAATATCTCGCACTGCTCTTAATGTCTATAAGTGCCCCAAATGTGTCTCTCAAAAAGGAAACAACAGGAGTAAAAGGCAAGAACAAGTACTTATCTTTAAGCACAGCAGTACAGGTGATCCTTGTCATTCTCTGCAGCTTCCTCTGCATTAGCGATGGTGCATAAAATTCGACCAAGATAAAATGCGCAAAGACAAGTGCTGCTTGTCCCTACGAAGCCACCTACAAGGGATGCTGCCTGAAGCCAACACCAGTCGGCATTAAGAGACACCACGTGACACGTGCTGCTAATCGATTCACACGTGTCAGACTCGAAGAGGTAACTCACACAGCAATCTGTCAGAAATGCTCTTCTACGCCTTGATTTACCTCCTATCATCTTCCTGCTTCGCACTGTCGTCCCTACCACCCATTTATGCATCAGTGCCTCCCTTTTGCTTCATTGTCTCTTCATCTCCTGTCTCCTTTTCATGCACCGATTCCATCGCCTCTCTCTTTGTCTTATCGTCACGCCACACTCCTCGGCCCACAGTTCCAGAGGCGTCTTCCTGTGATGTTCCCTTCTGCTCCATTACCTAATTTGCGTGCGTCAATTCAGTGTTTCCAAACCTGGTGTCCAGTGTGAGCTACATGAAAAGGAAATAGCATAGCTGATCTCTTCCAGGGCATCATTAAATAATTCAAATCCCTTCCATTAAGTTAATTCCTTCCCGTTTTACTCAGTCACGTGGCTAGATGGGCGGGTAAGTGAATCAGTTCAGGAATGGATTGGAGAAAAAGGAAAGTACTATGTCATGCTGCAGTGAAGTGCTCAGCAGAAACGTCCTATGATGTCCATTTTCAACCCTCTCTTCTTCCATTTTCGCGGTCTCTTGTACCTTTGTCCCATTTCAATCATTCCATCGTCTCATTCAGTTGAACATCCATGCTTCTGCGCTTCCACCGAAGAAGTGCATGCTTTGCCATTATCTGTCGTAATACGAGGTAATGATCGGGACACGCGTCTGAATCGTCCCTTCATTAGCTCAATAGCAATCTTTAGGGGTAAGTCGTTGGCTGTCCTAATCAATTTTATACCCTGCAATACGCTTATTGTGCTGTACTTACTTTTCCTATCTCCTACATATACTTGCAACCTCCAAATGAGGTGCGGCACCACCAGGAGACCTACTGATGCATAACAACTTGCTCAATATTCATTGTTCACTTTGGAAGCGCTTTAGCATAGTCTACATGACTATGCTTGACGAGGTCAGATCAGATTGGACTGTCAGAACAGATTAGATTGTTAACTAGGCTAGATTATGGTGGGTGTGAATTGAATGCGAAAAGGAGAATAGATGAGGCTATCTGATCTATGGTACGTGCCTCATCCTCAGAGGCGCCTAATAGGTTACCATTCAGGTCAACGCTAACAGATTTGGCCCATCTAATCGACTCATCACAATCCCATGCCGTGTAAAATGAGACTTACTCTTTCTTCCTCCCAGGTATTAGGGATCAAGGCACACATATAATAAATTGATCCGATGATCTCTTTGAAATGGATGGGGAGGGGCCCTCTTGTCTACCCCTCCTTTTTATGCCCCACACCATCGCATCTCCAGTGCGTCTCCTTCCCCTCTTACTTCGCTCAATAGGCCCCCAATTATTGCATTCAGCTCAACTGAAGATGATGGACCATGTACTTTTAACATTTTACACTCTTACCTTCAAATTCTAATTTCGTGACACGAAGAAATCTTGCAACTCGCAACTCAAAACTTCCCCGCGCTTCACTCACCTTCGCCTCCTTCGAACCCAACATCACTTCTCTCCTCCCTTCTTCTCATCCTAATTTTTCGCCCATCAGCACCCTCTTGATAAGTTTCCTTCAACTCTCCACCAGTCCCACTGTTGCATATGACATAATTAAATAATATAATGATGCATAACCTAGACTAGACTAGCACACGTTAGACAAGACGTAAGTAAACTACACTTTACCTAGAATTAAATCCTGTTTTGGCATAACCCAGCTTGGACAGCCATTAATTATCCATTTTTATGCTTCTTTCACCTGCTTTAGTTTGTTCTTCTCCTCGTCGCCTTGAAACCATCTCATAGTTCTATCTTCGCTTCCACTCATTCCCTCCAGAACAAAGGTAAGGGCGCTGATCCTACTTCGTTATTTGTAGGCTGGCCCAATTCCCGTTTTCCTACCTCACTCCCACCTCTTTTAATACACTTGTAGACAATCTCTATGCCCATTGTTCTAAAATTCCGGGTAAAAATGCGCTCATGCCTTCTCAGTCCATCTGTGCCCTTTTCACTACGTGTCTGCACCTGTCTATCAGCCCAAGCATGTATGATTGGTATTGCCCAAGTTTGTTTTCGTTCTCTTGGCGAGCCGCCTAAATTGTTGTTGCAAGGAAACGGGTAAGAACGTGTGTGTACATGTGTGCGTGTGGGTACAAAGGCAAACTCATCCACTCTTTCAAACTTGTCCTTTTAGACTACTACGTCCACAGTTCCATCCTGAGCGAAGCAAGATCTCCTTTGGTTGTATCTTAAAGGAATTTTAATTCCGCACTTCGCCAACGCTCCACCACCCACACACCCACCAACTCATTTCACTACATATAATCGCTGTTTTTCTACTGTGGCTCCTCTACTACCTTCCTTTCCTCACATTGAAGTGAACGTCTCATGGTTAAAGGAGAGTGGAACTGAAACGCCCATAAGTCTTCTCTCACAGCGGTCAACATTGTTAATGGGAAGCAGAATTGTGCAAAGTAGCATGTAGCAATGGTATAGTTCTTCATGCCAGGTGGAGGTGATTTGCCTCCTTTACCGTCGGTATCCTATGCTGTTTACACTAGCGCGTAATAAAGGGGATTAGTAAATGGTGGGATGCAGCGTAAGCTGTAGTAAATGAGGATGGCGAACCTACAGTTCGACGATTGTGGAAGTCGCAATCTATTGGCTGCAATACCTCATCCCAATGCTGAGATGAGATGAAGGATGCTGAAAAAGCATCAACCTTATGCGAAATCAGCCACACTCTGGTTAATCACATGCTTCTTTTTTGGCACTTCGGGTTCGATGACAATGAGAAGAGGGATTGACGTAAAGATTACCTGACTCACCTTGGAAATGAGGAGGTGGACAACCACGTTAAGCAGACACCACAGACCTTTGTGCATGCAGTTTTGTGCATCGACAGTGAACCAACTCTCAACCCTTTGTTATGATAAGACCTACTACCTGCGATATGTGCTCTCGAGATCCTGAATATTGTCAAATCCGAGCACTGATTTCCCTTGTTTCGCGTCTTACCCATGCTCTAGCCGCAGTAGCCAAACATGTGTTGACCGTCACATTTGCACTTTGATAAATACCACAGCAACTAGCAAAATTTAGCAAACACAAACCGGAACTGAGGTGAGCCGAATCCAAAACAAATGGAACCCAAGCGTCCGTTGTGCCCAAATCAAGACTGTGATAGTTACGCACTGCGGAAGTAAGCAAGATGAAAGGCAGCGTGTGATTGCAAAAGAAAAAGTTGCACAGCATCATTCATGATTGAAGCTGGATAAATCAGGACAGGGAAGCTGGCATTCGTAAAAATGCTGTCCGAAGGACCTTATCAAATAAATGGTCAATGCATACTGAGCAGAGCCTATTTATCACCTTTTCACTCAAGAACAATCCAAACCAAAATAAGGCAACAACAAATTTTGGGAGAGCAGCCGAGGCTGAAGCTAGGCAAAGCAGCGTGAAAAAAAGCACAGAAAGATGTAGATGTTATCCAAGATACGCGTTCAAAGCTGGGTCCCTACTTGTCAACCCAAATGTATTTGCTACCGTTTCCCTCGACTACGTGAGACAAAAGTACACAGGCCTACGATTTGTAGGGTAGCAGTCCTCATCAGAGTAGGATGAGACAGGGTGGAATGGAGCAAAGCGATACATGCGGGCTTTTAAAAGGACCGTTAGTGACCACAATTTGTTTGTTACTGTTCTTCTCGAAAACATGACGGGATTTATTAAGGGAGACCATAAGGGAGAAAATAGGCCTCAGCGATGTGACAGTGGTCTCCCAATTTTCATTGCCACTATGGGCTCTTTACAAATCGAATAAGCCTAAATAGGGAGATTTACAACGAAAACTGCCAAGGCAATCGCAGCAGAAAACGCTATTCTGAGTCCTACATCCGACCGAATTTAGATTGAAGCCAGCTAACATGGACCGCAGCAATATATCTGCGGCCCCTCATTGTCGATTAACACCGAAAGCACTCAGAAAACCATTTCGGATTATAAGGCTGTAAATGCTGTACAGTGTACCCTACAACACTTTCGTCATAATTCCCTTTTTAGAGCATTTGCTTTTCTATTTTTAAGGACGAGTCAACCTTTCTTTGAACAAAAGCGGCCAAAATACCGAAGACTTGTTCAATTCTACCTGAAATTTACCAGACTGAAAGATATCTATTTGTTCCAACTTCTAGTCGCCAACCGTCGGATGAATGCAACCGCCTATTAATGCGATGAAATAAAGGAACTAAATGATGCAAATGGAACCCGCTGGTCACCTCTTTCCAGATTGAATGCTTTTAGCAGGCATCTCCACCAGTAAAATATCATTCGACATCTATTTAGTTCAATTTGTTCGTTTTCACTCTACTTCCGTGGCACGCCTCCCCGTTTGAATTCTGTTCTTTACTGATTGCCCGATTATACAACCGCCTACTGCATTATTGGATGGTCAACCATGATGCCCTGCAAAATCAAGCACTCTAATGACAAATCTGCATTTAGCCAACCCGCCTTAGGAGCCTCGCATCTTTGGTTGTAGTTGTCAGCCAATTTTAGACTAACTGCGTCAAATTATGTGCCATTCAAGCTGAGTTTGCGGGGTAGGAAGTGTGGGAACTGACGTAAGACTTCGGTGGTTTGGGATCAATTAACTGTGTCCCTTTGTTATTTTATGGACAGTGATAGAGTGCAATTGCCAGGCATGCATTACATAAGTGTCCAAATGAAGTGTGTACAGCTGTTCCTCGACCCTTGTTGCGCTCTTGTTGGCTTCATTCCATGGTGCCGCAGCAACCTCTTTGTGATCGCATGTTTGGGTGTAAAAGGTGGTGCAAGATCATTAAAATTGCAATCAAATGTCAGGAATGACAAGTAGGAATTTGGGCATTGACCTCAATGCAGTTTGCTGTTTTTACACGTTTGTGGCATTGCATGAGAAGCAGGATTCTTTGTGGGATTTGAGACAACAGAACACATGCCACTAACATAGGGAAGAGTTGTGATTCCAACGGTCGGTCAAACGTTCAATGTCGCGAAGTGAAAGCACGACCTGGGGCTACCCAAGATATCAAGGAGGTCAGGCACAAGTAAACGAAACACCAAGTAGCTACTTCCCATTTGACGGAATTGCCAGTAATCACGAAAATGCGCTGTAATTGTGAAGATTTGCAACATGTAAACTCGCACTAAGTTGTGCGTGTAATCTTTTCGTGATAAAGTTTTGCTTTTGGAATAAAATACATTATCCTTCAAAAAAAGAATCGGCAAATTGAAACAATCAATTGCTGCTTAAAATTTCGGCAGCTAAAAAGGGACAAAGCTGTAGAAGGCTAGACCCCTTGTGCCTCTCGCAGTTGCTTTTAAAGAAGGAGCTAGTCATTAAACCACTTGCATTACACCTCCCCACGTCTTCATGACGTGACCTGTGACGACTGGTTGTAGGCACTTCAAAGCGTGGTGTAGAAGGAGGCCATCGCAAATAAAAAGGTGATGCAACCCAATGCACGCGCATAATATACCTAGATGAATCCAACCAAGGGTCTCAGTTGCCTTAATGAACAAATACTTGCAATTCATTTAGACGAGTATTTGGATCCATTCGCTGCATAAGCGGTGCATTGTGCATTTCGTATAGCGTAAACCATGAAGAGCAATGTGCAATACCAAAAACTCAATGCATCCTGTGCATCTGCTCTTTCAAAGTTTATGCTTAAATTGGCTTTCGTGGGAATGCAGTAAAGTTTACATATCAAGTGGAACCGAAACACAAGCGAATGCAAATTATTTGACCAATTTTTTGAAACACGATCCACGTTAATAAATGAACCTGACTACACTGAAGTATGCATGGCAGTCAACCATCCAAAATTAGTCTGCAGTCGTTTCGAGATGTGAGTAGCCTAAAAGATTGTAAATTGCGTACAGACAAATCCATTTTCGTTGGTTGAACTGAGACTGCACACAGCAAGTGGTCTCAGCCTAATGGGCCATTGCTCAAAGAGCGCGTAACAAATTCAGAAAAATTAGCTGGCAAAATTACACAGCTAACAAGACGAAGGGCACTCATCTACTTTGCTGAAGAGTTCTTGCCAAGTGCCTGCAAAACAAGAGACGTGTGGAGTAAGTCTGATGAATGAATACGCACAGAAATGATGTGCACGAAATTGGTTCCCCCGTGCTTCCCACGCTGGATGGTCTTCATAGCATTCCGTGCAGAAAAAGTGTACTTTAGAGGGCTCTGTAGTCTGTGCTGCAGCATCTCCCGTCAGGGACAAGTTCAGGAGGAATTCGAATGGGCATCACGTCAGGAAAGAGCAATAGCAAGTCAATAGCGTCAGAGCATCTGCAGACTCACCGATGTGTGCATCAATGAAGTGGGTCAAAACTTTTAAAAAGGAAGGTTACATGCAGGACATTCGTTGTGACTTGACGCTGCATACGAGGGTTAACATAAAACACTCGTTCTCTCCACGAATGCGCGGATGCGCAGGATAAAGCAAAAGACAATTTTATTCTTTTCATACATCGGTGATGCACTAAAAGCATTCCAAGACTTCTAAATGTCGAAAGGCATTGTAAAAAATCGCAGCCGTAGCTTCTAAAGTGCAAGATATAAATCAAATAACTTATTAAAAAGGCGGTTGGTTAAGGCAAAGCAGAAGGCTGTACACGCGACCAGCAAATAACTCAATAACTTTGTTAGGAATCCGTAGATTTACATAAGCCTTGCAAATGTGTACGCCGCCTACCTTGATGCACACGTGCCATGTGGGCTCGAAGCAGAATGCAGTTGGTGGGCTTCGCGGAGCACATGAGGAAAGAGATGTCGTCCATCTCGACGGCGGGCACAGAGCAATGTGTAAACGCCTGTGGCCTCACTTGCAGTTTATTTAGCTCAAACAGGTCGAACTTCGCTAAATCTCTTCTCACATCCGATGGTGATTGAATCACAGAAGAGCACTGGTAACGCGTGTACTCAGAAGTAGTAAGCAGAGCAGGCTTTGGATGCGCTAGTAATTTCCGACTGAATTGTAGTCATCAGATTTCTTGTGAGAAGGCAAAAATTTTGTTGGAAAATTGTTTTGATCTAATCATGCAAAGACTGGCTAATGCTAAACCTATTTGGATGTGGGATTAATCCCGAATTTTCGGTAAAATCAGGTGTTGCATGTGTGACACTTATGCCGCTTTAAGTGTATTCATTGGGCGAAGGACGCGAATACAATTTGAACCCCCTGCTCAATGAGAAGGTAAATTTCCTCAGGGCTGAGAATAGCCACTCTTTAATGTGGGACAGTAACGATGTCTCATAAGAACCAGCCTGCTCTGCCAGGGCTAGTCGCAGGGAGGTGGAGGTGAGCGAGGAGAGTGCTACAGCATAAACATCTCCATTGTATAGCATAATTTTGCCTTGCTGTGCTTTGGGATTGTCCATATTTTATTAATCTTAAATTTCTCAATCCCTTAATGAGATTGCACTGCAATAGAGGAAATCATTGCCTTCTTTGACATATCTTTTGCAATTCGTGTAACAAGAGTTGTGACAGGCGATTTTTGGCATTCAACGGCCACTTTAGTGTGACACTTTCCGCTTTCATGCCCTCTTCTCTCCAACAGTCTCAGGGGTGAGCAGGCTGTAAGCATATAGGTATGTTTATAGATTGAGCAAATTAGTGGCAATGGGTTGTGAGGAGAAACATGAGCGTGAGTGAACCTGCTTGATACCCTCGGTGCTCCCATTGAGCTGCAGATGCAAATCTCGTTTCTGCATCTCACCTAGATGGGACATTAAGCAGCAAGTTCGCATTAGGCTACTAGAGAAGATGCGTTTGGCTGTGGAGGCTTTTAATCGATCTTCTGTCTGCCCATTTCTCGACCCGTGGAACGTGTAGGGATCGATTCGGACAGCATACAGTAGATATATGAGGCAGGTCGAGACAGAAGGCATTAAAATAGTGGCAAGTAAAAAAATACGGATAGCTAAGATATTAGAAGGAAGAACTTTAGTCAAGGAACGAGAAGCTACTACGAGGCCATGAAGCATTAATTTTACGTTGATGGATTACTCAATTCGCTCTTCTTTGTACCAGTCAAGGGTCAGAAAGGAACTGATGTCGGGTACTGTAGCTCCAAGAGTGCAGATTTTGTCGATCGTGGGATGCGACGGTGTTGATAAGCTAGCTGGCTTGCACTGAGCATCATTATCAACCTAATTGACTATGCGAGACGGTAATGGCCGTCTGAGTGTTCGAAATCACCCAACGCAAGAAGAAGGGTTGCGCGACTTATCGTCATGGTCCTGTCTGTCAACCTGGTCTCCTCAACACTGACGCGAGGCCCAAAATCGGGTGTTAGTATTGTCAATCCGCATCTATCTTAAGACTTGTATTATCAACCATCAGAACATCTATAAATAGGTCAATGTCTGTCCACAGGTATGCTGGACTCGGTCAGGGATGGTGATATCGATCACAACAGGCATGAGACTCATCATCGAGAACGTGATCCGTGGTGTTTTTGCAGTTGACCTCCACGTTATTGTTTCCTTCCACTAAATCACCGTTCTTGTTGTTTTGCTGGTGGGCCTGAAGTAACTCTTTTCTTTTGACATGGGAATCTCTCCTATTATCCTTTGAATATCTACCGACCTAACCGTGCTGTTCTCTTCATTTTCCATAGGCTTTCTTACTTGCCTGCGCTCAGCACTGTGAGATTTTGATTAAGTAGTGACTTTATAATGAATTTTCTAGGAGGTTGATAGAAAGTCAACAACCGTTTTCTACCCTATTTCCATTGCAGAGCATTAATTCCGTTTTTTAAAAAGCGAGTGACAAAGCGCTCCCGTAAATCGTATCATCACGTCTTCCTTGGTGGCACTACTTTTCACTGATTCCATTCGTATCCGCAATTTTCTCGTAAAAGCTAATCTTTTGGAAAAACAAATTTAAAGGCAATTGTCTAGGGAGATGAAGTCTCTTCTGACTTTTGTTATCTTGCGAAGGGTGGACATCAATCCACTAACAGACTCTTGGTAAATCGTTAGGCCATTCACGTTTCGGACTCAACTGATGTGAGCAGAGCTAAGTGGTTCTGCTTCCTTTCTGTCAAACCCCTTTTTTGCACTGTTTCGTTTGGTTCTCAAGGGTTTTCCTTCGTTCGTGGGAAGTTCTACCCCTCCAAAGATATGCGGGAAAAGTGGTCACTTTGTTTCGGCAAGCAATTTTGACGCAGCCTCATTGTTTCCGTCCTACCTTTACCTTGCGTCTGCAAGTGCTTGCCATTTTTAAATTGAGAGGGCTTGATGTGTGGATCTCATGTGCTTTATTTGCATTTGCTAATCCTTGTTCTATTCTCTGGGCGAACCCTCGATATGCACTACATTTCCTCACAATGAGGGTTACCTCTTAGACCATAGACAAAATCAGTATGTCCACTGTTTTTCAAAACCTATGCATCCGTCCCACGATCGCCAGAGTTTGATTTTATGTAGAGCAGCAAGACGAGTGGTTGTGGTTGACATTCCACTAGTGCAAACCTTTTTGTGATGCTTGATCTTGGCTAGAATCCAGCGGATGACGACCAGACCGCAGCAGTGCGAAGTTCAAAAGGGGCGATTCCTTGTCTATAGCACCAGCTCGGTTTTTCAAACATCCCGTGTGTGATATCCTTTTGGTCGGGCACAATTAAGGAGAGGATGTTACAATAGCAGCGCACCTGATGGCAGTGAGCAATTGTGAGTTGGATTTAATGGTCGGGTGGTCTAGTTGAGTTGAATACGCCTATGTGTACTAGTTACGAATAGATCTTGACATTCATGACAGGTTAGTTGTAAAGACACTTCTTCTATCCCTTCAGCTTTATCCTACATGAGAGCGTGCCGCTGATTTATTAACGAATTAGAGGTCAAGCACTTCTAAGTGGGAAGTTAAGGTATACATAACTCAGAGACGCCTCACTGCACCTGAATTTTCCATTTATTTTCCTCGCAACAGAAAATTTTGGGCTGCTTGACCATCAGGTAGGAGCGTACAGAGTGTGACCCAATCACCCTTGTGCAGTGCTTATTCCACCGTTTCTAAAGGAACCATCGTGACCTCGGAACCATTGCTTAAACAGAAGTACTCATCAGGTTCCCTTAGGCTCAGTTAATAACCAAAGAGTTGTGGGAAAGGACGATTTGCGAAATCGAGAATCGCAATCGGGGCGAAGGTTCCTCGTTCCAGCGTGATGTCAGTTGCCTTAAATGGAATGAGACAAATCTTCAGCAGTCACAGTTGTCATAACGTCCAAACAATGGCAGAATCGACGAAGTCGGAGATAATTCACAACCGCTTTGGTTGGATAAACCTACCCGACTGATCTGCAAGTTATCGTCAGCTCCACTGATGCTCTGAGCATGTTGCATTTCGAAGATGGTGTCCTCGGCGAAATTGACGAAACACTCAAGTTTCTCCTTATCACCACTCTCGCCCACTACCGAGTGAAGGAAGGTGCGTTTGGACTCCTTGATTTGAGGCTTTTCCCACTGGTCGATGTTCTCCCGCTGCACCTCAAAGTAGACACGTTCTATGCAACCCTCCTTGTTGGTGATTTCGATGCAGCCCAGGAGAGGGTCAAACATCTCCAACATGCCCTTTGCTTACTGCAAAAGCCGTTCCAGGCTGAATGGGAAAGGGAAAAGCATGTGAGACCTTCCAAGTCTCGACGAAGACCAGTGCCGCATAATTTTCGCAGCGACACTTACCAAATACCACCAGGGATATGTTCAGAGGGGCTTGTCAGTAGCAGCGCCACATTGAAACCGATATCACGAGCTAGATTGCAGAAACATTCCGTGAACTCCTGGAAGCCAAGTTTTCCATCTAAATTGGAAGGACACAACACCCTTGTTCGACTAATACCTACGAAATGCATCACTCCTGACAGAATCTATGGCCTTCTCATTGCTTCATGGCTAGTTTTTAAGGTGCTAGACTACCCAGAGACGATACTCTGGAAGAACTTGTGTGCTTGACTACAAGGACTCTTTGCTCTATCAGGTAAGCGCGATTGCTTCTTGTTCTTGCCTCCTATGTTAACTGTCTCACAGCCTTTCCGTAAGAATAAGCAACAGCCGAGGATCTGGTTCCTCTCCATACCACAACATGTGAGGGCTGGGGAGGATCAAAACAGAAGACGGAGCTGGAGAAGGAAAGGCTAATCATTTTCATGCTTTCTTACAGTCTTCAACACCGTTTGCTTGTCAGATTTCCTCGATTCCTCCTTATCCACTGCATAAGCACCTTTCTTCGAGAGTTGTCACTCACCTCAACATTTGCCGAGGACTTGGCAAGTATATCAACCATCTGACGTCCAATAGATCCATTAACATCATTGGCCTCCAGCATGGAGAGTAGCATAATCATCATCTCCGTCTGGAGGTTAAGAAACTGATGCAGAAGGTCCAGCTGCTCAGGATCTTTGCTCAACTTGTCCTGCATGTGCGCAAAGAGGTAGAAGAAGCCGGTGATAGCATCCCACAACCGACTGTTGGCCAAAGAGTGCTGATTGCTCTGACAGGGACCCTAAAACGAGGAAGCTTTTGAAAGCACTTCAGACTCAAATTCCTTATTTTTAAGGCGTATCGTCAGCTACTCTGTCTGAAAACATTTAAGAGGTCCAATCCACTCACCCCAATGGATTCTGTGAGCGTGCGGAAGAATTGTTTGCCGATTTTGATGACCTTGACGAGGTTCGTATGACCCGGGTCATCGATGGCAGGCTTGTTGGAGAAGTTTTAGTAGAAGTCCATGATGGCCTCCTGTAGACGCAACAAGTAGTCCACTGTGCAGATGATCAGATTCACCGAAGTCGTACTGCTTGACTGGGTACGCAAATAGTCATGAAAGGCTGCAAAAGAAAAACCGGAGGCCACGTAATGGTTCTTTTCAAGACCTCTCAACCTTTTGCATTGCATCATACGACAATTCGATAAAATTTTACAGCCACCAACTTCCACTCGGATTGCTGTCACCATCCACTGCTGAGTGCTGGTTACCTGAGTTGTGACCTTCGCACACGAGTTGGAGAAGTCGAAAGATCTTGCAAGTGAAGTCTGCATCGTAGAGAGTCGTGATGTCCTCCACGTCTGACAAATGTACTGCCAGTCCTTCAGCCTCTCGACATCTGTAGAAAAGAAAAGTGGCCATATTACGTACCTGATTTATCTCAATTGGCCGAAACGAGAGCAAAGACTGATCTTTCAAACGTATCATGATCCAATACTGAGCAGTTCTGTATGAGTCCAGCCAAGCTCGTAAAGAGGCCCGTGAGACGTTTCTTCGCCAAGTATGCAAGCGGTCAATTCTGCACAGAAGCATTCCTCTCCAAGAGAATAGCTCTGCCCAACTCCACAGAGGCCGTCACCGCCGGTGTGGCTTCGCCTAAAAAGTCGCCAATTGATTGCTATTGATTGGGTACCAGTAAAGCGGTTTTATCAAGCAAAATTATGTCACCTTTAGAGGCGGCAAGCTCGAGGAGAACCATTGCTGCAGCACTACGATCAGAGAGGCGATTTTGTTCGAAGCGAAGACGCTGCTTCTGCTCCTCCTGTTCTTGGGATGTGGGTCCCTCCTCTCCTTCCCCCTCTTCTGCTGAGCCCTTGTCACCTCCACCACTGCCGCTACCGCTGCCGCCACCAGTTTTATCGTTCTCGCCCTTACCCGAGCAAATTTCTGGGAAGTGTTGTCTTTTCCAGTTAGATGTGCCTTTTTCTCATCGTCTCACAGCGTTGGTTACTTACGCTGACGAGGTAGAGCACATGCATGACCTTGGCCAAGGCCATTATGCGGTTGATGACCTCTTCTTTAGTGGATACACCCAAAGCGTCGTGACATCCGGTCAGAGCGATCATTCGATCTTGCCGTATAGCAGCTCCTGCCATCGGTACGTCTTCGTCTCCGACTGAAAGCATTCAACAATCAACATGATGGGATGGAAGAGCCCTACTTTAGCACACTCGAATAGCACTCATCTCGTCGTCCTTGTCTGGGGCGCATCGAAGGTACTCTATCACGTCAACTTCTACTTCATGCTGAAAATGGGCAATCCGCCCAATCAGATGCAAGGACGTCTAGCAACGACAACTTTAACCAAGTGAAATGCAGCTAGGGGAGAGGGAGAGGAGGGGACACGAAAACACACAAAATAGCTAATTAGGAGGCTATAAAATAAAAATCTAACCTGGCTATGCAAATATGGCTACTGCCAGCACCAGTCACTGCATCACCTGTCGATGAGAATCAGCAAAATACGTGCTCATTTCGCCTTTGGTGTCGGTATGCTGAATGGATAACAGTGAGTAGCATATACATGGGAATAAATAGACTGACGAAAAAGAAGAACTTAATGCTTGGAATAGAAAAATGAAACTAGTGGCAAACAAAGGTAGCGGAATTACCGCCGCGTTTGATCTCCACGCATAGGCAAGAGTAGGTAAAGGAGAGATGAATAACACCCGATTGGAGAATGACCCTCTGCACTATTTCAGTAGTGCAATTAACTAGCAGATAAGTCAGCCGTTGAATCGCAAAATTTTGCTTAAAAGTAAGTAATAATAACTTGGAGGGAAAGGTAAGCTAACCTTTGGGAACATCTGCCTAGCTCTTTGGATCAGCTCTTGCTGCCTGCCACCGAGAACGCATAGAGCTAAGAAAGGGGTAGAAGGGAGCAATGGGAAGGTGGGGGATGCGTATCTCTGTAGCTAAGACGCGTGCATTAACTTACCAATTGGAAGGAGACACTTTTTTGAAGCCTAACCCGTGAAGAATAAAAGAACTGAGGTTAGGGGAATGCCTCCCTCTTTCACCAGACAAGTGCCACACAACCAGCCAATCAGAACTGACCAGATCTAGTGTGATAATGAGAGAGGGTGCGAGGCGCAACATCAGTAGAGATCGTGCCTCTTTCTGCAGTCGGCATTATTAGCGCCAGAGTATCCAACTCATGACTTCCAACTAATGTCTCCTCCCCTCGTTTGGAGTTCTGTCAAATATAGAGAGAAGTGAAGGAATGATTTCTAATTTCGGTCACAGTAATGGTTGCAATATTGCCTACTGGAGAGCCATTCCAAATGAGGAAAGGGTTGGCAACAGCGCTGAAGAGTCTATGCGTCTCCACGGTGGACTGCTTAAGCCACTCGGCACGATATTGGTCGACGAAGGTGATGGGGAGGGGATACAGAGCGAACATATTGCGCACTAGCGACTCGCAGGCAGCTGTCAAATCGCCCTCCTCGTCTGTCCCGTTACCTGGATAGGGGCAGTTGAGGTATCCTTTTGATCAGCTTGTGAGGAGAAGTGAAAACACATATGCAAATGACAATCTCTCAGCCAGACGGCTCTCCTAATTTTGTAAAGTGGAAGCCTGATGCAAGAGGCGCTCTGAGATGGGGAGGAAGTCATTCCCAAGCATGTCAATGGTTGCATTGCCAACAATGGGTTGTGTTCGCGTTTTAGAGAGGCATCAAAAAGGATGTGATGGAAAACGGTGGTACTAGTACTTTCAGTGACATACTGTCAGGCACATATGACACCTTTCTGTTTCTAGGAACTGGTATTTTGACCAACTTTCTTCACGACCTGTAATATCGATAGGGGATTCTCGGCTCAAACACCTTCGTGTTCCCTAAACATCCCACTGCTTTGTTGTGGTAGCAAGGGGAAAGCCAAAAGCTAACGCTTGCACGGACTTCAGCCTCTGCGGCCACGCCCATCACCTCTTAGCCCTTCTCTCCTCGTCTACATGGGTTCTTCTTATCAAGGATTAGAATAAAACTGCGAACACCACCAATGGAACACAATGCAAATCGTGAGGTAAGAAAGCAGATTTCAGGAGGCTCGCCACCAGAACCTACTTGCGATCCTCCTCATCTATGGTGCACTGCCATTGTCAATATTATTTTGGATCAACTGCAACACTGATCCCAAAACACGGTTCATCAGATCCGCTGTCACCGTGGTGGTCGGACCGGTGGCATCACCCCACCCCTTCTCCTCATCGTAGTCATCATCGGTATTGTCTCCACCACCATTGCCACTATCACCTCCACAGCCACCACCGCTTCCAATTTCAAGCAACCCTTTACCTTCAGCATCCACAGCGGCCAGAAACTCTTCATTGTCGGAAAAGAAGGAGGCCGCCTTTGTGCCTGCTTAACGGCGCACGTATTGTCGCTGAGCAAGGCTTTTGCGCCACCAGACCAGCAGGTAGGTGCATAACATGGGAAGGGTGACTTCAGTGAGATGGGTTTCTTGAGTGCCACTATAATCGGCTTTGGCTAGGTGGGCGATGTCATCAATAATTTTGTAGAGAGAAGGCAGATTCTTGCCAATCCTTAGAAGCTGGTCCAAAAGGCAGAAGTGACGTCAGGGCCGAAAGGTACTGCTCATCCCTTGAGGGCGTCAAATTTTGGCACTGATTAGGGCCATTTGGTCGAGCTGACAAGTTGGTTTACACGGACTTATCTCTAGCTTCGAACGTGTAGTCGGCCTCCGCTGTATCATGTGCAATTAATCTTGGATTGTAGGCGCTCATTTCGGGCTCAAGGAAAGCCACCGGGAAATAGGTGATCAGCGCAGCCAGACATACACCCAGCATTAGTCGGTGTCTAAAAGAGGATACACAAAACCCACCCATCAACTCTCCCTCAGAAGCAGCAATATCATGCGAGGTGAAAACGTCCTTCTCACCGATCCAGCTCTTCCATCGGTTTGGGTCGATTGGCGTGCTTTCGACCAGTCGTTCCCAACACGTAGAGGGCACTGAGAATGTGGTAACAAGTGGTCTGGAGTTGACCCAAAAGCAGGTCCTCACCCACTCCTGTCTTGCTAATGTGTTCAAACATCGTCTTCAGTGTCGATAGGAGGATCAAGTCGAGGTAGTCGATGCTGTAGGCCCCAAGTCGAACAGTGCCCTGGCATAGCAGAACAGTAGAACCTAACCTGCTTGTTGGTTTGCTAACCCACCTGATATGGGAGTACCTCCCAGAGCTGAGATTTCGAATGATGTGATTCATGTCGTCCGCACAGAGGGAGAAGAATGGCATGAGACGGAGTCGAACCAAGTGCTCTGCGTAGCTGATCTTCACAATGGCTTTGACATCGAGGCACTGGATGAGGCATTTGAGACAGGAGACGGTCGCATTGACCTCGGCACCGAAACAGCGAGTCTTCGGGCGCAAAAGAGGGAAGAGCTTGGTGATGAGGCTGGAGGTGAAGGAAAGGAGAATAGCTGGTTGAACTGGGTCGTTTTTAGTCAGATGGGATCGAATTCAATTCCAAACTCACATCGTGGCCATCTTCTCCTCAATCGACGCGCCCGGGTAGGGGTCGATGCAGTAGGACTTGCGAGTGTAGTAGTATAGCGCTCCGGCAGGGGCAGAACGACCCACACGAAGAGTTTTATATCCTCACTGGTTTGCGTAAGGTTTTAGTGTCGACTAAACGTACGACTCGGCTTGTCCTTGCAAACCGTTGACATGGCGCTCTCCACATAATCCAACAACTTCGACAGTAGACCGTAGACGAATCGGCTTAAAGGATGGCCTAAACAAAAGCAATCAAATGTCAGCATTTCTCGTGCAAAATACAAAGATTGTAGAAATAATCATCTGTGGCAATAAAAAATAGTATGTTTTAATCACAGAAGACCCTTCTTGGGGTGACAGCCTGCTACGCGTCGGCGCTTCCCCTCACCTCGAACGCGATTTCCCATTGGCTAACGAATTCCTTCTCCCTCTTCCTCCTCCGCACCAAGCACATCCGCCCGCTTGCGCTCATAACCACCCCGTTCGCCAGCGAATTGTTTGGTTGGATATGGCGCGGTGGTTGTCGTCGTCGTCGTCACTGTCCCGGTTTTGGTGATATCCTCCTGCTGATTAGTTGGTTTGCAGGCAAGGCGATAGCCCCAGTACTGGAGGTAGCCAATCCACCCGTGAGTTAGGCAACGGTAGCGTTTGCGCTCACAATCGTTCAGAATGTCGCAGGGCACAAAAGGTTGGTGAACATCGCCACCTAGGAAAACGAAAAGACAGAATGACAGTGATTGCATTTAGCCTCACATTCCTAATTGGTCACCATCATCAAACGATAAAAGCAGTTGTGACTCACCAATTTTTCTCAAGTTTTTCCATTTTCTGCTTTGTTTTTGCAACTGAGACCCTTGGCTGGACTCCCCTAAGAATGTTTTACACCGGAATTGGGTTGCATCACCCCTTTATTCGCAGCGGTCTCCATCTACACCATGCTTTGAAGTGCCTAAAATCAGCCGGCACAGGTCACGTCATGAGGACGTGGCGAGGTCTAATTTAAGCAAGTTAATGAATAGCTCCTTCTTAAGAGGCGTAGGCGATAAGTGCATGAGTTCTAAATCTCAATATTTTTGTTTTTCTTCGACTGCCGAGATTTAAGCAGTAACCGGTTATTTCATTTTGCTAATTCTTTTAAAAGGGGAATCTATTTCATTCGAAAGTTAAACTTGATCATTGGAAGCTTACACACACTACTTGTTGTGTGTGTACGTGTTGCAAATCTTCACAATTTTCCAAAGCATGCTAGGTGGTTGCAAATGTTGAATGGGCGACGAACGATTGTTCATTTGACATCCTTAGCTGCGTGTGAACGGCAGTGCCATTCCAGCTGAGTTGGTAACCCATCTGTTTACAAATTCACCCACCCTTCCTGTGATCACCCAAAAGCCTGGATTCTCAAATTAGTAGGAAAATGTGTGCAAGATGTATGGCATACACAGCACTACTCGACTGGATATTGCTTCGCTAGCCCAATTACGAACCTCAATCAACGCAATGCTGTGCTGCAGATCCTTGCAATCTGTCACATAATGAGCGATTAACGACGAGGCTTAATAGGTTTAGTCCTTTCAAAGAGGGTGTTGCGGCGTTCAGAGGCTTTCTTGAAGGCGTTGAAGTCAGAATAATAAGGCAGAATACATATTTAGCGAAGAGGTAACTGGGACTGTTAAACACGGAACAGAGGCCATCCTACCCGGCTAGGGCAATATAGCCACCTAAGTGATCGTAGCTAAAACCGGCTGCCGAATAAACAACGTAGTGCATAGTGACTTTCATGTCTAACATTGAGGCGACATCAGAATACTACACTCGTTTGCTACTTTTCATTTTGCGCCACAAGAATTTCCCATATAAATTTGGCTAAGGACTAAAAATGAAACCCTATTTAAAATGCCTCTTTCCTCAACCACATACCGTGGCGCAAAATTAATTTCACGCACCACCGCATAGAGTAAAATTTTTATTCAGCACAAAGTGGAGGAAACACAATTGGATGCTACCGTCTGGTTTGTAGGGAATTCTCAAGGAAATGGTATTTTTAACCCCTTAACTAGACCCTGCACGTGCTAGCACACCAAAGAACGGCTTCTCTGTGTTCGTGATTGCTTGACCAATAAAAATCACACAGTGGGCTCAAGTAAGTTAATAGAACAAAACAAATTTTGCATTTGTGTCACGAGTCACTGAACTTAGAGCGTAGTGATTTAAGACGTCAGCAAAGGACGACATTTCTTGAGCTTTTTTGACCTTGAGTTTATTGAATTTACCTGGAACAATAATGGGTGAAGCTTTGTGTGGAATTTTCTGTCTTCCTAGTGTAAGTGCAGATGCGTATCATTAGAGTATTTCAGCAGTAGGATTCCCCCAAGACACTATCATTCACTAAAGTGGCGGCTCACAATGCTGATGCTGCGTGGACATTGGAAGGCGTGGGCACAATTTATAGCGCTGCTATAGCGATGACACCGCAAGACTGCCATTTCCTTGTTCTGTTTTCTTTTCAATTTCTTTCTCTCAAAGCAAGTAGACTAGTCGTCGAGGGCAGATCCACGGATTAAATGAGGTTTTCATGCGCTTTTCTTGATAGGTATGTTGTTCTGTTCTAGTTTTCTGCTGCTGTGCAAAAGACACTACGGCCAAAGCATTTTCACGCCGTTCTAGGTCATTAGGGACACTTCAGTGGACCAAAGATGGTGACGAGACATTGCTTTTAGCTGTGGATTGTGGCAAATAGGAACAGTAAGGCTACACGAGCATCCTCGTCATCGGTGTATTTGTATGCCTTTAATGTTCGAATGCATATATTTTTGCGATAAGTTGATACGGTATTTACTCACCATCAGCAGAGAATACCATCAGAAGTTGAGGAAGAAATGTTGTGTTTTGAGGAGGTGACACACATAAGTTGGGGCTGAGCAAGTATGTTATGGCAGTACCGCCAATTGTGCCTACGTCTTTGTAAGAAGCAGACAATGCTAGCATTGTGAAACCCTGCTCCATTTGATGATTGTGTCGTAGGTCGGGTATTCTGTGGGTGGATCAGTCTTGCTATTTACGTGTGGGCTTAATCCGAAAACGACAGCAATGATGCCACACGCACCAACTTCTCTAAAATCTTCTCATCGGTGGAACGGCTGTCCTTCTAACAATCACGTCACAGACTGGCATCCCTATTCATTCATGTTTCCATCCAACCTCTGACGAATACAAAAGCAGCTCTCAGTGACTGCTTTCACGAAGTTGAGTTATTCATCAAATGTTGAGACTGAAGTGCTTATAATAAGTGGATAAAAACTATGCACAATCATGTGCATGCAAAGAGAGTGAAGGAAAGGTAGGATCAACGGAATTAATCTTATTTGAACGCTTTCGGGAGCGTGGATGCACTCGAAAACCAGTATTGTGCAGATTTCCATTGATCCTGATCTCAGTAACGTGGCTATTGCTTTAAGCTATAACGGCGACAAACTCCGTCTGTAGAATGCTGCAGCTATTTACAGGCTCAGGATCTGCTAATATTTAATTTCTTAGTGGGGGGTTGATCTGCTTCCCCGCTACTTTGAAATTTCCTTCAAAGTACAACACTGTATAATTTTGGCACGTTGTTGTTTATTTTCATGCAACGGTACACGATCTCATACTTTCAAGGCAAGCAGTAATTCGTGCTTCAAATGCTGCGCTTACATCTCGTATGCATGTGTGCGTTTGTTTGCGTGGAACTTAGTCACCATTGAACGTTTCAATCCTCGAATTATTTTATTTTCTTCGTTGAAAGTACCTTGCAAATCTGAGTAAACCACGCCAGAGATCCTTTAGCTTTGCGCTTCGATTCTTGATGTTCTTTACTCTTCCATCATTTTTGTGCACATTACTGTTATAAGACCGTGTTCCTTAGAACCCAATGTTGCTGTGCAAGTTAACTTTGGTGCAAATAAACGATCTTACCAACACCTTAATTCCCACTCTCCTTGAGATTGTCAAATTTTGCTGGTGCTATGTACCCGCCGTTCCGACATTCGTAACACCTTCATAGCCAAGATGATAGTCCAATTTGTCCAGCTGTACCTTCAGTGCTGTACTCAAATATGCGTCGCAACATCCAAATTTGATTCGTGGAGTATTTTATTGTCATAAGACAACGGAGCATGCCTTTCATTGCTAAGCCTCTTAAGTGAGTTTGTACGTCCTCTCCTTTTGCACTTGCTCTTTTCAAAGACTGTCAAACTGGATTGTAGCGCCTTTTGAGAGGATGCTAAGTGCATAACTGTAAGTGACCAACGTGACTGCGCTGCGCTGGTTGATTTTGGCTCCCTGCGCTGTATGAAATGCGCATCTCTAGAAGGCTAGTATCGGTACAGTCAGTCTGGTGGATGCAGGGGAGAAATAGATTCTAGTGCTTTGTCAGACTGGACCGGAGAGCGCTTTTATAGGTGAAGATATCTTTCGTGATGGGCGTTATGGTAATCTGGTCAAGGTTGGTTGTGGAATGCGATATTCATTGACTATTGGGCGCTACCTGGTCTTGAAGAAGTGTGCCGCACCATGAATGATTATTTAAGTTTTCTATTGAGTAAGGAGGAAGAGGCACCTCTATGCTTCCAGTAGTGTCATCAATTGTACACAACCGCCTTCCCTTGCAATGCCACTAAAATGAAGAGAAAACTGTATCTCAGCATGATGAGTGGGAAGAAAATTAAAACTGGAGTGAAGGGGGCAGAGCGGATGGAAAGGGAAGAAAGCGAAAGCAGGAGTACGAGGAGTAAATTATAATCATGATACCACTGACAGGAAGAAAATAATTGTTTGACAAAAATGAACCATTTTTTACTCCACCTTTTGTTCCATTCCTTTTGAAAAAGCACTGCTCACTTCACCCTCATCTACCTTCCCTTCTTGTGCCTCACAATCTTAAACATTTGCACCGCTACCGCTCATAATGTAAACATTTTAGCTATGCATTCAATCCACAATACTTTCTTTCCAAATCCCTCGCTTTACTACTATCCTATGAGAGTTTGCACCCTCAGCCTGACTGATTATTAATCGCGTGACTTTCTTGTCAGTAGGCTGACAAATACACGTGCAATCGCCACTGCACCCATTTCAAAAGCATCTCCTCCAAACTCAATGCCTTTCACAGTGTTTATAACAGGAAATATTGCTCGCGACGAACATGCATCACTTTTTGTGCTTGATAATTTACAGACTCTTCGACAAAATGGAAGAGACCCTCACTTGCGAATAAATGTGCATACAAAAACTGGAGCAGAATCAATATAATAATGTTATTTTACCTATGCTGCACAGTGTTCCCAAGTGTGGGTGCATAAAGATCCGAATGGCCGTTGCACCGGAATAGTGACCAGGTCGAACTGCAGGGACAACTGAACAGCAACAGCCACCTTGTATACATCAACCGTGTCAGTAAATGAAACGAGGAGAGGGTAGTAGTACTTCAAGCTGATCATAAGATGGAACAGTCGGTATCTGACAGCAGTCCAGCATTTGCAAAGTCTTCGAGCTTAAGAATAAATTTCACACATCGCAGGTTGATTGCTTAAGTTAGGCAGCCTCAAGGCAAAAAGATAAAGCATGGATGCATTGATAAATGGATGAATGGCAGTTCATGCTAGTGCGCGATTAGGCTCATATGCTTTCGGTGGTTTGTGTTTGCCATAAATAAAGCTGCTCCAAGAATGCTCCTAGCCAATTAGTAAGCAATGGATGCCGCAAAATATGGAAAGTATCAAGTAAAAGGCTTGCAATGATTCGATTGATTCCCTTTCTATCACCACTGCCGTACAGGCAGCATCGTGGTGACACCTAAGGGTCATTTCGTGATCTGTAATATTTTGGAAGAACTATCTACTTTGCCCCTAAATTCTTATTTAGAAATACGTTATAACGACCATTGTAGGTAAATGGAAAGTAAATAACGAGGTTAAGTAAATGTAGAATAGATTTGTCAATGCCGTCTGCGTTTGTTAGACTATTGGAAGTAACCTTGGCATCAAGGTTCCACACTTCTATTACTTGTTTGAGTAAGTTTAATCACACAGAGTTGTCACGACACGAGTGTGGTAAAGACCCACAATTATTACACTTCCCTGACTTATAATGCAAAGGCCTCTAACTTTTAACGCATTTCATCAAGCGCATTTTAAGCGCAAACGAACCAATGGCTGAGCAAATAGATGCATTTCCACTCCTCTGCCATCATCATTTTCATTGCTGCTATTGGCACAACCCTCCTAGTCCTATCAAGTTGCATTATCAATCTTCTGTGTCCATTCAGGCGCCTTAATCACTGGCCAAGACTCAATATTGTAGGTTCCTACAAGAGCCACCACAAGCAATCCCTGAATAGAATAAGCTGCTATGTCTCAATTCTAACCAAATCTGAATCTGAGCAAAAATATGGCGCGCAGCTCTAAAAACACTGCGCTAGTTTCGCTTTCTTCGTCAAAATAGGCCAGGTCTAAACTTTGTTGTATAACACGAGAACCACCATAAATACCACAAGTGGAAGAAACAACTGAGTGTAAAGTTGAATGTTTGTGGATGAAACTTAAAAAAGGCATCACAGCTATGAGCTTACGCTACCTCATTCTTCGCATTGAAATCATTTGCACTACACTGCCATCACTTGTAAACATTAGATGTCATACGATTAAACTACAATTAACAGGAGCGAAAGTAACCTAACATTCGACCTCTAACCTTAATTAATTCCAAAATGGAGTCAAAGAATGCGATGCACTTGGGCACTTGTGCACCTAAATTTCCAACATAACACACTATTCTTGCAGCCATCACCTTCTATGGCACCGCAGCAAGCCATCAGCCAGATTCTTATTGATACCAGTTCCAGATCAACACGGGGAAAGCATAGAGCGCAGTGCCCATTAGCTAATTTGCCACTGTTTTACATGGATATTGTCGTACCCATGGACTGATATAAATCACTAGTCTAAACCTGACACCATTCAGACCTTTCCCCTTGCTTAACGCAGTAAGCTCTTCCGTGGTTAAATCCCTATCCTCCCTTGCCCCAAAGGCGTTTAATAATCATTCTGTGGCCGATAAGTAACTTGACTTATGTTCCAGACGTATTTCACAGATGTAAGTATTTTAGTGGATCATGTAAGGCGACTTCACTGAGCGCTGAATCTTTGGAATAAGAAACAAAGTTGAAGTTACCAGCATATAGACACTGTTAAAGTGTGCTCGTAAGGCGCGAGTGGAAACCATAAAATGCTATTCATTCTTTCCCAAGTCACATGCGAAGCAATGCCACAGGTGTATCCCTGTGCAATTCCCTCCGCGAAAAGTCATTTTCGCCATGCAGTGTTCAGTGATTTGGACAGGTCTTTGAAAAATGTGGCCCACCACTGCTAAAATCGTGACATTTTAGTATTTCAACGCATCCAATTCACCTACCGACGAGGCAAGGAGTAGTTACCGCTAATGACCTTGAAAAAGCTGAGCAAGCTGCAAAGCTTAAAGGCTTGTTTCATTAAACAGAATGTGCAAATTGCACTAGATTAATGTCACAGAACTTGCAAAAGTCCATGCATTCATGTTTTAACGGCATGTGGTGCTTTCAATGCAACAAATTGCAAAACGACTGAGCTTAGGTACAAAGCAGGATGTGACATCAGCATCACCGATCCATTCTTCTTAAATTTCATCTCTCTTTTAAGTCCAGACACTGTTGTCCTGACTCTACCACAGGCATAGCTCGTATTGCTCATCGTTTGACAATGTCACATCCCATTCAAGGCAGTCCTTTGCACCAATCTTTGCCGACGATATGATACAGTAAATGAAAGTAATTTTGGGCACGCCTCATTTCAACATCTGCAATCACAGCTACAGCATTTATTAGTGAAGCAAACTCTTGTGCTTTCTGCTAACACGCAAGCATTAAAAACACAATTTCCCACAAGAAGACATAGTTTATTTATTTAAATCAGAATAGATAGTTGTGTTAGTTGATTGGGCGACAAACGATTGCTCATTTGACATCCTTTGCTTCTCGCGGGCGTCAGTGCCATCCAAGCTAAATTGGAACCCCATATGCTTACAAATTCATCTTCCTTTCCTATGATCACCCAAAAGCTTGGATTCTCAAATTAGTAGGAAAATGTGTGCAGGATGTATGGCATACACAGCACTACTCGACTGGATATTGCTTCGCTAGCCCAATCACGAACCTCAATCAACGCAATGCTGTGCCGCAGATCCTTGCAATCCGTCACATAATGAGTGATTAACGACAAGGCTTAATCGGTTTATTCCCTTCAGCGTCCAGAGACTTCCTTGAAGGCAAGAGGAAGCATGATCCTGGGGCAAAATATGTATATTCAGCAAGCAGAGAGAACGAGCTGCTGGTATGACCCAAAGGCCAGTCCACCGGCTAGGGCAATGTAGTCACCTGAGTGAAAGGCGTGCCCCGAAATCCGAAGCATATTCGAAGACCCCATCATCCACTGTTTCGTAACAAGTCACCCCACACTTCTTGATGATACCTAACTGCTCTCTTTACACTAGTTTTAGCCCAGCAGCTTACTTATCAACTAGAGCAAAGGAGAGGAAGTCATACAAACCCCATTTGATAATGGGTCTTCATTTTCACCCAACAAATTAATCAAAACTTAGGATCATTTTAGCTCAGCAGTGCTCTAGAAACCTTTTCTAGGGATAGAGAATGACGTTAGAATTTGCCTCGGTTCCACCTGAAATGGTTTGACTGTCCACTAGTTGTGGGCCAATTAACTAGGCGAGTGCATTCTTCCCCACAAAAAATGCATTGGGAAAGAATACAAAATATGACCCCTCACCTATTGCTACAATTTCAAAAACACTTAAAATACCAAAATTAGCTAACGCCACTGTGCAGTTAAACGGCACTTAGCCTAATGTGCATGACATACCTAGGACATAGATGTAGCGTCTCGAGACTTCCTTGAAGGTGAAAGAAGGCATAGTGCTAAGGCGGAATATGTATATTCACGAACCAGAGGGATTGAGGGCTGTTGGCACGGTCCGGAGGCCGGCCAACCGGCTAGTACAATCTAGCCATCCAAATGACCGAAACTGGCAGTCCGAACAAACAAAGTATTACACAGCCCCTCTCTCCTTTCGAGCGTCGTCCTTGGCGCTCCCCTTGGTCGACCTCCCGTGTCAGCCATCGCAATGTAATCAGTGCTAGCAGAAGCACAAATGAGCTAACCATGCCAGTCACTGAGATTTGAGCGCGTGAGTTCTTGGAGTGCCATCAATGCCGTGTAGCACTCGTTTCGTCAAATGCATATTTCTTAATCCTCCTCTCTCACGGTAATGTGTTCCAATGAAATGATGGAGGTATAAATCCAAGTTTTTGAATGGATGGACACACATGCACCACATCTTTTGATTTCAGGCTTTTTTGATGCCGTGGGGGAAACGCGAGGGTATCGTAGAACCCTGAGCAAATGGGGCGATCGGGCCTCACAGGAACGGAATGCACGCGATTCAAGTGTGCAAGGCGTAAAACGCTGCTAATGAGTGGCATCCTGCACATTCTGCATCTGTATGTACACATCTCAGCAAAGGGAGGCGAGTTGCCCAAGAACAGCAGCGAGAGCTTATGTAGGACACATGACCACATCGTCGCTGGTCCCTCTTGGCAGTTCCGCTGGACATGGAATTCACGGCTAGTGTCACTTCAGTTGCCAGTAGCTTCCTTGCAGAACACGAGGGTGAGGGAGGTACCGAAGATGGACGTCGATTCCAGTCATTCCGTTATGGGATGTGAGGGGTTCTTCCATCCGTAGCACATGCACTTCTTTCACACCGCTAAAGTTTGCCACAGGCGGTACAGGTGAGGATAGAAATCCATCAAAGTAGGGTCCGCTTTCCGCTACCACCAACGTAGCGTCCCAAGGCTTCCATTAAGGTACTTAAGCAGAATATATGTTCTGGAAACAGAGGGTTTGGGAGCCGTCGGCACGGCCTGGCGGCCGACAAATCCGCTAGTACAATCTGGCCATCCAAGTGCCCAAAACCAGCAGTTCGAACAAACAAAGTATTACTGTGGATATTTTGATCATTTCAACCGTCTCATAGACATGGTAACATTGCAGTCACGCTCATGTGGAGACTGTCCTGGAGGCAAAAGATGGCATAATTCATGGGCAGAATGCCTACACTCGTCAAAGAGCAAGGATCTGATGCTGCTGCTGGCATGGCTCAGGAACCTGTCCGCCCTGCAGAGGCGATGTAGCACCCTAAGTGGCCATACTACAAACTAAGAGTCAAGTGAGCAACATAGCATCACAATTGCAGATTACCGAAGAAAGTGAAAATAGACACCGTCTTTGGAATGTGAGGTTATGCGGACGAAAGCCCCTTCTTCCTTCCTCTCCTCGCCCTCCTCTTTTCAAGCCTGCCAGAACACCTATGCCAATAAACGCTTCGTCGTTCCCCTTTTTTCCGTAATGTCATATCTATTCCAACAACATTTTTGCAAATACTCACGTTTCTTACATTTTTGGTAGCCACCCCATTTCCCCTGTCAACTAGTCCATAGCAGATGTTTGCTGTTATCTTCAATCATACCCACAGCACAATGCTTCTTATCGTTGTCGCATTTTTCACAATTCCACAATTACTCCCTCCATTTCAATTTATCCGCAGCACCTCGCATTTATTGCCCACCCTACAATCACTCAATCGCTCTCCAGTTTCATTCTACAGCAGAGCGTTCAATGCTGTGCTCTAACATCTTTGTTTAAAATTCATTTAATCTTACTCCATATTTCCATGTTTTATTTTTTTATTAACCACATTGGCTTCGCTATCGCGTCCCATCAGCGTGGCATTATGATATTCTCAAGGTCATCGCCGTCCTCACATTCAGGAGCCATAGTTCCCCATCACAATTTAATAAATAGACAGCAAGAACCTATTCTAAAATGATTTAACCACAATAATTTGCATCAAGTCCTCATAGTAATGACACCGCGTAGCCTCTATTTACATGTCTTCGACTCATGCAACAATGCAAGAACACGCATTTGTTTTTGAAATAATTTGTCCAATGCTCAACCTTTATTAGGACGTAGAAGCAGATTTTAAAGTCAAAACTTCTTGTTTATTTCTAAAACACAGGTCTTTGGCTCGAGAAGGCAGTTATTAATACTGTAGCCAGTGCCTACATCAACTCACTTTGCTCCTGACAAGCACGTGATGCGAGTCTAGCCACATGGGAAAACATATTAAGTTGCTTCTGATTCAACAATCCTATCACCTACTTATGCCACAACGTGGGCTCAACAGCTTTGCTATGTTTGAAAACCAACATCAACAACTAGGGAGAATATTCACTGCTCCGCTAGCAAGGCAGTTGAGGGATAAGCGGGCTTAAGTTACATAGGGCGCAGATACAGAGGACTGCAGACACACTAGCAGATGTGATCAAAAAGCACCTCCATCTCATCTGGCCATTTCATTCAGCATGTCATTCAACCCCACGCATTCGTCCAGTAGCGGTACTAGCCATCTCATCCATTCAAAGGCACCGCGTACTGAAATGACAACATCGCGATATACCCAGTCATCCTACGGAGTAGAAGTTATTGCGAGCTTGCTCAAACAGTGCACAACCTCCTCCCCCTCCACCTTCCTGACACACCTGTCCCTAAAAAGTGGTTGGAGGCATCTTGCCTTCTTTCCCTCAGCACAACCCTTCCACCTCACACCCACACACCAACCCACTCACCTACAAGTCACACACTTCCAAGGCCGAGTAGTAGCATTTCACTCTTCTAACAATTCACGACACACTTAGCAGTAGGATTCGAGCACCAAATTGGGACTGCACTTTAAAGCGCACTCATCACCTGTGCCAACAAAGTGCAACAAAACAGAATCAAAACATCTCCACACCTGCTGAAGCAAAATATGCCGCAGCTGTCACACAGTCACACCAACAGACTGTTGCCAGCAGCGCTTCAAACCGCAACCGCACATCCCCATCACCAGTTTCTACATACGCATTGCAGTTCCTTCAGATCTCCCCATCCCCAAAGACGAAAGAAGACATCATACTCGGGTAGAACACATTGACATGTATTCAACATACCAGCGACACACCACGAAGGTACAACGACGAGGCAAGTGATTCGTCTCATCAACAAAACCCGTCATTCAACAAACCATCGAAGCATTGCATAGTCCACTGCGCCTTGTCAAACACAGTCCTCCGTGCTCTCTTCGGCAAGGGCACTGCATCATCAGTCTCCACACCCCCCATGGCGTAAGCTAATCCCCTATGGGATGGACAAATGTGCCAACCATCGCGCGTGTCAATGACCAGTGGAGATAATGCTGGCCAAAAAGCGATAGGTCAAACTCCTCCCAACGATGCGGCACATCGAAAACTACAGCTATAGAATTAAGCCTTGTTACGACTACAAGACTGAAATCCGCCGCCACATCGCAGGCATGCCAAGACAAACACAACCACTTGTTTCAGGCAGCACAAATACACTTAATACCATCAAATGCCAAACGACCGTTGATGCGCGCCTCTTTGAGCAAGTTATCCTTGCTTAGAAACGCGTCCACAGCTTGCATCTTAAGCCTCAAACATTAGACAGGCGATTATCGAACGAGGCAGTGAATCGTACAGAGGATCGTACCCACATATCAAAGCCTCATAACATACCTACACTTCCAATAACTCCACATCTGCTCCATTTCGACTCCAGCTCATATCACAGCGATAAAAGCGACTACATCTGAACATCTTAGATTGATTGAAGAAGACAATAACATCTGATTCAACTTATGCATCACGCTTACCAAGTTACAGGGTCACTCTCGTTTCGCTTCCGCGTGGCACTCACACACCGCACTCAGCACATCATAAGTCCTCCAAGCACAAAAAACGCACTGCTTATGTGCTGCGCGAATGAATAGTCCACAGTGAGCAAGAAACCTTGCAGCAGCATCAATAGGTCGAATAATCGCAACACCTCAGCTGGCCATGACGACGACGACGACGAGTTAAAAGGCGCTCAATGCAGTCTCTGTAGTCTCCTACGGGTCGGCTTCCACATCCACATTCCCCTTGCCACTTCTACCGTAAACAACGATAGACGCCGTTGGCGGCCTGGTGAGTCTGTGATGGTATTGAAAAGCATCCCATAAGCAGCATTGAAGACGCTGGTGGCGCAGAAGCCAGCGTTAGTCAGTAAGACTGCTCACAATCATCATCCACCATCCCCAAGAGGCTGACAATATCAAAGAAAAACACTCTGCTTACAAGTCCCATATGCAATTCGCGAAAAAAACACTCGCTTTGCTTTACGTCTGCAAGGACTTCAGTACCAAGTAAAACCAAATGCTTGGTAGATTTTTCACACCCTAACAACAAATGAGATCCCACTCACCATGAAACCCTCCTTCATCGAGCAACTCACCGCACAACAAGCCACCGGGACGACTTCAATTAATCCCTCCCACTATTATTAAGCACAACGAACAAATGTGAGTGTTGTCTATGGACAATAAAAGCTTCTCCAGCTTTTCTTCTTCGTTAATCTCACCCAAAGAAACTCTGCAAATACAGGCTTACATTTCGATATCTGTACGTACGTGCACATGACTACCAATTGGTACGTCTCATGCATTAGAAAATGATGACCTGCAAAATAGTATGAAAATACAGCTCCCTACGCAATTAAAGAAAATTAATAACTGGTAAGATAAAGAACACACACCTCGAATTGCAAAGACAAACAAACACTATTTCACCAAAAGGGATTGGACTAGATCTAATAAAAAGCTTGCATTAAGTTTCGTTACTTTCTCTAGTCCAACATTGAAAAAAGCACCACCACAACTCACCACCCTTCCCAAACGAAACAGAAAGCTGTCCTCTCATGGCAACTCCAACCTCGCACTCATCTCGCCACTTTAGCTTGCGTCCATGTACTTATCCTATGTTGGTGCCAAGCACACCGATATTGCTCACGACATAATCCACATCACAGGGCCAAGGAGACGCCTCACCAGGTGACTCAATAATCTCGCCCCGTCTGCCATTCCACAAATCTTCCCAATGTCCATCCGTCACCACTGCAAACTCGCAGTACTTAAAAAGGAGAAAAAAGAGAAGATGGGGAGTGAATCCCAACGCAACGCAAAGCTAAGACACGCAAACGTAAGTAACAAAAATGTCCCAAAAAGCAAACATTTGGGACGCCTACAAGGTGCGGCTCACATATCAATGCAAACACTTCTAAGCAAACATTTACAGATCTCCAAGTGGCCATTCTTTTGACTCTGGATCTACCTCAAGCAATAACTCAAATCAAACCTGAGGCTAGCTATGACTCAATTACTACATAACTAATAACATTCCGCAAAGACACTATCAACACAGAACCAGGATCACAAGGTTAACAAGCAATCGAAGCGCCAAGTGTCCCCCGCCCTCGATTTCTGTCCTACCAACACAAACATCATAGCAGTGAAACGAACCCACATTTCTCCAAGCGTTAAGCATAGAAGGATCTTCTAACAACTGGTAAAATGCGTAAAGCAAAAGCAGTCTAGATACACATTGAGTGCTGCTAGGTGACATCTCCGTTCCTAGAATAAGATGCTTTAATAGAGACATGCATTCCCGCACACGTGAACATTATAAACACTGCTCGTACCAAGAACAGCCAAGTGTTAAATATGATCTTCCGAACTTTGTGCAAACAAAGCCCCTCAAGCAAAACAAAACGAACCCACCGCCAGCTACCTTCTTTCCCTTCCTTCTCTCCAACGTCCCTTCCTTCACCCACTCAAATCCTCCCCCTCTACCTGTCGCACACGCGTCCTTCTACTCACTCTTGCGCACCAAATCACTCCACTCACCCACCCTCCCACCTACATGCCTACCACTACCGCATTAAGGCACACCAACACATTACTGGCACCCATTCAGTCAGTCAGTCCATCGACACATCCAGTGGTCAACAATCCGCCTTGTGGTGGCCCTCAACAGGGCCGTTATCACGTTCATAGTTGCACACCCACACCCACACCCACACCCTGTGGAGAGAGGCTCAGCCTCCACCTACTCCTTGCTGCTGCCCACCGGCTTCTCCGTCTTCTTCGGCAGCAGCACCGCCTGAATGTTGGGCAGCACACCACCCTGTGCGATGGTCACACCGCCCAACAACTTGTTCAACTCCTCGTCATTGCGAATCGCCAATTGCAGGTGACGTGGTATGATACGCGTCTTCTTGTTGTCGCGCGCCGCATTACCCGCCAACTCCAGCACCTCGGCAGCCAGGTACTCGAGCACAGCAGCCAAGTAGACCGGTGCTCCAGCACCCACACGCTCCGCGTAATTGCCACGACGCAGCAGTCGGTGCACTCGGCCCACTGGGAACTGTAGACCTGCCCGCGCCGATCTCGTCTTCGCTTTGGCTCGTGACTTGCCTCCTTTGCCTCTCCCGCTCATTCTACCTCTTCTTCTTTCCAACCGATTGAAACGTGAATCTATCGCCCCGTTCACTCACTACCTCCCCACTATGCCCACCGCTTGTCACACTGAGGCACATTTCTTACTGGCTGCACAACACACCCTACCACCTCACGCAGCCCATTGGCTCTCCACCGCCAACGCCTCCTGCCATTGGCTACACCACTCATCACGCTCCATCCCACTGACAACTGCATCTGCTGTGACCGCATCTCGCGTAGCCGAAGTCATGCCACATTTGTCTCGCATTTAAGCCAACACGAACTAATTTCACCTCAACAGAGCTGCGCATTGTAGATACCGTTTATGCCGAAGCATCAAATCTAACAATTCTGTACTGCTCCACGCTCCTCTACCCACTCATCTCTCCACGAGTACACCAGCAACCTCTCCATCTTGCCATTCGACCTCTATCTCTCTATCCACCTGGTAGTTGATGGATCGGTAGCTGCTGCATATACTCGCATATTGTTTACGCTTTACTTCTTGCTACTGCTACCACCACCATCATCATCATCACATTTGTTGGAGCATGTGCAGTAATTATTTGCTCTTGTATTGTCCCACCGCTCTAGATCATTAATGACCACCTACTTATCAATGCTGGCATTTATATATTTACAGTTGTGTGCAGTTGTGAGTGTTGACATCATGCACATTTCTCTCCTCCATCTACTAAAACAAATATGCACTTATTTATTTAACTTTGTGCCAGCATGTGGATGGTGGTCAATGCATGCCTACCCTAACCTCGCTAAAAGTGACATTTTTGCAAGTAAGGTGCTGATAGTGTGTGTAGAATGGATGTAAATAGGAGGGAAGTTTCAGTGTTTGAGTGGATGAAAGCGAAGTGTTGATTTGCCGATACAAGAGCAGCATAGACGCACGGATGGCTGTCGCCACATCATCCTTCGTCCCTGTCTGCCTGTCCGTCCATTCTCGGGCCAATGAGAAGACGCCTGATGCAGTTGCGCGTGTTGTGATTGGTTGCCGCACGCGAGCGTTAGGGCGTGCGAGGCGAACTTTGTCAGTGATGATGTGGGAGGAATGTGCATAAATAGGTGTGGAGGCGGAGGCGGTGCTGGAGTGACTAGCGTTGCGTTTCGTTCACTGACGAGGAGGTAGTGGTGGTTGTTATGGCCCCCAAAGTAGTGTCAGGCAAAGCCGCGAAGAAGGCGTCGAAGGTGAAGGTGCCGAAGACGGACAAGGCGAAGAAGAGGAGGAGAAAGGAGAGCTACGCCATCTACATCTACAAGGTGTTGCGTCAGGTGCATCCGGACACAGGCATCTCGTCGAAGGCGATGTCGATAATGAACTCCTTCGTGAACGACATCTTCGAGCGCATTGCCGCCGAGTCGAGCCGGTTGGCGCATTACAACAAGAAGTCGACGATCACGAGCAGGGAGATTCAGACTGCCGTGCGTCTGCTGCTGCCGGGTGAGTTGGCCAAGCACGCGGTGTCGGAGGGCACCAAGGCTGTGACCAAGTACACCGGCTCCAAGTAGATGATGACGGTGATGAGACGAGTGTGTGGAGTGCTGCTGCTGGCTCTGCTCCACTGCGGCGCAGCCCACTCAGCTCTGTCCCAAGAGTGAGTGAGTGAGTGAGTGAGTGAGTGAGTGAGTGAGTGAGTGAGTGAGTGAGTGAGTGAGTGAGTGAGTGAGTGAGTGAGTGAGTGAGTGAGTGAGTGAGTGAGTGAGTGAGTGAGTGAGTGAGTGAGTGAGTGAGTGAGTGAGTGAGTGAGTGAGTGAGTGAGTGAGTGAGTGAGTGAGTGAGTGAGTGAGTGAGTGAGTGAGTGAGTGAGTGAGTGAGTGAGTGAGTGAGTGAGTGAGTGAGTGAGTGAGTGAGTGAGTGAGTGAGTGAGTGAGTGAGTGAGTGAGTGAGTGAGTGAGTGAACGCATCCCACGGCCCTGTTGAGGGCCACTACTACCATCGACACGTTCGCTCTTGGTTGTGGTTGTTGTGGCGGAAATATACACTTGTACTACCACTTGCTCTCCTTCTCCTGCCTCATCGTCTACGTGGTCGTGCTGCTCTGGGGGTGCTGGCGTTGGTGTTGGTGTTGGCAGTGCTCATGTCTGTGTAGCAGTAGGTGTAGGTGAGGGTAGGGTAGGGTAGGGTCGGAGGACGGGAATGGGATGTGGTAAGTAGCATAGTAGGATGTGTGAAGATGATTGTGGTGGTGAAGAAGAGGGAATGGGAGGATGGAGGGACGAAGGTGGACTTGGTGCTGCATTGCGTAAGTGATCTGCAGCGCTCTCGAAAGAGGACTCCGAGGAGACGGTGCGGTTGTCTCACGAATACCACCCCGCAACTGGCATCTCATGCTCAGTCAACTGAGTAGAAGCTGCCAATGGGCTAATAGATAACAATGACTCTCTTGCTTAGGGTTCTAGTTAGTGTTAATTTTTTTTTGAAGATGCGTACTCCAACACATCTTGCCTTTTTACTTACGACTGCTGGGTTGGATTTCCACCGTCTTCCCTTTTCTTGAGCACTGAATGCTCAGCCTTCCTATTGACACACTTTCTGCCCATCCATACACGTGTAGCCTGCACCCAGTGTGTGGTATACCCCTCACCCCCCAACTACTGCCCTTTTAGACTTGCAACCTTCACCAATGATACGTGTTAAGATTAACACAATCCACACTTTGTCGCAAGTGGCCCTAAATAGGGCCGTTGGAGCGTTCATATCAGCCACAATCCCCTAACATGTAGGCATAGCGACGACTTCACAACTTAGCCGCCGAAGCCATCCACAATTATCCCCATGGCAACGAAGATTTTCACACACAAAAACAACGAATGAAGAGGAGAAGGAAGAAAATCGAAATTGGGTGCCGTGATATTCAACATTTGCTAAGCGAGAAGGTACAAACATGGCTATCATGCACTCAAACACTGAAACTCTCTGGAGTTAATTTTAAGTCTTACATAAGTAGAGAAATTCTTGTCTCTGTCGACTGACCATTTTTCAATTTTTTACGTGAATACTTCAAGGAGATAACTGATATCATATGTTTAAAATATAATACGACCTTTTACGTGGAGTTTAGCGGACCTAATACTTTATATGATTTTTCCTCATTCTAGCTTGAAATATCAAAGTCTAATTATAATGTGTCTGTTTATATTTTCTGAGGATTGCTTTTTAAGTCGATGTTTTTGTTATCTGTATTTGTGGACAAACAGTAAGCTCGATGTAGGATGCAAAAGGTACTTTGTTCCATGTATCAATGCGCATTGGCGCATAATTCTTGGCTTACTGTGCAGAAGCGGTCGAGAGGCATAGGCAACTTATGAACAGGCATACTTCACTTACTGGGTCCGAATCTTATGAACGAATCTATGTAAGTGAGTTACTCAATCAGATTCTGTAGCGTAATCTTGTAATACCTTATTTGTTGGAACTGCCGGTTTCGGTCACTTGGGTGGCCATATTGTACTGAGCCGGTTGGTCGGCCTTTGGGCCGTGCCAACAGCCCCAAAGTCCTCTGTTTCCAGAATACATATATTCTACCCCCAGTACTATGTCTTCTTCTACCTTAAAGGGAGTCTCGGGGCGCTACATTGGTGGCAGCGGAAAGCGGACCCGACTTTGATGGATTTTATCCTGCTCCATGCCGCTTCTGTCAAGCATTGGCGATGTGAAAGTAGTGCATGTGCTACGGATGGGAGAATCCCTCACATCCCATAACAGAAGGGTCGGGATCGACGTTCATCTTCGGCACCTGCCTCGCCCTCGTGTTCGAGAGGAGAGCTATTAACAACTGAAGCGACACTAGCCTTGAACTTTGAGACCAGTGCAACTGCCAAGGAGGATCAGCGAATTTGTCATCAAGCAGTCTCCATAGGTTCTCTCTCCTATTCTCAGGCAACTTGCCTCCCTTCTCCAAAATGTGTATCTACAGATGTAGAACGTGCAGGATGCCATTCGATAGCATTGTTTCATGCTTTGTACACTTGGATCACGTGCATCCCGTTCTATGTTTCAATGTGCATTGGAGCATAATTCTTGGTTTACTGTGCAGAAGCGGTCGAGGGGCATAGGCAACTTATGAACAGGCATACTTCACTTACTCGGTCCGAATCTTATGAACGAATCTATGTAAGTGAGTTACTCAATCAGATTCTGTAGCGTAATCTTGTATCAAAACCTGAGTTTTTAAAGTTTTGTATAACTTATCCTTCACCTGTTCATTTCTTATAACTACTAGTTTGTGCAGTAGTTTATATTGAATTTATATTTTGAACGAACAGAGTGCCTACAGCTATGTGAGTGCGTAAAATTTGCATTGAAAAATTACGTTTAGACTTAACTTGGCAGTGTTTGCAAAATGTCATGCGCTGAACGCTAAAAACACCATTTATTAAGTTTGTTTTAACTAATTGGATCAAGGCGTTGATAGGCTAGTAAATGCAGATGTCGTATATCGCTGTTTATATAGTCTGCACCGTCTGCGTGGTGTCCATCAAGGGAGCTATCTGCGCAATGTCTGGTCGCGGCAAGGGTGGAAAGGGGCTTGGCAAAGGTGGCGCGAAGCGGCACAGGAAGGTTTTGCGTGACAATATTCAGGGTATCACAAAGCCTGCCATTCGACGCCTGGCACGTCGTGGTGGCGTGAAGCGCATCTCTGGGCTCATCTACGAAGAGACCCGGGGTGTGCTCAAGGTGTTCCTGGAGAACGTAATTCGTGATGCTGTGACGTACACTGAGCACGCGAAGCGCAAGACCGTCACCGCAATGGACGTGGTGTATGCCCTCAAGCGTCAGGGCCGTACTCTGTATGGCTTCGGCGGCTAAGTTGTGAAGTCGTCGCTATGCCTACATGTTAGGGGATTGTGGCTGATATGAACGCTCCAACGGCCCTATTTAGGGCCACTTGCGACAAAGTGTGGATTGTGTTAATCTTAACACGTATCATTGGTGAAGGTTGCAAGTCTAAAAGGGCAGTAGTTGGGGGGTGAGGGGTATACCACACACTGGGTGCAGGCTACACGTGTATGGATGGGCAGAAAGTGTGTCAATAGGAAGGCTGAGCATTCAGTGCTCAAGAAAAGGGAAGACGGTGGAAATCCAACCCAGCAGTCGTAAGTAAAAAGGCAAGATGTGTTGGAGTACGCATCTTCAAAAAAAAATTAACACTAACTAGAACCCTAAGCAAGAGAGTCATTGTTATCTATTAGCCCATTGGCAGCTTCTACTCAGTTGACTGAGCATGAGATGCCAGTTGCGGGGTGGTATTCGTGAGACAACCGCACCGTCTCCTCGGAGTCCTCTTTCGAGAGCGCTGCAGATCACTTACGCAATGCAGCACCAAGTCCACCTTCGTCCCTCCATCCTCCCATTCCCTCTTCTTCACCACCACAATCATCTTCACACATCCTACTATGCTACTTACCACATCCCATTCCCGTCCTCCGACCCTACCCTACCCTACCCTCACCTACACCTACTGCTACACAGACATGAGCACTGCCAACACCAACACCAACGCCAGCACCCCCAGAGCAGCACGACCACGTAGACGATGAGGCAGGAGAAGGAGAGCAAGTGGTAGTACAAGTGTATATTTCCGCCACAACAACCACAACCAAGAGCGAACGTGTCGATGGTAGTAGTGGCCCTCAACAGGGCCGTGGGATGCGTTCACTCACTCACTCACTCACTCACTCACTCACTCACTCACTCACTCACTCACTCACTCACTCACTCACTCACTCACTCACTCACTCACTCACTCACTCTCTGGGACAGAGCTGAGTGGGCTGCGCCGCAGTGGAGCAGAGCCAGCAGCAGCACTCCACACACTCGTCTCATCACCGTCATCATCTACTTGGAGCCGGTGTACTTGGTCACAGCCTTGGTGCCCTCCGACACCGCGTGCTTGGCCAACTCACCCGGCAGCAGCAGACGCACGGCAGTCTGAATCTCCCTGCTCGTGATCGTCGACTTCTTGTTGTAATGCGCCAACCGGCTCGACTCGGCGGCAATGCGCTCGAAGATGTCGTTCACGAAGGAGTTCATTATCGACATCGCCTTCGACGAGATGCCTGTGTCCGGATGCACCTGACGCAACACCTTGTAGATGTAGATGGCGTAGCTCTCCTTTCTCCTCCTCTTCTTCGCCTTGTCCGTCTTCGGCACCTTCACCTTCGACGCCTTCTTCGCGGCTTTGCCTGACACTACTTTGGGGGCCATAACAACCACCACTACCTCCTCGTCAGTGAACGAAACGCAACGCTAGTCACTCCAGCACCGCCTCCGCCTCCACACCTATTTATGCACATTCCTCCCACATCATCACTGACAAAGTTCGCCTCGCACGCCCTAACGCTCGCGTGCGGCAACCAATCACAACACGCGCAACTGCATCAGGCGTCTTCTCATTGGCCCGAGAATGGACGGACAGGCAGACAGGGACGAAGGATGATGTGGCGACAGCCATCCGTGCGTCTATGCTGCTCTTGTATCGGCAAATCAACACTTCGCTTTCATCCACTCAAACACTGAAACTTCCCTCCTATTTACATCCATTCTACACACACTATCAGCACCTTACTTGCAAAAATGTCACTTTTAGCGAGGTTAGGGTAGGCATGCATTGACCACCATCCACATGCTGGCACAAAGTTAAATAAATAAGTGCATATTTGTTTTAGTAGATGGAGGAGAGAAATGTGCATGATGTCAACACTCACAACTGCACACAACTGTAAATATATAAATGCCAGCATTGATAAGTAGGTGGTCATTAATGATCTAGAGCGGTGGGACAATACAAGAGCAAATAATTACTGCACATGCTCCAACAAATGTGATGATGATGATGGTGGTGGTAGCAGTAGCAAGAAGTAAAGCGTAAACAATATGCGAGTATATGCAGCAGCTACCGATCCATCAACTACCAGGTGGATAGAGAGATAGAGGTCGAATGGCAAGATGGAGAGGTTGCTGGTGTACTCGTGGAGAGATGAGTGGGTAGAGGAGCGTGGAGCAGTACAGAATTGTTAGATTTGATGCTTCGGCATAAACGGTATCTACAATGCGCAGCTCTGTTGAGGTGAAATTAGTTCGTGTTGGCTTAAATGCGAGACAAATGTGGCATGACTTCGGCTACGCGAGATGCGGTCACAGCAGATGCAGTTGTCAGTGGGATGGAGCGTGATGAGTGGTGTAGCCAATGGCAGGAGGCGTTGGCGGTGGAGAGCCAATGGGCTGCGTGAGGTGGTAGGGTGTGTTGTGCAGCCAGTAAGAAATGTGCCTCAGTGTGACAAGCGGTGGGCATAGTGGGGAGGTAGTGAGTGAACGGGGCGATAGATTCACGTTTCAATCGGTTGGAAAGAAGAAGAGGTAGAATGAGCGGGAGAGGCAAAGGAGGCAAGTCACGAGCCAAAGCGAAGACGAGATCGGCGCGGGCAGGTCTACAGTTCCCAGTGGGCCGAGTGCACCGACTGCTGCGTCGTGGCAATTACGCGGAGCGTGTGGGTGCTGGAGCACCGGTCTACTTGGCTGCTGTGCTCGAGTACCTGGCTGCCGAGGTGCTGGAGTTGGCGGGTAATGCGGCGCGCGACAACAAGAAGACGCGTATCATACCACGTCACCTGCAATTGGCGATTCGCAATGACGAGGAGTTGAACAAGTTGTTGGGCGGTGTGACCATCGCACAGGGTGGTGTGCTGCCCAACATTCAGGCGGTGCTGCTGCCGAAGAAGACGGAGAAGCCGGTGGGCAGCAGCAAGGAGTAGGTGGAGGCTGAGCCTCTCTCCACAGGGTGTGGGTGTGGGTGTGGGTGTGCAACTATGAACGTGATAACGGCCCTGTTGAGGGCCACCACAAGGCGGATTGTTGACCACTGGATGTGTCGATGGACTGACTGACTGAATGGGGGCACAGATCCCTTCCGTGTAAAGTTCTCTTCCCTACTAACTACCTCGTCCGAAATGCGGAACTCCGTACCTAGCCAACAACGGTCCATCAATATAAGATGCGCCCTTACAAAGGCTCCCCGCTGGTTGGCTACGAGGACGAAGTCTACGGAACTGTGAAGGAAAGAAAACCGCTCGATGGCAGAACTAGGATCAATGGACGAGAGTAGCATCGGGGATGATGCTCAAAAAAGTAGGGGGCTGTGTAGTAATTGTGGTGTTTAAATGTGTTTTTTAGGTGAGAGGCGGGAGGGCAATTCCAACTTAATCGCGAACGAATGCACTTCATTACTGGGGTCGGGGACTCTATCATTGTAGACAGGCTTGCCACAATCGCTCTTTACCTATAATAAAGGAATGTCTCGCAATATTCCCCCTTCTAATAACAGGGTGGAAAAGAAGAAGAGGAACGCATACAAAACTTTGTGCATTGGTTAAACATTATTTCCACTGGTTACTTGACCGCAACTGCATTATTAGGGATACAAGAAGAGTAATCAGCTCATAACATGTGACAAATAGCGTAAAGCGTCTTTATGGCTCTCGGCGATCTTGTTTGTTCTGACGCATTGAAATGTCTTGTCACCCATTTCTTTTAAGCATGAACAATTCACACGCAAATGAAAGTCAAACTGTACTTCAAGGAGGCGATTTTTGTTTACTTGATGGCGATGCACGAACTTGTAACACGTTTCGCCCTTTGTAGATTTCATGACCAACGTTTTCACTACTTTTGTAATTCGACCAGAACTCCACCCGTTATAACGACATTAAGTGGTGAAAAAAAGCGTATATCAAACAGGTTAGCAACTGGAACTAATGTCATTAAAAGAGCAAACGACTAGATGGAATGAAATGTGCGGATGCTTTAACTACGGTGTGCATACATCGACAGCTCGGCGCCTACATATCCCTCCCTTATCCTAAGGTGTCATCATAACTAAGACGTAAAATGTATGGCCTCTGGGAGTTTTGACAGCTTTAGAAGCACCACAACCAGCCATACGCCTTTTGAAAGCATTTCGTTGACACACAAAATAAAATAATTGATCAAGATCTAGGTAAATTGGTTGCAAAGCACTGGGTTGGAAGGCGGATGCAATGGAAAGTGGAGGAGGCTAGCCAAATTAGGGTTGTCGGGTTGAATGAAGAAATGGAGAGCTTGAAAGATGGTTTGTGGTGCCAGGAAATCAGTGCATATGCCACTTACTTCCTTACTAGGCCTCAACTTGTAGACAAGGCTAGAGACCTTTCCTTGTTTGTTTGAACAAACTGGGCTGCTTACCCTGCCGACTACCTTCTCTCTAGTGTGGCTCAGGGTTCTAACGATCTGTAAATCTTCAGCCTTGCAGTGGAAGAGATGCGAGCGTTTACATTGGTCTGCTTATCCAAATGGAGCATATGTCGAATGCGGCTGGAATTTAGGTTGCGTCCTCCTTCACTTCAATCCTTTTCATTCATTTTTACAATTCTACTTAGTAGTTTGCAATGAATTTGACAGATATAATCTCCACCACAATGTTTTGCGACATTAAAGAAGACACTGATGGAATACTAGGTTAGAAAATGCACGAATGTTGTAGAGGTTGGGTCAAGCGTAGATGGCGTGAATCAGAGACCTCGACGCATAACCAACGCTTACAGTAAGCCTACATAAAATGTTTGGTGCCGCAAGGAAACAAATTCACAAATCGATCGCGCCGGTCATCAGAATCCACGTGCATGCAAATGATTTCGGAATGGAGCTTGAGATTCGGCCAGCTTGATAACAGCGATTGGTAGGGGAGGATTAGAATGTGTGGGTCACCTCTTGCGTCCTTCACTTCACGCTAGACCACTGGACTTAAAGGACAACCATTTCAGTACAAGAGAGGACGATCCGTAAGATTCAACTGTCGTTTGTCCATTCAGCGTGGACTTGATTTACCCTGTGGAAGCGGCTGTGCATTGTTGGCTGGTGGTGATTGATTGAGGTCACTTCCGTTCTCCAGTTACCTCTCAACGTGACCTCAGATCCATCACCCTAAAATCTTTTACCCCGTAGGTGGATAAGGCTAAAAATAGAGTTTAAAGCATGCAGTGTTCAGTTTTGACGGTCTCATCTACCCAAACGAGAAGCGAATCACGCTTGAATTGCCGCAGCCGAGTTATGGTTGCGTTGGGGAGAAAGTGAGTTTTGAGGACGTGCGAAATGTGTTTCATGCTCTGTGTCTGGGTTTGGCTCACACATTCGATAGATGAACGCGAAACTATGGAGGGCTGTGACATTTGTTTTCCCAACAGAACTTCATTGGCCTCCTCGGTCTTCCCTTCTCTCCTTCTCTTACAACTTCATGTGATTGAACCCAGTTAGGCTAGCTCCAAATCATGGATGTTGCAGGTAGGGATGAGGTCAATCTAAGCAGCGTTGAAGTCGGTGTCCAAATGTGCGAAAGGTGATGAAGCATGCTTGAGGAGTTGACTGTGAGGTGGTGATCAAGCTATTTTGTCAGCGCAAGAGAGAAATTAGGCGGTTGTCCGATCCGTAGAACTAAAATGTAGCATGAAACGCTGGCCCAACCTTGATGAACATTACATCTGACAACTTTGCAAAGCTAAGCTTCGTCATTGTACGTGCATTTGATCCGTCGCCTTGTGTGGACTTACCTCCTAAACGGTGGAAGCGATGGAGCACATTGCGCTGTTGGAAGAAGAATAGGAAGAAGAGGACAAGTGATGATGCTGGATTGAGTGAGGTCCCATGTCTCTAATGAGAAAGCACAACATCCACTCTTCTCCCGTGCATGCTCCTAATTCGAATAAATATTTAAAAGCTGATAGCATGACTGAAAATGTGTCACCTGTTAGACCTTTGATTGGCTACAATCCGAACAGCCAAATCAAGATCTGCGTGTGATGGTGAACTGTATTCTACACCCAACCTGAAATTTTTTAAGGTTTCATCTGAGCTGTGAAACTGATGAAAATGAACTACAATCACATTGCTCGACCGTACTAGCATTAAAAATTAAACTGATCTTTAGTGTTGACTAGATGGTTACATCTACTCTAAGAGTCCTATCACTCAACTGCAGGCCATTCACGTTCAATGTGCTCTACAGCTCATCAACAAGTTTTTTCAAAGTGTTTCCACATACTATGCAAATCCAGGACTTTGTATGCCTTCACCACATCACCCATGCAACATCAAGCCTCGACATCCAACACGCTTGCCACATTCTTTCATTCAAACCCCTCCATGCCAGTGTTTAATAAATTGCTTCATTGTCTAAATTTTGGGATCATCCTCCTCTCAGCCTTTCTTTACAAGCAAGCCGACCTTATACACACTACGCACATTTTTGTTAAATGTAAATGCACACGGATGTTTAGAAGAGGCTCTTATTCACCTAACGCTCTCCGACATTTCAGTGGACGCGGAACCATAGATGATCTGAGCTAGTCCCATTGCAACAAAGTCAACATGGTCTGAAGAAGAAGGAGACTTACATCAAGGTGGATAGAATCAGCAATTTCGATTCTGCAATTCGGGAGCCGAGGGTATCGCTATGCATTAAGGATCAGATTTGCAAACACAATGGTCCATAACTGATTAGGCTTTTTAGGAGGCACACGGCACTGATACCAAAGATCAAGCATTCGCAAGTCACCAATGATCAGTAGGCCACTACCTCAAACCTGCAACTGTAATTAATTCAAGTGTTTCCTTCCCACTTGATTGCGTGTCCCCAACTCGGCTACTGAAGCATAGTCAGTAGTAGTCCACCTCACGTATGCATCTACTGCAAAGGACGCATTAGCTGTGCCATAGACGGTAGGTTTGCTTGGTCTACCATGCTCTGTGCAGAGGTGTAGAAATGAGAACATTTGTCGCGACTGCTAGTGGATTCCGGACCTGAGTTTCTGATGAGCAACTAAGAGGTGTGTTAAATATGTACCTGTTCAAAGGAGCCTTGTGGCCTAAGTCGGAGCACCACTGCATTCACCATCTCTTTATATTTACCCTCGCAATCTCTATTTCTGCCATTTTTAGCAAAGGCATTGCTACTTCCCTCCCTTCCTCTGTCTAACTCTCTTTCCAATTCGTGGGGGAGAGTGCATTGCTTAACGCATTACAGATGGCAGTTAGAACGGCAGAGAATGCGTTAGTAATTGAGCTGCAACAAGTGCAGCGTGGCTGAAAGGATGCTAATCAGCGGAGAGAAGTGGCGGCGCGTTCGCTAGCATGCTCAACTAGACGATAAGAATCGTAGGCGCTTGGTGGATGCGAGTGCGTCTGATAGTCGACTGTACCTTCTGGCAGACGCTACGTGTGTAGTAGTTTCCATCATGAAGCTCTTCTTCTCCCGTCTATCGCGCTACACCCGACTACAATGGAAGGCGTAATTAGGAGGGCTTTATGTGCAAGCTTTTATTCAAATAATCAAATCAATGCCATACTTGCAAAGTCTTGGATTGGGATACAGATGGGGAGTGATTGAGCCAGTGATAGGACGAATTGGACACTGTTTTTTGCCCACTGCATTGTACTGCAAGAAAAACAGAGAAAGCGAAAATAATAGCATGACATCAAACCCACTCTCAGTCTGTTTGTTCAACAATCTGTCTGCATTCCTTTCCTTGAGGTTGAGCAAAGTCAGAAGGTGCTCCTTAACGTCTTCACGGCAGCCACGTTGCAGGCAACTAAGGCCATTGCTAAAGTAACTTATCTATGCTGCCTTCCACCACACCAAACCCACTTGACAAATTCGCCTTTCACACTGCCATTGAAAGTTAGTAAATCATGCACCTCTTGTCGCTGTTTGAGAAAATATTGTCCACTGAATACTATCCAGCAGTTAATACACGAGCAAGATCACTGTCATGCTGATACGACTACGATATTTAAAGCTTTTGTCACCATGAGAGGCTGGTGGAACTCATCAACGCAGTAGATGCTAGCATAATTCTTCGATCGCATATTTATCCTTAGCACAGCCAAGTTGTCACCTCCATTTAACTCCATGGTCTCAATCTCGAGATCGCTCAAGCTCAAATCTGTAGAGGAAGAAGAAGCACCACACAAGCGTGATTAGTCTTCACCCTGAATGCCAATACCCAGCATTAAATTCTCCGTTGCAAGCACTACATGTTAAAGAATCAGGAGCTTTAAGTGTCTCTAAGTCCCGAACATCCGGAATTCTTGCTTAAGTGAGTCATGGCCTGTTCTCATGCGTCCAAACACACAAGCCTCATCAACCAATGAGGTGAAGGCGTCAGGTCACTTAAATGCGTGCAACCGGAATTCATGCCTACAAATTGAGCTCGACAGATCATTCCTTCTCTTCAGCGTGGCAGCATGATTGATTAGGATGGACATCAAGGGCCGGGTTGTAAAAGGGTGCATTTTGAGTCACGACCGTGGGAGCGAAAGCCATCAAATTCTGTTAAATGTTGCGCGTAGTCTGCCTTGTGTTCAGTGGAAGAAAAACTTCAAAAGTAACATAATATAATTGTGCGCAGGTGAATACTTACAGCTGCATAAATTCAAAGTCGGTGGTGCAGCCCACCGAAATTACCAAGCAATCATTCGGCCATCGAGGTCCTGCTCGTTCGCCCTTTTGGACCGATTTCAAAGGCGACCCTTTGTGAGTGTCCTTCCAGTTTTTAACGAGCTCGTTTTATCAACATGGGTGGCGTTGCGCCCCTCTATAATAACTTCACCCCTGGTGCTTAGTTGTTGGGAGCGAAGGGGATTGTAAATGCCCACACCGCCATTCCACTAAGCTGATAAGCCAGCTGTGGTGACCATCCAACTGCTTGTAGACCTGTGTAACAGAGCCGATCTGGGCGTCTTCAAAGCGACAATAGTTTGTTGCCACCTAACTGCACGCAGTTTGTTGCATATGTCAACTAACGACCTCTCGCATTCTCTTTGCCTTTGTCAATCCAGTTGATCTCTGAGTTTATACAGTCGTGGTGGAAATCGGATGCCATATTCTTCCCTGACTTCCCTTTTGACAGTCATGTATTGACACCACGCATTTTAATATCCGCATCATCCTCCCCCTACTACTTTCACTTCTGTTATCTCACTCCCGTCTTGGTCCGTGGAGTAGTGCGCATAGCTTGAGGCATACTAAATGACAGTAACTTGGGCAGGAAAGGTGTTTTTCAGGGACATTTAAATCAAGCAGAGCAGACAGAAGCAGAGTAAGCTCACTAACCTGTTCAATTGGGCGATGCGAATGGGAGACGCTTGAGGGACGCGAGTGTGCCCGGTGCTCAACTCTGGCTCCTGGTAGACGCTACGCATGTAATTGTTTCCGCCACGCCGTTCTTCTTCTCCCGTAAATCGTGCCACACTCCCCTACAGTGAAAAGCACGGCCAAAAGGGTTCCATGCTCAGGGGCATAATCCCAGCACTTGCTTCAAATTTCATGCTTCCAAAAATCTGAGATTGCTATACGCTCTCAGAGGAATTGGGCCAGAGATCGTATTGCATTTCACTGTAAGTACAACTCAAAGGAAAGTTGTTTGGGTGGTATGCATGGTGGGCAAGTTGGAAAGGAGGATGTCAATTAAACCTACACTCAGTCTCTTTCTGACCAACACACAACTTTCGAATGAGGTAGTGGTTAGGAGAGTTAAGTAAATGTTCCTCCTTTATCATACTTGCACTCTTTTCCACGAGGTTGGGCAAAGCCAGAAGTCACTCGTGAGCGCCTTCGTGGTGCCCAAATTGCAGAGATTTGCAGACGACTGTAAGGCACCTAAAGCCACCGCTACATCAACTCATCTATGTCGCTGTCCACCAACTGCCCTCAACTGTATCTAACCCACTTGACACAGAGTGAACGGGTTTGTCGTTGGCACTGCCACTCAAATTGCTTCTTACATCATACGCCTTTCACGATTTTTTGAGAACATAGGGTCCACGAAATAACTGAGTCGTGAAACCAACACACAGACCAGGATCTCTGACACGCTGATGCAACGTGGCGACTACAGTCGTAATTCTTAGTTTTTGTTAATAGCTTAGGGAGGCCCAAGTGACCACCTCTGCTTAATTCGATAGCTTCAACATCAAGGTCAATCTCGTCGGAATCAGGTTGAAGAAGAAGAAGAAGTACCACACAAGTGTGGTTAGTCTGAACCCTGAATGCCACTGCGAAATAGCCAAACAGCTTGAGTTCTCTGTTGTGGGGACAATATACTGAAGAATTAGATGCCTTTAGGCGTAGCTGATTTCTGGACACACAGAATTCTGGCCTGGAAGTACTCGCCTTTGATTTTGTCAATCAATCAGATGCAAGCTCTCAGGTGTCTGCTTACACAAACCTCATCAATCAATGGAAGAGCGTGTCAGGTCACTCACAGTTGCCTGATCGGTGCTCATGGCTAAAAGTGAGCTCTTCACCGTGGTAATAAAATGGTAACAGGATTGTTATGAACGGGCCTCAGAGATCGTGTCATAGGAAGTGCATTCTAGAACACTATCCTAATAGCCAATGCCACAAATTTTAGTTAAAACTTGTGCGCAGTCTACTTTGCGAAGAATGGAAGAGGAAAGGTCGAAATCAGCATGTTATAATTGCACGTAGATGAATTTATATAACCGGATAGGTCAGACCGGTGTTAGTGTGGGTGCCGCAGTCCACTGACACCGTCTAACAGCCATTTGGCCATTCAGATCCCAAACGTCCACCCTTTTAGACCGATTTTTGAAGTGACTGCTAGGGAGTATCCTTAACATTTTTTAACTGGCTCATTCTATCAACTTCGGTGAAATTGTGCCTCGCAAAACGCCTCGATACCATAGTCAATCAGGCGATGAGTCAGCTGTGACATCCATCCCACAGATGGTGGTAGATCTCGAAGTCCAGCTGTCGACGTGCTTGCGTTTTGCGATTCAAGCCTTTGTAACAGTGCGGACTCAGGCGACCCCAAAGTGGCACTAGCTTGTTGTTTTCCAACTACACGCAGTTTGTTGTACATGCCAGTAAACGACCTCTCGCATCCACTTTTGCCTCTGTTAGGTTAGGTAGCCTCTGAGCTTCTACAATCGTGGTAGAAAGCGAGTGCCACTTTTGTCATGGTTTCCATTAAGGATCGCTTTATTGTGCGATAGATCTTCCCGCAACATTCCCAGGGTGTTCAAGAGAGGGCTCCATTTCAAAGACAGGCACGGTCGGTCAAGCACCAGAAAGCATTTCGTATTATTGCTAGAGATCGCACAATCTCTTGCGCTCACTACCTCATCCTCGTCCTCTTCCTTAACTGCAAGCAATAATCATTCCTCCTTTACTCTAAATAATCGTGGTTGGAAGTGGAGCAGTTTCCTAGTGTCTAGGAGTTTACGAACCATCAAGATGGAGTCCCTCCATGTAGAGCCCTTTTGTCATTAAATCAGCGCTTTGGCCACGTTAACATGGCCATAGATATGTCAACTTACTGCGCGACAGATAAAATCTGCTCTAATCAAATTGCACTCAGTGTTTGGCGTGGGTTCGCGATCGACCCTATCAGTGCTATCAGAGGCGAGTTTGCAGGTGCCCATGTAAACAACTGTATGGGTTCCCCATGTGGTTGGCTGTTTGAGTAAGGCTATTGGAATGGAGAGAACAGAGTCATATATTGCTTTCCCTAGGTGATAAGGATGCTGCGCAGTACCTGGTTGGTAAGTTTGAAACCCAGCTCTTATCCAACCGTCTGCCTTGATTTGACTTCCTCAGGATGACAAATGCTTTAAAGCCAAAGCTCCTCGTGCTTTAGGGCAAGACGAAGGATAAAGGGCTGTACTGCTGACGTGCATACCAGTGGTCATCCGACCAACAAAAATGCACTAAATGCGGTTTTAGAGTCTAAGAAAGCGAAAGAAAGTGTTGTAGTGGGACAGCTACTGTTGCAGACTTCCCTCTGTTGAATAAGATACCGTTCAACATGAGATGAACCACGGTTCGATTCAGTGTACTCCGACTTTCCCAAATATTCCTTTTAAGAAAAGGTAGTAATTTTTATTAATTGGTAAAATTTTTCACCTTTGTTGCAAGCGTCCCTCAAGGCACGTGGTAGATGGCCCCTGAGCAGCCACAGGGGGTTGCAAACATTCGCCATTTTGCGGAGAGCATGCGAGCACGCATGACCCAATTAGCTCTAATCTCCCACTCGCGTCACGTGCTGACGTGCCTTCTGTGCGCTGGCCTTACAGCATTCATACCTTCCAATTCATTTGATGGCTAATAAAGAGAGTTAAATTTCATCCTGATGAAATCCTTCAGGATTTATGTTGTGATTACCATCCAAAGTGTGTCAGTATTGTCAATGAATGTGGCGGTGGGTGGTCAAAATATGGAGGCATTTCAAACGTATTCTACGCTGCTTTTAAATGAGTGATGCCTTACCGTAACTCACCGAAGTGGTACCTTCACGCATTGCCCCCAATTCATGAATGATATGCCCTCCCAATTGCACCGGATGCTTTTACCTCCCTCAACTTTAAGGCTTCCCTTCTAGACCATTCGTTTTTTTCTCAGCTTACAAACACATGTCTCCTTTTTGATCTCCTTAAGTTAGTTTCTACCTCTAACATCTGACACAAGGTGCCTGTAACAAATTGACTGCTTAACAGCCAAGTCATGGTGTTAAGCCACCAATGCATGCGCCACTTATTTCCACATTAAGCTTCAGTTAGCAAGCATGATTCTACAATTCGCCTTTAGTGGCTAAGCAAACTGGGCTGCTTAGTCTCTCAAAAATATCCCTTCTCTTGTGCATTGCGGCCTTCCTTTGATGGGTTGGTCCATCTGTACATCCTTTCAAACTAACGACAGCTCAATTTCGTTTGGATGATACGCCGCGCACCAGTGTTGCAGTGGAAGCGTTGCAGGCGATTTTTCTGGTTTACCTCCATCAAATTAGTGCATCATCGACTGCAGCTACAATTCAAGCTGCGTTCTCTTACCCTCCCTTCTCTTTCACTCATGTTTGTTATTCCGCTTGGTAGTCTGCAATGCATTCGGCAGATGCCATCTCCACAGCACTGTTTCTTGACACTGAAGGCGAGGATGGCAGAATACAAGGCTGGAAAATGCAATATTGTCGTTGAGATTGGGTTGGAGGTCATCGGCTTGGACTTGATGTCTCGTCACATTGCCGATGAACGCGGTCAGTTTTCATGATGCGGATGATGCTAAGCAGTGCTGCAAGGAAAATCACATTTACGAATTATTCGTGCTGCTCATCAAAATCCACGCGCAGCCGAAAAGATATCGAAATGTCACGCATTATTCCCCTTTGTAATTTTAGCAAGCTTCAGTTTAAGCCATCTGATGTCCCAGTGACGGGTAGGGTAGGGGACGGTTGCGTGCCGGCCTCTCATTCGAAGACAGCTGATCTTAGGGGTAGCCAATTTAGTACAAGGGATGGCGATCCGTAAGAATAGGCTGTCATTTGTCCATTTAACGTAAAATTCATTTGTCCTGTAAAAACGGTTATACGTTGTTAGCTGGTGGTGGTTGATTGAGGCCCCTTCCGGTCTCCGGTTACATCTCAACGCGACTTTAGATCCAACACCCAGTAAGCGTTCACTCCGTAGGTAAAAACTTTGACGCCAGAGTTTAAAGCATGCAGTTTTCGGTTTTGACGGCCTCAACTGCAAAAACGAGAAGCGAATCACGCTCGAAATGCCGCAGCCGAGTTATGGATAAGTTGGAGAGAAAGTAGGTTTTGGGGACGTGTGGAACGTGTGTCATGCTCTGTGTTTGGGGTTGGTTTACACTTTGGATGAATAAACGCGAAACTATGGAGGGCTGTGACTTTCGTTCTCCCAACAACTTTATTAACTGTCTCGGTCTTTCCATCATTTGGCTGGACCCAGTTAGGCTGCCTCCAAAACATGAATGTTTTGGATGGGAGTGAAGTTAATCTGAGCAGCTTTGAGCTACTTGTTGTTAATGAAATCGGTGTCCAACTGCGAGAACGGTTCTGTAACATGTTTGTGGAGTTGATTGTGAAGCTCCGATCGAGATATTTCGTTAGCACAAGGGGGATTTTAGGAGGTGAACTGACCTGTAGGCCTTATAAGTGGCACGCAGCGTGCGTTCAACTTAGATAATCATCACCTCCAACCACTTGCACGGGTTGAGCGTCGTCATCGTTTATGCATGTGATACATCGCCCTGTGTGAACTCGCACCTCCATAACGGTGGAAGTGAGGGAGTATGCTGCACTGTTGGAAGGAGAATAGAAAGGGGAGGACAACTGATGATGCTAGAGTGGTTGAGTGAGGTCCCATGACTCTAATGGTAAGGCGCAACATCCACTCTCCTCCTCTCAAACGTGGGTGATCACATCTATCTTCTGCGAAAAGTTAATTAAATGTTAATAGCATAACTGGAAATGTATCAAGCATCTGACCTTTGATTAGCTACAATCCGAACATCCAAATCAATATCTACTCGCCATAGAGATCTGTGCCTTACATCTGACCTGAATGCTTTTAGGGTTTTATCAGAGCTGTGAAGCTGATGGAAGTGAAATGCAATCACATTGTTTGACCGTACCAGCTTTAACATCCTAACTGACCTTTCATGCCTACTGGATGGCTTCATCTGCTCTAGAGGCCTATCACTCAACCACAGGCCGTTTTTGTTCCGTTCTACAATGCATAGGAACCCTGGACTTCGTGTGCCTCCGGAACATTCCCTTCTATCAACTTCTACCTTCACGCGCAGCTCCCTAAGAAGTGATCTTTTAAAAGGCGTCAATTTACTCATTTATTTTTATTAAAACGGAGGACTACATAGCGGCTGGCATTGACACACACTACCAGGACATCAGAACAGTAAGAACAGCGAAATGCTGAGGGCATAGGCACTCCTCAAAAGACAGCCAACTTCAGTTCGCAGACGCTTCGTAGAGAAGTGCAATAACTCGCTTTGTCAGCTCCAAACATTTTTTCTTTTCCTCATCTTCAACATCCTGCCTAGTGTTTATTTCGGTATTAAGCTTATTTTCTAACAACTGAGCCAGCGATTTGAATTGATACTTTTGCCTTGCCAAAATATAAGCACCCTGCCGTGCAGGGGTTTGCTCCGGCGGTGATGCTGTTTGCTGGGGGTTCTCTTGTGATTGCATACTCTCGGTATTTTCATAGCCTTCACTGGGACTGCTGCTCCACGAGTTGGCTGGTGGCACACTTCCCTCCACGGCACGAACCTTTGGCTGTGTTACAGACGCCTCTTCGTCGGAAACCTTCCCACCGGCCCTCCTTATTTTGTAGCGATGATTCTGAAACCATATCTTTACCTAGCAGAAAGGTCAAAATTGTGACGAATTTTGACTACTCGTAGACATTTGACTACCACACACTACTAGCTGTCTATTAAACAAGTTCATTTAACACTTTAATGTCCGGCAAACCTGTGTCCCCGTTAAGTTGATGCGGCGCGCCAGCTCTTCGCGTTCAGTCGAGGAAATGTAGTTGTTCTTTTTATAGCATTTGAGCATTTCACCAATTTGGTAGAGGGTAAAGGGAACTCCGCGTCTGCCTTGTCTTTGTGCCTCAGATAATGCCTGGTTTACCTGAATTTGTTCCGCATTCACCGGCGCGGGGATGGGTACTGCATTGGGAATGGAGAAGGCGGCAGTGAGTTGTTGAATAAAAGAGTAGCCTGGAAATGCAAGGGCATTTGCCGGAAGTCGTTGACACGTACCTGGTGGTAAGACTGTTTGCTGTACTTGTGGCTGTAGCAGCTGCTGACGTAACTTTGACGAATCGCCCAGTGCGAGTGATATCGATGTCGGGAGGATCGGCAACGTAGTAGTAGTTCGAGGTTGAACTGAGCTTCCACCTTGCTTTGGATGCAAAGACAAGTCGATGCAGGATGTCTGTTCTGGCACAGGCTTTGGAGTGCTAGTCGATCGAGGACTGCATGAAGGATATGCAGGCATTTCCCCTGAGATAGCCGGTTTATTGAATATAGCCTCATTAATTTTCAGCTGTTTTGGCGGCGAAGCATTCAATTGCGTTTGTTTGCCTCCATCCTTTTTCTGTGGCGAAAACACGAGGAGGGGATCGGATCTTGAAAGTGCTGGAGGCTTGGCCAGAGCAGAGACCGCCTCTTCAGCCTCTTTTGGCGTAGGTGTTGCTTGCTGAACTTGCTGCTGCAAGCCTGGTATGAAAGCTAATAGGGCTAATTGTTGAAGACTCAGATTTGTCCCTCCGTCGGGTACAACCGGAGGTTCCTCACTTGATGTACCTGCAAAGACAAAACGACTGGACATTGAACATGTACATCTGCATGCAACTAGATGCTATCTCCACATTCAGTTAAGTCAAGGTCTTATTCATATCGAATGTGCTACTTTGAGTATCCCATTGTATGCTGATTGACCCTAACTCCGTTAGCTCAACTAGGTATTAATGCGTGGTTGTTGGAACGGTTTCGCAATGTCACTGGTGAGAAGCATTGTAAAAAGTCTGTAAATAAAAGTAATGAGTGCGGAGGATTGGTGTATAGCTTCTTCTGCTGTGAGCGTGTCAGGCAGGCCACTGTGGCTGCACTGAATGCCAGCTTAAAAGGAGTTCAGCTTCGACTCACGATGACCGATGGACGGAAAATGGTAATAAAAGAATACAATCTTGAGGCAGAGAAGTAAGCAAACAGAAAGGCACATAAAGTGTGATAGCATATTATGATAGACAGTACCGTTGGCTTGCAACATTGTCAGATTGTGGAGGTGTTCAGGATCGGTGAGAACCAAAAGTTTTTTACTCTGAAGTTGAACACGATGAAATTTCGATCACACCGTTTTCCCTTGCTTCTTTGACTGAACTACTTACCATATTTATAGACTATGCGAGCCAATAGAAATCACTTAATGGGCCACCAATAGGATTGGAGCGGTTTTAATCACGACAATTGTTTGGGGGACGGATTAAGTGATTTTTTAAATTTTTCTTTGGAAAGACACTGTATTATGACTGGAAAAACCACTCATTCCCTGTCCTCCCGATGGAGGTTGCCTCAAAATCGCAACGAATAGAGGTCGATAGGTAAGACGTAAGCAGATGCACCCATTAATGAGTAGGCTGTAACGTTGTAAATTAATTAAGTTGTCACCCCAACGGGGTTGAATAATTTTTTTGGTTACACATGAACTCAAATCAGATCGGCCCTTCACGGTGCTAGAGTCTTTGCAGAGTTTTCCATAAAATCTTTGCCTCTGAAGTGTCAAAGGTCCATCGGTAGTTGCAGCTAGGTAGATAAGTTTCTAAAAAATCGTCTCCTAGTAATGCCAACGCTTTGGTGAAACAAATTTAAGACAATTTACTGTGGTGGAATTTCTTGACAATTAGGGTCGGCAACTTTGTATTTGTGTCCTTTTCCCGTGCGAAGTGGAAGAGAAAAAAAGGAAAATTGCAACACTTTGCGATTTTCCTGCTAAAGAATTACCAAATTGTTGGCAACTATCCCGCAATAAAAATTTGCATGGCTGAAGGGATGGTTAGAATGTGCTGGGAGAGAATGCCCTTTTTAAGAATTATTAAAAACCCTCAAGGAAGTACCAAAGCCACCAATCTCAATAAATTAGGCTGAATCATACTTAGATTTTATACATTTAAGTCAATTTAAGACATATTTCAATATGTTTGTTTTGCTTTTGTATGGGAAGAGTAGAAACAAATGAGCAGCTTTTCACTTTCGACCAATTACTGTGGGCATAAACTTTTACTAAGGGTGGAAAATGGAATTTTAATGACAAATTTTGTGCAGAGGAAATTTGCAATAATTTGAATGGGACGGAAAACCAGTTCGCTTGTGAATAGCTTTAGTTTGGAGATATACGCAATCATCTCAACACAGACAGCGGCAAATGCGAAACTACGAATATCTTCTTTACTAATTAAATCTCATTTCAAAGAGGAGCAGGTTCAAGTACATTATGGGATCAATTTGGGGCAATCCCTAGGTCGAACTCAAGGCCATGCTGGTGTTCGATCGTCGATGCCTGTTTCTCTGCCTCAAGCTTGAAAAAACACTAGTGTCTTTAGGAAACCATTGAAGGTAATCCCATTCCTAATGATGTCTTTGGGCTGAAAGTAATGCCATCTTGGAGATCAGGTTAAAGTGTTTGTCATCCTGGCGGTTGGGCATTTTCGAGGGCTAAAGTAATTTCCATTCGGTCACGTTTTATGGCTATACATGCATTTTCTGTGTTTCGCACCTTCCATTCTTCCTCTCATGTGTTTTATTGAATCACTCTGTAGTTATTCCGTTATTTTCTAACAAATGCGTCGAAATTCCGCTACTCAGTTCCACCTAGAGCCACTTATTCACAGTAATGTCGGGGTCGATCTCCACAAATGCTTTTTAGAAAGGCGAACTCATTATCAACTGATGAACCGAATTAGCGTCACTTTATACTGTCATTTATAGTTTATCGCACGGAACGTTGACTCTTCTGACTGAACGTGTTCATTCGACTCCATTTTGACCTGTGAAGGTGCTATAGAACTGCAAACCTCAACCGTGCAACCACGACCTCCCTTTTCCTTTGCCCGGAGGTGATTTTTGCTCTTGAAGTACTCATGGAATTTTCACAGTATCATCTGTCCAACAAGTAGCTTGGGTCCCAATCGCTACTTGCGCACTTCTGGTCCCATTTCGAGAGGGCGGAATCCGTGGTCACATCAGCCCTCCTAAATGGTAACTCTACCAAGCTCCGAAATCAACTCCAAACTCCAACTTGATTTCGATAAGAAGGAAAATGTTTTACCAAGCCCAAGCAATAAGTGTATTTTCCCAGATGCGAGGTATAAAACAGACCAATGATGAAAAATTGAGTAGAGGGAAAGAGAAGGGCGAGAAGCCAATTCGAAAGCAATGCAAGGGGTCGAGGTATCACTCTCTACTGCACCAATTTTCCATGCGAGACGACAAACGTAAGTGAAAAAACAAAGAGTCGTTTCGATTGCCGGCATCTGAAGATCTGGGTGTGGAGGCGTCCCTCGCTATTATTTCACTTGCAATTCCTCTTCGTACTGCTTGCGGAAACAGTTTCCGATGGGGAAGAAGTCCAAACAGCGTTGTTAGTAAAGATTCCACACAGATATCTCTTAAAAACACAAAAAACCTCAGAACTCGCCAGTCGTTTTGAAACAATTACCAATGAGGGATAAAAACCAATTTCCGTTCGATCACAGCCTGTAAAGCTCTGAGTGAACATTCACCACGAAACTCGGGGGCTGATCGATGAGGATGCTTCTTCACAGCCAGTTACCAAACCATTCCTTCTGAGGCTCTACACGCTTCTGCGTCCGAAATCCACTCTGTATACTGCTTCGTCATCCTGTAGCACGCAGAATCGGACACCTCTGGCGCAACAAAAAAGAGTACACAAAAATAACAACATTGCACGTGCAGACCCACCTGATCGGTGAATTCGGTGTCGGGTTTGTTGATGGCATGGATGAGGAAGTTCCTACAATAGGCAGATATGTCTGCATAACTCGGTAGACATGGATTGCAACGCGCGCCCCATGAGACACGGTTAATTGTGTGCTCAAAAATAAAATACGTCAATTCAAAACCCACCTATTTGGCATGGAATCTAACACGCATCAGATGTTAAGAACTCGAGGCTAATGCCACTTCAAAGTACGCGACAAGTGCTGTCAACGGTCCCACTCTTCCTCCCCTCATTAATTTCGGTGACAACTAGACAGGGAGGAGGTCTGAGAGTCCCTCTCTTCAAAAGGTGGGCAAGCCGATTATCAATAATGCTGGTCCTAATGAGGTGGGGCTTAGATGGATTAGACTTAAAGGATGGTTTGATCCTTGCGTGTCGTAACCCACGTGTTCGGTCAAAATACTGAGCCTCGATTTAGCCGCTCGCAGAGTCAAATGAACCTACATGTATTTGGCGAAGTTGTGTTCGCGATCCACGTGTCGATCGAGGCCATGTGGAGTGGCATCAAAGTACTACCTCCCAATGCCACAGATGAAACACTTGGGCTTCAAGTCCTCCTGCACCCGCTCTAACCGATCTCGAGGGTCGCCAAAGGCATCGTTGATGAGACCTGTTTAAAAAAAGAGTATAAATTTGTACACTCAGCCTCAGGAGTTGTCATCATTTAAGAGCTGTGAACATCATCTAGCACTATTGCCATTTCCATAAACTCGACGTTGCGTAGGTTTGGTCATCGACCTCTCCGATTTCCGGTAATGACTGTCAATCATTCCATGCATCTACAGAGGTCCTATTTAAACTCATTCACGTCTTGCTATATTTGTAGAGGCGAAAAATCTTGGCTTTATCTACCGGGTCCTAAGCTAAACCTTAACGGAAGGACAATCTCGAGGGTGGGTGAGTGAATATAGGCAAATACGTTCCGATGGCCAGCGGAGCCATTCTCAAAGGCGGACTCGGACACCACACACCCTTGCAGTCGGTCTGCCTGGTATCAACCAGCAAAATTGATGCGCGAAAGAGATTTCGACGAGTGTTACACCTTCAATTGAATGGTACCGGTAGGGCTTTCAGACGCGCATGCAGTACCAGGGACCATACCGAATGGCGAATTATTATGGCAAGGCATCGGCTTGCCTCGGAAGAAGGCATTCCAAATTAACCAAGAGGTTTAAGCGCTCCAAACTGGTTGATTTGTGCACGCATTTTTGCAGTAAGAGCTCCACAGCTCTCGTAGCACTAGAGCAGAAGAAAACGTCTTCCGACACAATTTCCAAACAGCAAGACTATAAGTGCCTCGTGAAGAAGGAGACTTCAGTGGACAATTTCCACTCATTTAAACAGTGCGATTGAAGCCAAACTTCCGCCTCCACATAAGATGAGAAATTAGTTGATAAATGAGAAAGAAAACAAGACATCCAGCAGGTTTGATTCAAAGTGGATTAGGCAGTAGACAGGCGCTTCATGGGATAAAATTTCGTGGGGAGAAAGATCGAGGAAACCGCGCCAGATCCGCATAGACAACAAGGCCGAAACTTTAAAGGTCTGACACTTTCTCCCAACAATCCAAATGATCGGCTCCAGTCAAGAGAAGAGGGAGGAGGCACAAACCTTGAATAGTCGCAAGGAGGATGATAACGATAAAGAAGCAGAGTGACATGTCAAAGAGGATCCGTAGCGCTTCATGTGCATCTCCATCGGGTGGTTCAATCTCATCTGCAATCCTACCACCCGCTCGCAGACCCGTGTAGAGGTGAAAGACGAAGCACTAGAGGGGAAGAAGAGGAGGTAGAGCAAATAGCGTTTGTTACGTCGGGAGAAAGAGAAAATGAGAGGTATGATAGAGAAATTGCTCACAGTCAACATGTCATTGCAATTGTATTCCTTCTCTCCATCCTCCTCTTTGGTGTAGAATTTGCGGAAGAAGTTGAATGCGATGACAGTGTAAAGGTAGATTACAACTGAAGTCAACATGACTGTCACCACGAGCTGAAACAGGCGGGAGTTGGTTACGTTAACGCTCATCTGAATGAGGGATTCATCGAAAGGTCTAGAAGGGTAAACGTAGTAGACAGTTCCTCAATCGCCTTCAAGTTGAGCTTCTTCGCTGTAGGGACCCTCAGACCCGGCATTTCTCCCTATCAGCAGCCACCAGCGAAACAAATTTTAAGGGCGTTTGGTGTCTCGACACGAATCCTCCAGGCTCATGAACCAAAGTCTGCCCCTCTCAATCAATGGAGGTATCAATCTCATTCCGTGACCATTGCTGCTACGATCCAAATGCTGAAGGCTCAGGCAGAGGCTCAGACATTCTACCATGGATTAGTTTCCTCATCACGTGGCCTGCAGTTCCACCAGCTTTGCACCTCGAGAACATCTAAACCCATGTCGGTCAAAGTCACACCCGCGTGGCTGGATTTGCATTGCCATGTAATGACCCAGTCACGACAGAAATGCTGAACGAGTTTTGAGCAAAAACTCGCGTTAGCTTTGGGCCATCATCTGCCACAATCACTTTCCCATGGATGTGGCGCTGAAGGCTTGGATATGGCACCACGTGGTCATTACATCTGGAGTGGTAAGTGTAAAAACACGGATGGCCTCGCAACTACCAATTCCAAATGACCAAAGGCCAAAAGATCGCAGTTTTTGTTACATGCGACAGACAAAGCAAAGCATAGCTGGGCTCGAATCTCGTGAACAGATGTACTGGAAAGCTAGAGAATGGCTTAATCAACCATGGTTCTTTTAAACTGCAATTTAAGGGTGTAAAAGATAGCTCTTCCCTTAAGTGAGTGATAGCCCAAATTAGATTGATTTCAGTTCATAGTCATCACTACAGGATGCATCAATTAATGATTTATTTCACAGTTCCAAAGAGGATCTTTTCTGCAAGCAATTTTAGAGCTTAATTAAGCAAAAAATGATGCACATTTCTTTATTTGCCCACCCACCGACACGTTGTCTTAAGTGCATTTAAATTTAAATCGATTAGTGTCAGGCGGTGCTGGCCTAGACTGTCAGTGCCTCTATGCAGTCAATGCCAGTAAGCCTCCATACAGATCATTGTTCAAGCACAAAGCAATAAAAGGGACGATTAACATTTAATCCGATGCTAATGCAGACCAAAATTACTAAATGTGGTTTGTTATGTAAAGCTCTAATACGCGGCAAGACAGTGAATGCACTGAGAACTCAGCGCTTGCGATACGAAATTTCATTAGTCATTGTCAAGACCACCACAAACATTAATAAAATTTTCACTTTGTGTCTATTACTTTTTAAAGCATACATCAAAAGTGGCTTGTTAGTCAATCTACCTGGATTTTTCCTTTCACTGGCCAAATAGTTCTACAGCCAGTTTTACAAATGTGTGGGGCACATTTCCATTTGTAGTGTAATTATTTGGTACAGCATTGTTGAGGGTTGAGTACAGTAGATTGCAGCACTATGAGTATTGTCATTATTCGGGCGTTTGAAGGGCCAACATTCAGATGGAAAAAGTAAATGTGGACGGAAAATTAATCCGTATTTAGGCACCATTTAAATCGATGACTTGTCTCGCGCCAAAGTCAACCTTTGGGAAAATATCCAAGAGAAAGTGTGCATGAATAGAACGTAATGCAACCAAAAAGAGAACCTAAATGGTTGTTCGTAAGGTCACAATTCTGGATTGGTCCTCATATCACGCGCTGTGAGTACTGCGAAGACAATCTTTTACTCGGTCGGTGGTGAGACAGAATACCTGCAACCGAGGAAGCGGTTGATGCTAGCGTATTATTCTCTGTTAACGCAATTACTGATGGGACATGAGCGAATCACGTTTAGTAGTTCTGCGTTGATGATTGTTGAAGATTAGAAAGCACGGATGCAGAACCGAAATTTCATTAAGCACAAGCGTCATACGGAACAACTAGAGACGAGGCGACTAGAATATAAGCGGGCACACCTCAGAACACAGGTCAGTTTAAAGAGAGCAGAGACAGCCACAGAGATGGAGAGGGGAGGTTGGCCATGTTCGTATCCGTGGAAGTGGGCACCGTGGGTTGAGGTTGTGAAGGGTTCAGAATGTAGGCAGAAGTATGCATTGAGGTGTGCACAGAAGCCGCAATGTTAGACGCCGTGGGCGTGGCCATATGAGATGATGCCACAATATGCGCAGCCGTGGTGATGGTCGCAGCAATGGTGGCAAACAGCAACCACGACTGAGATTGCGCTTGCGCCGACGCTTGTGAAGAAGTCTCTGTATGCCATGGAGGTGTGGAGCTAGTCGGTGGTGCACAAGCTCTCCATTACTTCTATCTTGCCTTGATTGCATAACGATTTTGATCATTCCTGATTATCACTTATAACAGCTTTATAGACGATTAGACACATGGACTTTTGCCTGCACCATTCCGTCTTTTAAGCTTTATGCTATTAAGTGCACGGGATGCTTAAGCGAATTTGGAGGACATGCAATGTGAAAAACCTTGTAAAGCAGCCTCACTTGTGCACATGGTGGGCTCATTGGAATGCAAATGCTCATCTATTAGCTGTTCTACCACATTTTATCACCCAGGCACATCTGCTGCACACTCCTCTTAAATCGTCTAACAGGACAGTGAAGGATTGGGCCTGCCAAAGCAATGTCGAGCTAAATCAAGTGCAAAGCTGGAAGTTGGCCTCCTTTTACCAGTGTGAAGTGTGGCCAGTCATTTACTTGTGCCTGATCTACTTAATAATTTGGGTGCCCCCGGGCCGCGCTTCTGATTCGCGGCATGGAACTTTTGACCATATTGTTGGGATCGCAACTCTTCTGTATGTTGGTGGCGTGTGTTCTGCTGCATCAAATCCCACAAGGTAGCGTGCTTTGAATGCAATGAGAAAAAGCGTAAAACAGCAAACTATATTGGAGTCACCGTCTAAATTGCTGCCGGTCAATTTTGACATTTGATAGCAAATTTAATAACCTTTCACTTTTCCTTTGCTTTGTGTACCCATACATGCAATCACAAAAGGGTTGGCTGTAGTACTGTTAAATGAGACAAAAATGAGCACACTAAGGATCAAGAACAAATGTATACACTTTGTTTGGACGCTTATGCAATGCGCATCTGGCAATTATACGTTAGGTTATATGCATTTGGTATATCTTGATACAAAATAAAGATTAGTTTCCTGTGCATTTCTGCAGTTGTCCATTAGCGAACATGCATAACTAGAAATGAAGGTTTTATTGGCAGCAGCAGCGCAGTCTTGCAATCCCCGCTTCTGTAGCACGCCTCTCCCGTAGAGACAATAGGTTTCCATTCTGCCTACGTCTACCACTCTTTCGCTCTCCTTTCTCGCTTGCATACTTTCCACGCGATTGTATAATGTCAAATGTGATAGTATTCCAAAAAGTGATCGCAGCACAACAATAAAGGTGAAAATGTGAGTAAGGATAGGGTGGCATTTTTTATCCCATTTTAATGAACAGAATTTCTCCGTAGTTAAGTTTAGCTGCAAAACAAAATCGTGATACCGTCTGAAGAAAATCATAGCTTTTCCGCCTGATTGGCCAATTCTGGCTGCATCAAAACCACAGTCAATTGCTCGATACTTCCCATCCCAAACACTCACTTTAGACGGTACATTATTTGACGCAGTCGGTCCAAAATTGGCTATCAAACACATCCTTAAGATGTGAGGTTCCTGAAAAGGGTAGGCTAATTGCAGTTGTGCCGCTACAGTGCTTGCTAATGCAGATAAGTATGGTTGGTCATGCGGTAATGAAGTAAGCGGTGGTATAATCGGGCAGTCAGGAGAGAATGGAATTCGAACGAGGAGATATGCCACGGAAGAACAGAAGGAACAAATTTAACTGCTTTGATGTCAAATGATACTTTACTGGTAAAGACGCCAAAAAGGTATTCGATCAAGGACAAGGTGGCACCGAATTCGAAGAGCAGATTCGATTCGTATCACTCCAAAAGGGTAGCAATTAAAATAAAAATTATTCCATTAGCGATTCCCATCTGAAGGATCCACAATCAGCAGACACGTTGTGTCGGCATTCCTACTTGTTTGTTCTTAAAATTTTCATGCAAACCTACCGATTCCACTTTCCTTGAACCTCAAATTGCAATCTCAGACTGCAACCGATTCTCCTCAGAAATCAAAGCTATTTGGACAAGGTGGAAAATGCTGTTAAAGCATCAGTCTGGATGGATTTCTTGTTTACGACAAAAATTACTTCCAAATAATCACCTTGCAATAAATCCAGTTCACGGAAATAAAGGCTTGCTAGAGCGGGAACAAATATCCGTTTGTCTATTAGTCAAACACTTTAAGTGTTAACGTCTTGAACCACCAGGGCCGTTCAAATCAACCCAAGTTCTTTTAGGGCGTTCGACCGTGGAGGCAATTTGAGCAATCATGACTGAAAGGTTTGCCATTACAGGCGCTAATTGCCAGTACCAGTCCAGTTCAGGCACTGTCCACCAAGATGGCAGTAGACATCAATGCTGCTAGGATTTAAAATCACCCCTGACGATGAATAGCGGACACAAATTGATGGGTAAAATCTCTGCAAACGTCAGCCCTAAGCCTTTCTAGGCTGTCTAGCAAGCGTATGGCTAGGGGATGTAGTGGCGGACCAACACATTACAGCGCGTGGAATGCTACAGGAGACGAATGGGTAATGCTGCAAATTCGACAACGGGTTTGCGATTGCTGTATAGTGAGGAAGGTCAATTTTTCATTCCAAGAGTCATCTGAGAAGGTCCGCCATGCTTTGAACGGACCATGGATCTCACAGGGCATTTCTTTGTTTTGCAGCGGGGCTTTTATCAGAATTTTTATAACAGATGTGTGAAAGCTCATCTCCATTGCAACTCTCCAAATCTCCTAAAATGAAACCCACTGTCAAAGAGGCGAAGGCGAAATGCCTTCCCTTACTGCCATTGTTTAAACAGAGCTCTTTGAATGCCAATTAAAGTGCTCAGAGGGTGTGTGTGAGCCCGCTGCCTTCCATTGGATGAATAATGCATTTTGTGAGCAATTTCATCGGCAGCATTCAAAATCATTCTAAAGACGCAAAAGAGCCCATGTAACAATGGCTTCTTTCCTCCAACGACCTGAATGGAGGACTCCCTAGCTTCGGTGTAGACAGACAAAGATAACCCTCAACTCTCATGGAACGCCTTAAGTCTCTTTAGAATAGGGAATTAGGGAGGCGGGAGGGGTGGAGCGAGGGGTTGGATGCGTTGATTAGTGCCTTGACAATTATGCTCACATCGAGTAATTTAAGATTGCATGCTGAAGCACTTTTCCGTGCAAACGGTACTTAGTACGGTAGGATCAGTACTTGACTTAGGTTTTCAGCAGAAGGCGTCTGAAAACATGCTTAGCATCCGACGCGCAAAATCATTCTCCGACCAGTAATCCATCTCGAGAGGATGTCTCTGACGACAGAGGGCCATTTGTCAGGAAATTTACACCTCATACCTATCATTAACAAAGGGCATCAAAGATCCTTTACGCTCTTCTTCACATCCGGTGGCGATAACGCATCCTTCTTTTTTTCGTTCATGCGACCACTGTTCTGTCTCTCCATTCTTCCGCCCACGAAACTATAACTCGCATGCTGTTGACGAATCGAATATACGGCCTCATGCTCATCCGAGACGAGGTTAACGCAACTCACAGTAGAGTGAGCCACTGAGCACGCCCAACTCGCCCATTAACCGACTGTACAAATAGCTGACCGTCTGTTTCACCAGACGGTGGTTAGTGTGGATGCAAACATCGCCTTCATCCAAATTGACTTTGATTCTCTGGATCGTAGTTTGCCTACATATCTGTTGACCTGTGCCTATGGACCAAACGCAGACCAACACGTTGTATGGGGAAGTGGTCCGAGCACATCTGATTCCTTTCGACACAAAATCGTGAGTAAATTCATTTTGACCTTCATTGCTCTATCTTGAGAAGTGCTTCCTCGTCGAATGGACCACTCAATCGAAATTTGCCAATGCTCGGGCATTACTTACGTGGAGTTCTTCCTTTCGCCCTAAACGGAATTCTCCCTTCTCTTGAGCGTACAATGATAGATTGTTCGGGAAAGAATGTGGAATTTAAAGTTATCTCCTCTACACGTGGTCTTCTCTGCGTTAGGACCGAATCCACCGACGAGCAATTATAGCTAACATGCGAACACTGATAGAGCCCTTGCACCTTGGTCGTTGCAGGGTCTCTCGCATGCTGGTTCGTTAAACGTCATCGCTGCCTTGAGTGGGTAGTGGGTGTGCTGGTAAAGCTTAGAGAATTAAGAGCCTGGTAACAAAGTGTCCACTGATGCGTACAAATCTCAAGCAGCCAATTCGGTGCCAACATTAAAAGAGCGAAACCGATTGCGGAGCTGACACTGCACTTAGACAAGTAGTGAGGTTCACAGCATATTCATCGCGACCTAATTTATATGCGTGTTTGAGCACTCTGCTGCCAGATCCTTATTTTTCTTACGCTTGCCATTTCTACCTAGCTACCTGGATGTTCTCCAACTATTGGCAAAGGAAATGACAACCTTACCGTTTTACCTATGCGGCAAGGTCATTGATTGCACCATTGTCTAGCAAACTCAAGCAGCATCCGTATTGTGAAACCTCACCCTCAGGGTTGATGGACTTGAGTCAGCCGAACATGGGAAAAGCCGCGTGAGAGATAAGCTTCCCATTCATTTGGCTGAATCAATCAGAGTTAAATTCGCCAAAGTAGACAAAAAGACGGTAGTAATAACAAATTTTTGTTCCATTACACATCATACTATGATATGTGGATTTACCAATTGTATTGTTCACTACATTGTCTGAATTAACTGAGGAATTTCAAAGGAGACAATGTGTGAGGATTATCGCGTTGTTACTATCCGTTAAAAGTGGCCGCTTGGTCATCCTTGAGCATAATTCGAAGCTCTAGAACTGCGATGGTAAATGCTACGCTAATACAGTTCTACAATCCCTCGTGGTCACAGGATTGCTCATGGCATAGCTACATCTCCATCTACGTGGTGATCCTGAAGCTGAATCCTATGCACATTCTAAGAATCTTTGCCCTTCGACAACTACAAAAGACACCTGATTAGGCAGATCGGTTAAATTAGAGCATTGTTGCTGTTTGTAGTGCTGGGGGAAAGCTGATAATGATATACAGCATACGATGACGATGTAGCATTTGGCAGTCGCGTCGCCTTAAAGACGCCACCGAGCACAACTGTGATTCTTTTAGGTCATTGTCTTCATGACCACTTATTAAGGGCTCCTTGAGGAAATGAGGAAGGGATTCAAAACCTCCTTCTCAAGTTCAGTAAGATAACCTATATTCAGGTCTCACAGACTTCTAAGGAAGCTTTAAACTGTTTCCAGCATCTTAGAATTGGAGCCTCATAAGAGGCAGAGTAAGAACTCCTAAGATTTGCGATAAGTGAGTAATCCAAGACACTAGTGAACAGATTTGAAATAGAGACAATCATTAAATGCAGTAGCCAAAACGTTATCACGTGTGTGTGCATACCAACATAGTGGATTTGGGTTGAATAAATGTTGGGAAAGAGAAGGAACTGGTGCCAAGTCAGCTAACCTACGACAACAACATGGATATTCAAGTGACCGTAACCGGTAGCGTTGTTTTCATCCGTCCCTTAGGTCGGACTTTTAAGATAGCCACCACGATGTAATTAGAGATGAAAGGAAACACCCACAAGCTAATCGAGTCAGGCAGGAAATTACTATGTAAGCGAGGAGACACTTGACCACAAAGTCCCCTCTCATTTTTAACAATCCTACTTGATACGGATTTTATTCTGATTTAGAATCAAAACTAAAGCTGGCTTACCCAATAGTTTTCGTCTGCTAACAATCCAACCCAAGACCCTTATGCGTAAACGCACTTGCATAAACACGGATGCACAGATGCACTTTATTTACATCGATTCGTAGAGTGAAGGGCACCTGCTTTGGCGCTTACGAAAAAGTGTGTTTCATGGAACTTGATAGTCCTTAATGACACGGGCCACTGCAAGGTGAAAAGTGCTGGCAAATCCGAACACTTTTAGCTCTCCTATTTATCCCTTTTCCCAGTTGTCACTGTAGTGGGCAGGTTGGCAATTACCAAGGAAATAGACAGCGAGGGACACAGGTAAGTACCGCTGACTTATCAAAACTTTGAGGTGGCCTCAGAGACGGAAGTGGGCTCGGTAACCACCGCTTGATGAGACACATGCGACAAAATGGATTTTCACAGGTGTGCATCCAAGCGAGCAAATCTCCCGGACAACATTACTCACTAAGTAAAAGTCGGCTGTTGAGTGGATGTTGGAAGGGATGATAACTCGACTACTAGTAGCCCCTGGGATCTTGCCTTGCGGATGTTACCAAGGAGGACACGCCGCTGGCCTTGTTAGAAAGCATTTCACCACTGGAAGGACAGTTGGAGACCAAGTTTGTCTGGGCTGTGAAACGCTACGAAAGATGAGCTGCTAACTGACCTACTTAAGCAACATTCAACAATTCATTGGGAAAGCACGAAACTCTGAAGTTGTGACATTGGTGCTACACAATTTGCATCAGTGTGCATCGATAGACTGAGACGATTGCTCCTCGTCGTCAACAACGCAGTGACAATGGAATAGAAGTGTTGACCTTTGAAGCACTGCTGCGATGGCTTACGGTAAAATGACACGGAGAGATAGCAAGAGAATTATTTGGTAACATCCACAAATGAGCGAGGCTACTTAGGCAGAAATGATCTGAGTTGGAGCTGTTCTGTCAGCTTTCTACCTGTGGCGAAGACTCACATCTGATGCACCATTAAGAGGGACTGCAGTCCCCATGACGTGAACTGAGGCATCCGCATATCAAGTCGGCATGGGGCTACTGCCAAGGTCGGCGTACAGCCATCCAACCGATTCAATGTGGAACAGAGATTTTTTCGTTTAGTTGGGTGTATAAACGCGTAAAGTAATGGAGGGCGCGCAGCTCTACACAGTTATTTGATTAATAGTTTTGCGAATTATCATAAATATGTTGATGTAAATTTATGCATATGCGTTGGTTAGGCACCGCGATTGCCCATTTTGTACTTTTTTAAAGCCAAGAAAAACAAACAAGCTTTTAGCAGTTTGTCAGGACAAAGGATAAACACACTCGTCCTATTGCTGACCACGTCTTGTGTGGCTGGTTTGAATTTTGTCCTGCTGTGGATTTTTGGATAGCGCTTGGTGTGCTCGTTTTTGGGCTTAAGGGGCTTTGTTCGCATAAATTTAGGAAGATCCTGGTTAATGCCTGGTACGAACTGCGTTTTTTATCTTCACATGTGCAAGAATGCATGTCTCTAGCGAAGTATCTTATTCTAGGAATGGAGGCGTCACCTGTGAATTGTAGCTTATCGACTTTTGTTGCTTTTTTTACTAAGTTTTAGTAGGTCCTCCCATATTTAATGCTTGGAGAAATGTGGGTTTGTTTCATTACTGTAGTATTTGTGGTGATAGAACACAAATCGAGGGCGTGGGACATTTTGCCCTTCGATTGCTTGTTAACCTTGTGGTCCTGGTTTCATGTTGGTTGTGTCTTTGCGAAATGTTGTTAGTTATGCAGTAACTGAGTCGTAGCTAGCCTCAGATTGGATTTGAGTTAGTGTTTAGGGTAGATCCAGAGCCACGAATGTGCAATGGTGGCGGTCAGACATTGGGAAGATTTGCGGAATGGCAGACGGTGCAAGGTTATCGAGTCACCTGGTGAGGCGTCTCCTCAGCCCTGTGATGCGGATCATGTCGTGAGCAATATCGGTGTGTTTGGCACCAACATAGGATAAGTACATGGACGCAAGCCAAAGTGTCGAGATGAGTGTGAGGTTAGAGTTGACATGCGAGGAAAGCTTACTGTTCCGTTGGGAAAAGGTGGTGAGTTGCGGTGGTGCTTGTTTCAATGTTGGATTAGAGAAAGTAACGAGACTTAATGCAAACTTTCTATTGGATCTAGTCTAATCCCTTATGGTGAATTAATGTTTTTTTGCCTTTGCAATTCGAGGTGTATGTTCTTTACCTTGCCATTTATTTATTTTTCTTTCATTGTGTAGGGAGCTGTATTTTCATACTATTTTGCAGGTCATCATTTTCTAATGCATAGGACGTACCAATTGGTAGTCATGTGCACGTACGTACAGATATCGAAATGTAAGCCTGTATTTGCAGAGTTTCTTTGGGTGAGATTAACGAAGAAGAAAAGCTGGAGAAGCTTTTATTGTCCATAGACAACACTCACATTTGTTCGTTGTGCTTAATAATAGTGGGAGGGATTAATTGAAGTCGTCCCGGTGGCTTGTTGTGCGGTGAGTTGCTCGATGAAGGAGGGTTTCATGGTGAGTGGGATCTCATTTGTTGTTAGGGTGTGGAAAATCTACCAAGCATTTGGTTTTACTTGGTACTGAAGTCCTTGCAGACGTAAAGCAAAGCGAGTGTTTTTTTTTCGCGAATTGCACATGGGACTTGTGAGCAGAGTGTTTTTCTTTGATATTGTCAGCCTCTTGGGGATGGTGGATGATGATTGTGAGCAGTCTTACTGACTAACGCTGGCTACTGCGCCACCATCGCCTTAAATGCTGTTTATGGGATGCTTTTCAACACCATCACAGACTCACCAGGCCGCCAACGGCGTCTATCGTTGTTTACGGTAGAAGTGGCAAGGGGAATGTGGATGTGGAAGCCGACCCGTAGGAGACTACAGAGACTGCATTGAGCGCCTTTTAACTCGTCGTCGTCGTCGTCATGGCCAGCTGAGGTGTTGCGATTATTCGACCTATTGATGCTGCTGCAAGGTTTCTTGCTCACTGTGGACTATTCATTCGCGCAGCACATAAGCAGTGCGTTTTTGTGCTTGGAGGACTTATGATGTGCTGAGTGCGGTGTGTGAGTGCCACGCGGAAGCGAAACGAGAGTGACCCTGTAACTTGGTAAGCGTGATGCATAAGTTGAATCAGATGTTATTGTCTTCTTCAATCAATCTGAGATGTTCAGATGTAGTCGCTTTTATCGCTGTGATATGAGCTGGAGTCGAAATGGAGCAGATGTGGAGTTATTGGAAGTGTAGGTATGTTATGAGGCTTTGATATGTGGGTACGATCCTCTGTACGATTCACTGCCTCGTTCGATAATCGCCTGTCTAATGTTTGAGGCTTAAGATGCGGGCTGTGGACGCGTTTCCACGTGTGGATAGCTTGCCTAAAGGCGTTTTTAATGGCGTTTACGCGTGTGTTGCGGTGAGTAGGGTGACTTGTTACACCGATATGATTAATCTGTGAGCAAAGCAGAAAATGTTCGACGACTCATGCTCCACCCGCTTCTGCAAATTCTTACCCATGCAGCTCATGTCACACGAAACTGTGCGGTCATAGGTGACGTGTGTGTGTTAACGATCATTTGGCATTTGATGGTATTAAGTGCATTTGCGCTGCCTAAAACATGTGGTCGTGTTTGTCTTGGCGTGCCTGCAATGTGGCAGTAGGTTTCAGACTGCTAGCCGTATCAAGTTTAATTATTCTGTAACAATGGATGTCGAGATGCTGCATCGTTGAGAGGAGTGGCTTTTCGCTTTTAGACCAGCATTTTTTTCACTGATCATGGTCACGCGTGATGGTTGGCGCATTTCTCCATCCCACACGGGATTAGCGTTCGCCATAGGGGATGGGGAGACTGACGATGTAGTACCCTTGCCGAAGAGAGCGCAAAGGACTGTGCTTGACAAGGCGCAGTGGACTATGTATTGCTTCGATGGTTTGTTGAATGACGGGTTTTGTTGATGAGACGACTCATTTGCCTCGTCGTTGTACCTTCGTGGAGTGTGCCACTGGTATGTTAAATAGATGCCAATGTATTCTACCCGAGTATGATGTCTCCTTTCGTCTTTGGGGATGTGAAATCTAAAGGAACTGCAATGCGCATGTAGGAACTGGTGGTGGAGATGTGCGGTTGCGGTTTGAAGCGCTGCTGGCAACAGTCTGTTGGTGTGACTTTGTGACAGCTGCGGCATATTTTGCCTCAGCAGGTGTGGAAATGTTTTGATTCTGCTTTGTTGCACCTTGTTGGCACAGGTGATGAGTGCGCTTTAAAGTGCAGTCCTAATTCGGTGCTCGAAACTTACTGCTAAGTGTGACATGAATTGGTAGAAGAGTGAATTGCTACTGCGTGGCCTTGTGAATGTGTAGCTTACAGGTGAGTGGGTGAATGGGTGGGTGGGTATGTGTGAGGTGGAAGGCAAGATGCCTCCAACCATATTTTAGGGACAGGTGTGCCAGGAAGGTGCACACTGCTTGAGTGAACTCACAATAGCTCTTACTCCTCAGGGTGACTGAGAATGTCGCGATGTTGTCATTTCAGTACGGCGTGCCTCTAAATAGGTGTACTAGCTAGTACCACTACTGGACAAGTGCGTGGGGTTGAATGATGTAGTGAATGAAGTGGTTAGATGAGATGGTAGGTCAGCTTATTGGATGCTTTTTGATCACATCTGTTAGTGTGCCTGCAGTCCTTTGTATCTTTGCCCAATGTAACTTTAGTCCACTGGCTCCTCAACTGCATTGCTGGCGGAGCTGTGAAAGCTCCCTCTAGTTGTTGATACTGGTCCTCAAACATAGTAAAGCTGTTGAATTTACGTTGTGACATAAGTGGGTGACAGAAATTTTGAATAAGAAACAACCTGAAAAGCTATCCCATAAGGCTAGACTCGCATCACGTTCTTGTCAGAGAGAAAGTGAGGTGATGGAGGTACTAGCTGCAGTATTAATGATTGTCTTCTGTATCCTAATAAAGGTTGAGTACTGGACAGATTATTTCAAAAACAAATACATGGTCTTGCACTGTTGCATGAGCTGAAGGCATGTAAATAGAGGCCACGCGGCGCCATTACTTGGATGAATTGATGCAAAATATTTTGGGTAAATCATCCAAGAATGAGTTCGTGTCTTCCTTTTATTGGTTCATGATGGAGAACCATTGCTCCTGAATGTGAGGACGGCGACGACCTTGGGAATACCATAATATCACGCTGATAGGACGCGACAGCGAAGCAAATGTGGTTAATAAAAAGCAAAATATAGAAATATGGGGTGAGGGTCATTTAAATTTTAAACGGAGTCGGTAGAGTACAACACTGAACGCTCTGCTGTAGAATAAAACTGGAGAGCGATTGAGTGACTGCAGAGTGAGCAATAAATGCGAGGTGTTGCGCTTGATGAAGTAGGCTATAAGTTAGAGGCCTTTGCACTACAAGCCAAGGAAACGTAAGAATTAAAGGCCTTTACTACATTCGCGTCGTGACAACTATGAGTGTGAATAAACTTATTCAAACAAGTATAGAAGTGTGGAACCTTAATGTCAAGGTTATTTTAAATAGTCCAACAAACGCAGACGACTTTGATAAATCGACTCTGCATTTACTTACCCTCGTTATTTACGTTCTGTTCGCCTATAATGGTCGTCATAACGTATTTCTAAACAAGAGTTTCAAAAGTAAAGCAGACAATTCTTCTACAATGCTACAGATCGCAAAATGACTCTTAGATGTTACTACGATGCTGCCTGTACGATGGTAGTGATATAAAGGGAAGTATCGCATCTTTGCGAGCATTTTAGTTGATGCTTTCCACATTTTGCTCAATCCATTGCTTACTAATGTAATTAAAAGCATTCTTGGAACAACTTTATTTATGGCAAACACAAACCATTCTTCTATTTATTAATGCGTCCGCGCCTTATTTTTTGCCTTTGGGTTATCTAACTCAAGAAATTAGCATGCATTGTGCAAAGCTTATTCTTGAGCTTGGAAATTTTGCAAATCCTGGATTGCTGTCAGATACTAACCATTCCCTCTTATGATCAGCTTAATTTACTACCACATTCTCCTCTTTTCATTTACTAACACGGTTGATGTACACAAGCCCGCGGTTGCAGTTCAGCTGTTCCTGCGATTCGATCTAGTCACTTTTCCGGTGCATCGAACATTTGGATGCTTAAGCTTTTGGATGGTTATGCACTCGAACTTGGGAACATTGTGTGGCATAGGTAAATCGACATAATGATATTGATTCTGCCCGGTTTTCGTATGCACTTTTATTCGTGAGTGAGGGTCTCTTCCACTTTGTCGAAGGGTCTGTAAATCATCAAGCGCAGCAAAATTGATGTTTTTTGTTGTGTGCAATATTTTCTGTTATAAACACTGTGAAAGGCATTAAGTTTGGAGGCGATGTTTTTGAAATGGGTGTGGTGGCAATTACACGTGTATTTGTCAGCCTAGTGGCAAGAAAGTCGAGTTTGAAAATCAGTCAGGCTGAGGGTGCAAACTCTCATAGGATGGTAGTGAAGCGGGGCACTTGGAAAGAAAGAAAGTATTGTGCATTGAATGCAAAGCTAAAATGTTTACATTATGAGCAGTGGCGGTGCAAATGTGCGAGATTGTGGGACATAAGAAGGGAAGGTAGATGGGAGTAAATTTAGCAGTGCACTTGTCAAAAGGAATGGAAAAAAAAGTGGCGTAAAGCATAGTTCATGCTTGTCAAACAATTATTCCTCCTACTGTCAGTGGCATCGTGAATATAACTTACTCCTCACACTCCTGCTTTTGCTTTCTTTCCCTTCCTATCCATCACCCATCCGCGCTGCCCTCTCACTCCAGCTTTTTATTTTCTCCCCAGTTATCATTCTGAGATAAAGTGTTCTCTTAATTTTAGTGGTGTCGCAAGGGGAAGGCGATTGGGTGTGCGGTTGATGACAGTACTGGAAGCATATAAGCACCTCCTCCCTCCTTACTCACCAGGAAACTTAAATAACTATTTATGGTGAGGCAAACTTTTTCAAGATGTGGCTTGAACGGAACGTGAAAATGGAGAGGGAAGACTTGTTGCTAACTAAGGAAACAACAATAAAGCCTCAAACACCTTTTCTACTTTACTTTCCGAGCCCTGGATGGGGGAATGGACGAGGAATAATCATCAGGGAAGTCTATGTACACGTTGCCGAAGTCGCCAACGGGGTCTTATATTTCTCGATCATTTGGTTAATATGCTCTAGTAGTTGGACGCTCAAATGCACGCGAAATTCAGATAATCCCAAATCCACCGGTTGATGGGCCATATCACAACCTTCTCCAGCGCCTTTCTATTTATCGGCTTCTTGGAGTAATGCACTACAGTCAACCTGGCCACATGATGTGTCATTCAGGCATCATTTGGAGTCCTATAGGTGGATTTTAGTTGCAAGTTATCATCGGGTAAATCGACACCTCTAACTAGCGATTTCCCACGCTCACTGTGTCCTGCTAGTCATTCTGCTGCCTTGTAGACCCCTCATGTGAGGAATTTTCGCCTAAAATCGCGCTACTTAGGCTCGGTGGGAAATCCACGTTAATGGACACATCCAAGTACAGATTCATATTTTACATGGCCTACTCACATTTTAGCCGGTCTTGGTTGGAATCGATTTAATAAGCCTCTCAAGCTCAAGCCTTCCTGGCATGAGATTTGCCAGCTTTGCTGCTCACTGCGCCTTGGCACAATTGCAGCCGCAATTGTACGAGCCGATTCCGTGTCAGCTAGTGTTTTAACTGAACTTAGTTTGCATCTCAACTTACATTGAAGGAGTTGCATAGTTCTAGCTCGTACGACCTCATATCATGCATATGTGCTGTGGCAGCTGGCCCACAGCTGCCTTAGTAAGTGGAACTGGAAGCGACGTAAGTGAGGCGTTGAGATGTTTCGACTTGAGCCTTAAAGCATGGATCGCTAAGCTCGATGTAGTATTTGAGAGCAGATTTAAAGCGTCAGTGGCCTGATCAGACAAACAACTGAAGCGCGACTGATATGGAAATTAGCTAGGTATTATAGCATTTCCATGCACCTATAAGGTGCCTTTTAGTGTTTTACGACTAGAAGAAGTGAGAGGGTTCCTGCAATTTGTAATCGCCTAAACTGAGCCCAAGTTCGTCTTGCAGCATCTTTCTTTTGAAGCCTGGCCGTGGTGGACGAGTATGATCTCTCTTCCTATTCCCTTGTCTCGATTACGATTGTCTCACGATCCCTCCTTCTTGCAACTTTAGATCCAAACCTTCACTTCTGACTCGTAAAAGCCGCCGATTTGGTCTTTAAAGAAGTCCAAATGTTTCCACAGCCTGGAGTAAATCGCCTTTCTCATGTGCTATACCTTACAGCATTACTGCATGATTTAACAGAGATCTGCCTTAAATCATGCCATTCTCATCGGCTTTCATGAAGATAGCACCAAGCAAAGCTTCACCATCGTTAGCTGCTTGAGTGGGCAGGTAATTGAGTGAGTGCCAGGAAAGCAGCAGCTGACGAAATCCAGTGGTGGTGTCACACCATTGCATTTTCTAAGAGAAACCACCTAAACGCAGATCAACTAGGGGATCGATGCATGCCGACTTGTCTGCCCTTGTCATGGAGGAATACCGTAAATGTACAGGTAAATTAAAGAATCTTTTAAACATTTTTTTGCCCCATGTTTCCACATCCTAAAATAGCCCCTATTATCAGGAGAACAACAAAAAGCAATGCAGCACCCCCTGGTCAATGAATGTCGCATGCCACAACTAACCTTAATCAGCTTACCATAACACACTTCAAGAAAGATATCTTCATCCATAAAAGAGCTCTCCAATCCAGTCTGATAAATCACTGGAATCCAGTTCTCCCCTGCATCCACCAGATGCTTGAGTAGCCTTACAACTCCTATTTGCCACAATTCGCAGCTGAAAGCAATCTCTTGTAACCATCTTTGGTCCACTGAAATGTCCCTAATGATCTAGAACAGCACAACAGCACAACAGCACAACTTACCCTTTGAGAAAAATGCATAAAGGCCTTACTTACTCCGTGGATCTGTTTTAGACGACTTGACTCCTTGCTTTAAGAGAAAGGAAGTGAAACAAAAACAGAACAAGGGAATGGCAGTCTTGCGGTGTCATCGTTATAGCAGTACTACATAGTGTACCCACGTCTTCCAAGGGCGACTTAGCATCAGCATTGTGAACCGCCACTTCGGTAAATGATAGTGTCTTGGTAGGAAATCTACTGCCGAATCACTCCACCAGCATGTGTTTGGACTTACACTAGAAAGACAGGAATTTCCACGTAATGTTCAAACCCATTATTGCTCTAGGGTAAATTCAATAAGCTTAAGATCAAAAAAGCTCAAAAAATGTCATCCTTTGCTGACACGTTGAATCACTACGCTCTAAGTTCAGTGACCCATGATGCAAATGCAAAATTTGTTTCCTTCTATTAACCTATTTTAGTCCACTGTGTGAATTGCATTAGTTATGCAATCACAAACACAGAGAAGCCATTCTTTGTTGTGCCAGTATATGCAGAGCCTAGTTAAGGGGTTAACATTACCATTTCCTTAAGAGCTCTTTACAAGCCAGAGGGCAGCATCCAATTATGTATTCTTCACTTTGTGTTAAATAAAGATCTTACTCTATATGGCAGCGCATGCAATTACTTGTAAGCCATGGTATGTGGTTGAAAAAAAGTGCGTTTTAAAGAAGGTTTCACTTTTATTTCTTAGTCAAATTTATGTGAGAAATTCCTGTAGTGCAAAATGAAAAGCAGCAAACAGGTGTAGCATTCTAATGTCGTCTCCATGTGAAATATGTCTCTGCGAAGTGACGTAAATTTGCTTCACCAAGTGGCGCTTGACAGACAGACAAAGGCTTTAAAGTTTTAACCTGCTACCTGCTGCATTACTGACGACTGAGTTGAAGGAGCTCAGGTGGACCTGCACTTTAAGGTGATGAGTTTGCAGCGCCTAAGATGCTAAAATTTAACCGCCAAACATTCGGTGCTACAAGATAGTAAGAATCAAAGAATAATAACAACATGGTCATGGTTTCAACAGGAGCAGGTAGGAACCCATGATAACAGTCGACTTGTTCCTTGTAGGATCGACTGACTTGGGAAACTATGCCATCGTATGTGACGTGAAGATCAGACAGCTAAGAAGTGAGGTGGAAGAGATGAGGAGGAAAATGAATGATGAGTAATAAATAAGGAGAGATGGGTCAAAGCTAGTTTAATCTGCCATCATCGAAAAATGCTCGTATGGATAGCCTGCGTGACAGGGCACTGAGCCCTTTCGTGATGTGTAGTTTAAAATTCACTTTCTTCTTGCCACCTCTGATGCGTAGGTGAAGCGATCTTAGAGGTTGGATAACAAACACCACAACTAGGACAGAAGTAGTTTCGCATCTGAAAAGAGATATTGTGTCAGCCGACTTGGAGCGAAGAAAGAGGTCGCCATATTTCTGTCGATTCGATGAGGAAGAAAATCGAAATATCAGCACATTTAAGCAAATGTGAACAAAAATCTGCCTTTTGCAGTGCCTAGATCTCTTTGCAGACAAAAATCAACTAATATGGGCCCAGTCGATTTCTCAATTTGGTATTTGCTTTTTTTCCCTTACTATCTATAGCCTTTTTGAGTGGATGCAATATGTTATAGTGCACCAAGTATGTCGACTTGATCCATTCGAAAATGCTAAACTGAGCCTATGGCTCATGCCGGCAGTCTATTCCACCTTGCAAAAGCTGCTCACGTCTCCCTGTCCCAACTACCTCCCAGAAGATTAAAGTGCTTACGACAGTCGTGAAGGAGAGCTTGCTGTCAACTCTCCTAATCCAGCATAAAATCTTTTATCAACGAATCTCGCTGTTCATTTTAGTGCAAACCTGCCCACTCAGTAGAGTTAACTTCCAGGAGAAACAATCAACTGTCACACAACCTTCAATCACAGAGCTAAGGAAAGACCATCCTTCCTCACCTAGGTCTCGTTTTTCACTAGAGGCTGAAGCCGATTCTCCTCGCACTAACTCACAGACTGTTTAAACGACGACGCTAACAGGTGCTGCGCTAAGAGCGGGTGAATGATGTCAAGTAATTGACCCATATTTTAGCAGTAGTTGCCTGGACAATTCAATCTTCATGGCCTAATTGCAGATGGAATTTGAGATATGGTGGCAATATTTAACAATTCCCTTATGCTTCCTTCTGCAGCGACTACCGCGAGGCAAAGGTTAAGAATCCTACTAATTGTCGAATTAACGGTGCCTGAAATTCCATTAAAATGTTGCGATTGTGGCTTCAAGTAGTTGAAATTTTGACGATTTCGTCTGCTTCATTCTCGCAATAGCAGCCAGTAATTCTGTTTCAAATTTTTATGACGACCACAGACGAGGGTCAAATGTGATTGTTTCACACCACTGTAACTTACTGGTATGGTTTCATACGTTCCGACCTGATTTATAGCTAAACTAGTCAGATTGATTGACATTATCCGACGTTGAAAAGGATAGATTGTAAGTATAGGTTTGGAACTCGACAAAATAATAATTAGGTAATTATATTGTAATCGAATAAAATTAGGACACTTCTCTGTTCTCTTGTAAAAGCAAAACAATGGCAAAGTAATAATGATGGCTATGAATGCACTCTCCTTGTCGAGTTGGCAGTCGGCTATTCAAGAATCATAACCATGACTGTAGCGTCCCGAGGCTCCCTTTAAGGTAGAAGAAGGCATAGTACTGGGACAGAATACATATTCTGGAAACAGAGGGCTTGGGAGCTGTTGGCACGGCCCAGAGGCCGACCAACCGGCTAGAACAAGATGGCCACCCAAGTGACCGAAACCGGTATTTCGAACAAAGTATTACAAAGACGATGTTCTTGCTGGCGTTCGTTTCCACTCTTACAAAACTGGAAAATAAAAACCATGCTATTGTGCCTTAATGGCGAAAGGTTGCGAAATTGATGCAGAAGCCAACAGAATCACCTGGCGACCTGCCTGATTCCAAAAAATTTGCTAGTAAGCCAACCGATTTAAGTGAAAGTTTTAGCTTTGCTAGCTTATTTGAATGGCAGAGCGAGAACTTAGAATTGAGTAGCGAAAGGATTAAGTAAAAAGTATTGAAATTGGGGTTAAATTTCGACATAGACGGAGCTATGGCGCGCACAACAACTCGACGACCGAAAACTCATCTGATTTATGCCTTGACTCTACTAAGAGATTTCTGATGCAGTAGGAAGGAATAAATTTTTGATGACAGCCGACAAACGAAATCAGCAATTAGGCATCAAAATGACCTTGATGGTTTACCTTACAATCCACAGACTCGGACTTCATAGGCTACGCGACTGCTTACAATCCTTCCAGAGCGTTTGTTTTCCAAACCTACATCCAATCCAGCTACTTACCAGCAACAGTTTCATGTCACTTGAATCGAATACGAGTAGAGCGATAGCGTTTGAATTAGCTGGTGGTGGTCTTGCTATGCTTAAAGAATTTTCCTTACTAAGCTAGCCTCCCACGAATTTTTAGGAATGAAGGAATGCATGTAGGATCCCGCAGTCCCTTTCCTTCTTCCCTCCAACACCTCACTTCCTCAAACTAGTGAAATGTAGTTATAATTTTACGAAAAGTAAACCAAATCTGCCTGAATTTCAAATGCATTGCAGCCAGCACCACTTTCCACTCAAACTCAATTGTGCCTGCCTACGGGAGGGATTATTTGAATTATAGTAAGGCAATACCGTCATTGCTTGCAGAGGCAGCAGCAGTGGTAGCAGTAGCAGCTTAGGATGCTATTGTTGGCATCCACTCAGGCATTCACGATTGCCAACTCATAATGCCAATTCATTCTGCAGGGGTTATGTGCGTGTGCTATCTTTGCATAAAAAGTCCTTCTACTGGTACCCCTCTCCTCCTCCTCCTCCTCCTCCTCCTCCTTTCTTTTCCCCTTTTTCATGCACTTTGAAAGTGAATTGGGAATTGTCAGCGCAAGTAACGTAGACGCATCCCATTTGGATCATCTGTAAATTATGATGCAGTACTGGTGTTTGGGATCCGGTCTCGCTTTTAATTTTCCTGGGCAGTCCTCGTGGTAAAGAAGAGAGTGTGTTCACGTCGGCACCAATAGACCATAGCAGAGATTATTCTAATCTTGATAAACACATCAACAGAAGTCTTGGGACAATGGTTTACGGAGAGTGAGGTCACGTAAGCGGTCTGAGGTCAGGCTGAGGTTGACACGTTTGGCATGAGCGACCCAATCTTCTCAAAATACATAGACGTCCAATGCTCCCCGCTCACTACAGGACACTCACGACTCAGTGCTATGAACCCGTTTATAATTGTGACAGGGTTCACAAGGGCTCGCATGGGTCCGAGAAACACCTCCGACCATATCACTCGTTCAAGGACTGAATCTATCAACAAGGGCCCATGAGTGGTTAACTAGATAAATGTAAAGGGTTCCACCCTTCGAGCGCAAAGTATGCTAGACGAATAAGTTTTTTGATTGTGATGACCTCTCACTCCTCAACTTTGTTCAATGCAGAGATTTCATCGGTACACACAGAAATGGGAGTATATATATATATATTTGATGCGCCTGCAACGAAACAGGTGCAACATTTTAGCTCACAGTGTCTGGCAGACGTCTCTATATACTCTTTCCCATCCTCAGATGCAGGCAAGCAGAGCACGGTACCCACGGCTGGGATGTGTCAAGCTACCAACGACAGAAATGCCATCAATTGTATGAAGACAACAAACTCCTGAGTGGGCCCCCATAGAAAGGGCGACAGAATGCTTGGTAAAGTTAAGCACCTCGGTGGAAGACAGGTGCATGAAAGTCAGTAGCCTTCCCCATTTCTATGCTCCCTCTCACCTGTGCTGTAGGTTCCGCAAAGCTCAAACAGTCGCAACGCTTCACTCACTCGACACACCCAGTGGGTGTAATACACATTCAATCGTAGTGTGCAAGGCTACGAAATCGGTGCATGTGGGATCCCAAGGCTGATTGGTGCTTTTAGCCGTCATGTAAGTGCTGCAATTTGATGTTTAAGACAAGTTCTCAACTGAATGAATGTTGCAAGAAGGAGGTTCGTGCATATCGCAGCTTTCACCACAACTAGTGGCAAAACATGTGTGAAGCATTCACCATTGGATCAAAAGGAACTAGAAAGCTTTGAGGAAAGAGTGACCCCAAAGTTTAGTGCAACTAAGGTAAATGGACACCTAGATGGGTGGAGAGGAGACGATAGATCCCAGTGGGTTGAACGCTTGAATAAGTCAATTTCCATGACCCATAAATCGTTGTACACAACTAACAACCTGAAGTCACAGAACCTCGCCAGAGTGCGGTGACGAAAGTCGTATAATCAACAAGGTGGAAGTTAGGCCGATGTCTATGCAAATGCTTGCTATCTTCACAAGGGTTAGGTTGAAGTCCATGCGGTTTTATCTGAGGCATTGAAAATGACCTCAACAAAGGCATCTGGGTCATGGATTTTAGGCTGCCATTTATGAGTGAACACGAAGCAAAGTCGCATGGCATTATTAAAATGTCAGTCCTATTGTTCAGCTTGTGAGTTGTATGCGAACACATAGAGACACTCTCCGCATCAAAAGACCTTGAAACGATCCACTTCCCAACTCCTTATTTATCTCGAAGCCGAGCTCCTTGTGTGATTTACACCACAGGCTACGTAATCAATCAGGTCTGCTCGTGATCACATATCCGCTCCGCCTTTGGTGGCTGTCAATATATGACCTGTTTAAGGTGGAACCGCCAAGAAACTGAAACTTGAAATTCATAGGTGCGAAGATTGCAGAGGTATAATAGGCATCACTAGGCCGACATTAAGCGTAGTCATTGAATTTCGCCACACGAATGCCACCGAGGAAAGACACACCATTGCAGTGCCATTTTATCCCACTATCACTTAAAACGTGTTTACAAAGACCTCACTGCTTAAATTTGTCTCGTTTAGGGCATAATTACATCCAGATTACTACTTCTGCAGCATAGGACAATCGATTGTCACCTACAGCACCATCATCTGTCTACCCATATTACCCAATCTGCGGCAAAGTGAGAGATGGGCCGACTTTAGTCCTTTATGAAATACGAGATATAGGGAGGGATAAAATAACCTTCTCGACAAACACAACCAAGTCACAGCGGTTCCTTAACAACGTGACAACAGTTAGTTGTTGAATGAATAAATTTTGTGTAAGTTAGTGAGACACTTCTATTTGAAGCGAGTTATGCTGTATGAATAAATATGCAGGAGAATAAGCATCGGCTCGTCAATAAATAAATCTAAACCCGATAAAAGGGGAAAGATGTGGGCTTTTGTCTAAGCCGATTATGAATGCGTATGGATCTTGAGTAGAATCACTGTCTACGGGGTGGTCAATGCATGAAAATCTAAGTTGTTTCATGAATGGAGGCACATATAGCTTACAACCTCCGTGGCACCAGTTAAATATTCTGTGGGTGGACTTAGCAGTCGCACTTGGTGCCTTACACCACTATTTGGTGGTGTGAGTCTCACTTATATCGCTTAGGAGACGAAATCGTGGGCAATCACTACACCGTCTCATGCACCATAGCCCTGCCAACCATCGGGCTCGCTCTGAACGTTTCGGCCAAATTTTACCCATGGTGGGATCGAAGTAGCTACCTCATGCCCCGAATGGTTGAATACTTCTAAGGACTCGAACGTAACATTACAAATAGTGGTGCCCATGACCTACGAGCAACAGCTCCCCTACCACCATCGTCTACATCATTGTCTGGGTGAATTCTCTGTGAAATTTTGCCATTTTTTGCATTTTCACGTGATTTTTATAAGAGGAAAATCTAACAGTTAACATAATTAACCGATATGTAAGGAACTTGCAATAATGTTATCAAATAACATATTGACCCTCATAGGCCATTGCCATGACATAACTCAGATTGTCATGTGTTTAGGCTCAATTAAGAACAAAGAAAAAAAGTGCGTAACTATTCCAGGAGAAGACATTAATTATTTTTAACCAGGAAGCCTGTCCACTCAACCCCAAATAGGATGAAGGATGTGAGCATTACTGTTCACCGTCTTCATGCCTGTGCCCAGCTGTGAGGTATGTTTATACAATGTCCCAATTTGAAGTGTGGCTGTTCTAAAAAAACACATTGACTCTAGGAGTAATTTAGCAAAAAAGGACACAGAAACCTAAACCCATCCTTGGCCGCTGCGTGATCAACAAACAGCTTCCGAATTATGCCATGACTGGGAGAATTGAGTGGTTGCCTCCATTCTGTCATGTATGCATTCATTCTTATGAGTTTAAGCAAAGCCAAAAGATGCTCGCAAGCACCCTAATGGCTATCAGATTGTAGAAACTGGCAATTCACTACAAAGGATTAAGAGCCACCGTCAAATAAACCAGTTTATGCAGCTGTCAACTCGCTGTCTTCCATCGCATTAGACTCACCTGGCACCGAGTAGTCGAATTTATCGTTGACACTGCCGCCCAAAGTAGTTGCTGATACATGTGCATTGTAGAGGCAACGAAGGGTTCATAATCCACTAAAGTATTTGAAAGTTATTGTTAGTACAATTATTGGCATAACCAGGATGCCGTGTCACACAACACGTCGGATGGCCCCTGGCCACAAGTTATTATAAAGCTGGATTGGCAGAGCAGTTGCTTCCGCAATTCGCTAATCGTACATTCTTTCTGGATAGGCCACAATTGTGGGCCTTTTGCATCGCAGAGAAGATTGGGACACAGGTCATTTATAGAGGAGAATGGGAAAGATTAACTACACTAGCATGAATAGAAGAGGCCAATAACGGGCCGGTCAAACCGCTATGCGCCATTCAAATTCGCAGCTGCGAACAAGAAGTAAAAGTTGCTTTATAGATGTTGTTAGTTATGATTGCATATAAATGTATGGCTTATCAGTTTTCTCGGAGTGTGGAAAAGCCTTTAATTGTGGAAGATTTAGTGCCCCGGTACTTGGTGATTTGGATCAATGTGGCAGCAGTACGTGTACTCAAAGGGAGTACATGGTAATGATAGTAACAACAACGTTGAGACTCGCCAAAATTTTCCTGCACAGAAGCCGAGACTTCGAGGTCCCTACTTCAGTGCGCTCATTTTCACGATTGTAAGGGTGACCTTTAGTGCTTTTATTAAAAGGAGTCTGCAATGTGCTGTCTAAATAGAGGAAAACCGAATTTTAATAATGAACAGAATAGAACTGTGTTCAGATGGCTTTCTTTAGAGCATATGAGTTTCGCTTGATTGAGAAGTAAGTCTATTAACCCACAGGCATCGCTTTAGAGAGTCATTGGCCTGTATGAGTCCAACTTGTCTTCATCCCAAGAACGACTTCAGTGGCAGGCGTTTGTGTAGTCGTCTTAGCTTTGAGTGTCTTCTCAACCATTGAATCAACTTTTTACCATCAACTCAGATGTCACTGGACGGCTTCAAGATGCATTAAACTCCCGGATCTAGCTGGAAGAGAGATGAAGGGGATGAAGTATAATGGTCTACACTGCCACCTCACCAGGTCCGTGGGCCACTGGTGTAGTCCAAATGACAGTTCGTGCACCATGAGACCAGATTGTTCCCGCGGTACACAATAGATCATGTAAAAACGAATAAGCACCAAATATCCTGCGAATTCGAGGATTTTCAACGTAAGCGTACTACAAAGCACTGATTCATGCACCAACTCAAAACGATATCGCAGATTTTTGCCTGAGGCCACGTTGGAAAGACAATTCCCTTCGACAAACAAAGCTTGTTTACCATTATCAAGCAATGATACTAGCAAATTAACCCCGCAGAAATGCATCACCACACGAGGCAGTGAGCCGGTGGGTCAGTTAATCCTGCACAAGCGATGACCTTAAAATGCAGTAATGATACCGTTGACACGAACAGGAAGACTGAATTAGGGGGCTTTGCGCAAATGTGCAACCGGTAAACGGTTCGCTGATATTTTATTAAGGAATGACTTTATAAACGTAAGCACATGTATATTACTATTAATATTAATACCATACTGCCCGTCTTGTAATGTGCTTTTACCATTAGATAACTTATTACTCAAAATCTTGGTAAAAGTAAAAATAAATGCAGGTGTATGCCTTTGTATTTAATTCCGAGCCTCAGATTAGCCTTGCTAAGTGTACAAAAAATATAATAATTTTTTATGTTATTGGCTCAAAACATTTGCATTATTTTAAAACGAAAGGAAACGATTCGGTGGGTAACATTAATATCATATTAACACTAGGTATTCAGTTGGAGAGGCAAGGTTTGCTGCACAAATAAAGAAGGCGCTAGCAACTGGGTTCTGTTTGGAGCCGATAGCATCCCGAAGCCTGACTTTCGCAAGAACTACCTCCTTCTAACAAGGCATCTTTCGTTTAGCACGGCGGCTGTGCAAAGGCCTAAACATTCTTCAAGTAAACGGATGTTGATATCTCCTTTGCATTACCCTCTCGCCCAGTCGGTTCAACACGGAAAATGAGGGATCCCAGCTCAAATGTTTACGTAGGTTCACAAATGAGTGCACCCATTTACTTCTCACAATCCCAGCATTTGTTCGCCAATGTTACTTCACTTCCTCCATTTGCAACGCCCCATTATTGCCTTTTGAGCCTTTGCTACCCCTTTCTGCCGCAAATGGAAAGCACTCCTTCATTCCCAAGTGCTCGGTCCACCACATGTTACTTTACGACCTATCTGGCAACGATGATTACGATGTTCAAGGTGCTTTTGCCCACACAGCATGAACTAAATCAGCAGAGGGTAAGTAGTCATCTCTGCATCACTGTCAACGTCCCGGGGTTGTGTGAAAGGAAGGGGTAGGGACCAGCACTCACGAATTGATTTAAATATGGATTATCGGAAGGTCATTTCCCGCAGAAATGACAGCTGTTACTCGGTCGCATGGTGGAAATGCATCGATTCTTGCGCAGCTGAGAGCAAAATGGATAGACAGTTAAAGTGGTCGAAATGGCACTGCTAACCCTGAAGATGCCGGTGGATTCGCATTTCGGCTACTATGAAAGTCACTAAACAAATGCTTCCCTCTGCCTCTGGAGGAATTGGATGCCGCAATATTTGTTTGCGCTAACAAGAGAAGCCCATTCAGTCGTTGGTAGAAACTGTTTTTAAGAAAACTAGACAGATTTTTTAGAAGAGCTTTTGATTGCATCAAGCTGGAGCCATTCAAGTCTTTTTATTGACCTTAACAAGGGAAAGTGGGACTTGAGGACTCTTTGGGCTCGTTTTTAACCTCATCTTGCTTTCCCATGTTTGAAGGTATTTGGTCAAAAATGCTGTTGTATCGCCTTCTCCGAGCCTGAAGCAAAGGCCAGCAGGGTTTGAAGTTGAAATGACAACGCGATGGAGAGGAATGAAAAGAAGACCGAAGATGAGGAGCAGATGAAACGAAGGAAGACACTGGTGAATAAACAAATGATAGAAATGAGAGTGCGAAGAAGGATGAGCAATATAAGAATATCTCTGGCGGTTTGTCTTGCGATTGATCCCTTCAAATCTGACACGTGTGAATCGATTGGTAGCACGTGTCACGTGGCGTCTCTTAATTTGTTCTGGTGCGAGCTTTGGGCAGCGTCGCTTGTGAATGGTTTTGTGCGATCAAGCATCACTTCACTGTGTGCTTTTCTACCTAAGCTGGATTTCGCGTATCATTGCAAATGCAAAAGTTGCTAAAGAGAATGGGAAGGATCACCGACACTACTGCTCTTGAACTAAGTGTGCTGCCTTGACTCCTAATGTGCCCTTATTAAAGGACGCCCTTCGGACACATGAGGGCAGTAAGAGCAGTGCAAGGTATGAATCGAGTAGAGAAGTTGGCGACTCACTACTGACGATAGATATTGGGCTAGCGAAGGTGCGTTTTGGGCCAATTGTTACCTTGCACCAGGAAGGAGAATGGCAGTGATTGCACCTCTCCGGTGAAGATGAAGCAAAATGTTTTTCAGCTAAAATGAACAAAAGGTTAGTTAAGAGGGAGGCAAAGACGGGAAGTTTGCAGAAGGGAAGTGGAGGAAGGGATGGGAGAGGACATTGTCGGATGCTTCCACGTAATGCTATGATGCTGTGTTTCTTAATCTCTTCCTTTATTCCATAGGCTCCAGAGTCTCTTCATCTACCTGGCCATGCATTTGAGTGATGCATGTAGGAAGCGGCTTTGTAGAAGAAATATGGGTTTTTATCAATCAGCACGCTTGAAGACGCAACCCATAGTGCTACCGTGATAAGTGAAATGAACTAGGGTAGCAGTTGTGACAATGCTGAATGAACGCATGCAAATGAGGTTAGTGAGAAAAGGCTAAGGTAGGGCGAGGATGTAGTGACTCATGACTTCTACTATTTCCGCCTCTTTTAGCCCCCCTGATGCATTCGGAATGGTACGATGGGAGGTTGGGGCCACAAAGGGAATCAGAAAGTGGTGGTGGAGGTGGTTGATGAGATGTAGACCGAGAGTGGGTAGATAACGAAGTGGGACTGAGGTGCTGACGAAGTGCAGGATGGTGGGAACGACGATTAGGTGGAAAGACAAGATGAGTGATAGAAGGCGATGGGGTGCGCATGCGAGTATGTGTGGTGTTTAGTTGTATGATTAACTTCTTCTGACCCAATCGGTGGCGCGTGTCGCGTGGTGACTTCGTAGAAGCAGGCATAACTTGCCTTTGTGTTTCTTCACTTTGGTTGAGTTTCGTGCATCACAGTGCATGTGAAGAAGGGGGAAATGGCAAGTAAGTCTATTAACACTAGTGTTCTTCGACCGAAATACGACGCATTATCGAGACCGCCAGTGTTTAATTTCCTCGACTGATATTGCATTAAGGTCTGACGCTCTTCAGAACTTTAGGACTCCTCTTTCCCACTACGAAGTGCCTACTTCGGTTTGGAAAAGAAAAGAGCAGCGAGTAGGGAATTTAGGGTCGGAGAAAGTGGGTGGACGGATGGATGAGTTATTGGATAATGCAAAACAAAGCGGCAAAACCAACTAGAAAAACCACCTTTCTTGTAGCTCCTCAACGATATGAGTGAGAATTGCTTATTTTGCTAGTAAACTCTACCAGGTTTCACTGAACGCCTCTGTAAAGCATGCTAATGGAAGTGCAATATGAATACCATGCATAAAGACGACCTTGGCAGGCGAATAAACGGCGCCATCGATGCTACTGCCGAAAAGTGACTGTCTTGACCAACACAAGCGTGCATGGGACTGTCTTGCCCACTGCCTTGCTACTATGCAACCGCTCATTGGCACTGCTATCTTCACGTCTGCTAATTGCTATCACGTTCTGCTCTTTTAGTGAAGTACCCTTTGGCATTTCTACCACTTATAAAGTTGACTCCACGTCAAGTATCACTAGAATTTAAGAAGAACTTGGAGACGTGAGGCGGAGAAAGTGGTGGTAGAGACTGAAAAGCTGGTGCACTTACGGATTCCTTGGAGTGAAACCTTTGGCTTTTGAGCCTCAGCATATGCTCTCGTCTTAATGATTGGTATGCATGTTGGTAGAGTAGTGACCTCCATCGCTTCTTTTGGCACTCACGAGGATTGGCAAACCATCATCCCGGTTACTTGATTCTTAACCGATAGGAAAAAGAAGGAATCCTTGTGCTATTCTCAAGAAGCAATGCAACAGGATAGTCATTACATGCAGATAGGCATGTCAATGTGACACCTTTGGTGGAGCCCAACAACAGGTTCATTAAAACCAAATCCACATGACTACTGAATAAATTTCTTGCATCCAATAGCAGCGGCGATCTCGAATACGTCGCTGTCACTGACATTACCACTTTTCAGCTGGCGTCAGAGCACACGACGCCGCCAACTCCTTTGCTGCGAACGTTACTTCAGAAATGCTTGGTCACTGTCAGCAATCTCAACCACAAGGTCTCACCATTCACTTTCACACTCTCCTTGCCAAGTTCAGCAATAACGCACTGCATCTTATTTTTAATCACCACTGCCGTTTTCACTGCTACTGCTGCCACTCCCGACACTGACATGGTCAAGCTAACACCATGGAAATGGCATTCAATCTGCCATTTTGTGACAAATACAGATGTCCTCAGCAATCGATCTTAGGAGGTAGCATAGGCTAACCAGCACACTTCGCTATCCTTCAGTAAAGACATTAGGGCCTTTTCGCGCTGTGCATGTTGGCCACTGGTGATTGTCCAAATGTACTAAGAAAGAAACCACCTACACATTTTTGTCTTTCATTAACACCCATGTCCACGACTACCGACTGGCATTACGTTACACCAACTACCCGTTCTTAGTAAACGAATCAGATTCCCCAGCTTCCACAAGTACTCTGACAGTCAATCGATTTTGGACTCCGACATAACCAGGTAACGAAGGTTGCCAGTCAGCCAGCCAGGACCGAGTCCGTCGAGATATTTGGCTAAGTCTCCTTCACATTCTACTTAAAGCGGAGGCAAGTCAGATGCAGGCGCTCATATCATCAGAAATTGATCAAACCGGTCTATTCTCCAAGGATGACGCAGGCAAAATGTCAATCGCAATGCAGAATTGCCAAATCTTAAAAGGCGCATCTTTATCACATGTTGCCCTCACTGCGAAGTGGAAACAGTGTTCCCGGGAGGCGGTCTCTTAGGTTAGCAATTGCAAATTTATCTTCAAACTTCATGCTAATGCTGCTTCGTTTACTGGACTCTAAGCACACAACGAACAACTTGCACCTCTTTGGCATGTGCACTACGTCGGTCACTAAAACCACGCATTTTTGAGGTCTTCCTTCATTAGTTGTGCGGTTTCAGCCCTCGATAGGCTCCATGAGCCCAATGCCAACCCAACTTACGGCAGTGGAATCAAATTCAAAGCCAATCTTTTGCCGGTTTCATCCATAAAATTTTGTCATTTAAATGCCAGTTTTTCAGTTTTTCACATCTTTTGATGTTTAGAAAACACAAAGGATTGATGTGCGTCTTGCTTTCACAGACTAAGCTGGGGAAAAGGGAGGATTCATGGGCCCTTTAGCTATTTGTGATCCATTTTACAGCCAATGAAATCGTGCGCAGAGAGTAATACCATTAAAGACTTCTTCAGGCCTCACCATCTGCACTTGCAAATACCAGCTATAGTTGTTGCAGAAAAATTCTATTCAGAGGGAGCGGGAGGGATGGAAAGATGGGGGAAAATGAGGGATCCATTGGCTTTTAAGGCTCTTTGGATAATCAGAAGAAAAAAGCAGCTCGGTATGCACGGTCTTGACTTCCCCCTTCCCCTTCTTTATTTTCTTCCCTATCCCCATAATTCACGCAATATTTGATGCCATTTTGCTTTCCTAATACTACATTCACAGATGCAATGGAATAATAAGAGGAGGAGTTTTCGTATTTCACAGTGTGCGTAAATGGACACCAATGATGCTGATATAGTTATCAAGGTTTAGACAAGAAATATCTCTATTTGCACACCTTGTAATGATACATAATTATACTTAGTCGTTAAATATCCCCACTTAAAATGATAGTCGATCTCTGGGCGTGAGTGGTCGCGTCTTTGACTCCAGGTCTTCCCTTTTGGCTGAGGTGAGTGGAAGTGGATGACGCGAGGGTTCGCAGAAAAATCCGAATAAATGGACAGATGGTGATAAGAGCCACCCACATTATGCTGAGCAATAATTCGGGATCAGAAATAAGGTGGTGAACAGGGACAGCTTTTAGGGCGATGGTCCAGTTCTGTAGATTGTTAAAGAGAGTGGAATCTAGGTGGCATTTGATGTGGCACACGTAAGTGCCGCTCAGCATCTCGTGGCCTTGTGACGGTGGTTGGATGGTCCCTCTGCTGCCCACATTGCAATCTAGGGTCTAGCCACCACGGCCAGTAGAACGCACAATACAACACCCCAAGGATTGTCAAAGGGTTTAGAATGACAAGCGCGTATTTCCTCGCTTGTCACCCGTTAGTTACAGACAGATGTCCCTCCTTCTCGTGGAGTATTGGCTCGCCAAACACTCTGCCATAATGAATGTCAAATCAAATGCTTATTTAGCCAGGACACTGCGACTGAGCACTGATTAGGTCGTGAGGACATTCTGCTTCTGAATACAGTAGGGAGAATGTTAGAGGCAGAGTCGTAAATGCACCCATGCGTGCATGCGTGCGCGAATGGTTGAATCAAGGTAGAAGATGTAGAGATGCAAATCTTTGCATATGTAATATGATGGAACGATTACTTGGTGGACAGCAATGGTGAGCACATAAAAGATCTTGCATGCATATAGGATTAACAAGGACGCTACTCAACGATCAAATCTGACTAAGTCATTGACACAACCTTTTGATTATAAAACAAAGCTGTCCACTGAATTTGGATATTTAATTGCTACAATGGAGTACGTCACTCACAGGGATCACATTTAAAACAAACTCGGGGTGGCATCACCAAATTATGAAATGAAGACTAACCGACGATTTGGATACTACGTTGGCAGTGTGGTAAGGAAAGGGTGCCAGAATGGAATGATGGTTGCTGTTCACGCACCACATTAACAGAAGGCAGTGAAATGGCAGTGCTGCCATTGCGTTGGCATAGAAAGAGGAAATGATTGAAGAAATACATGCCATAGTGTTTCATGCAGACGCGACCTATGGCGCCAAATGGTGGAAAGTGGAACCTCGTTTGTGCTATGGCGAATTTTGGCTGTTGGTATTCACAATTTTTTTGCAGCTCCAACGTCACTTACTACGTTCTCGAAACTGGTTGGCCAAAGGTGAAACAGGTTTGGTGATCGAAGTCGGCATGGCGTTGTGAAAGAGATGTCACATTCTGTAAAATCTTTGTAGTTGGAAACCAGACATTTTCAAAGTTAGCGAGTTGGGGAATGAAGAAACTCAATCTTTTCCATGCAATCAAATGATTTGATCACTGGTTGTATATCAACAGTGCTAGTCAGGGCCATTTTTACTCCTATCCTTCTTGGCGTTACTTACCTTCTAGCTAATCTATTGCGAGATCAGTAGCGAGACAATCCCTCCTCTTTTCGCGTGGCTGGTTTTTAAAGCCGATTTTAGTGTCCAATCACTATTTATCCCTCTTGCTTACGTGCCTATTCGAAAATGAGAAGAACATGCCAAGACAATTTACATTCACCGAGGGCTATGCCAACTTCTTGGAAATAAGCGATGTGCATGCAGTGAGAGCAAAGAAGAGTAGAGACGTAGAAAGAGATGTTAAGTAAAAGGTTTAAAGAAGCAGAAGCATTGAAAAGTCGACCGTAACTGAACCCAAGAATAGAACGTGGGTCATTTGATAGCTGAGACGCACTATTTTAACTCAAGCAGTGTTAGTTTGTGTTGGTGAGACTGGCGTCACAAGTCTTCTCCACCATACCTTGCTTCATTCTAGCCCACAACAACTTGCAACTGCTGAATCTCAAAGCAGAGCACTACCACTACACAAACGCTGTGGTGGAGTCAGCATAGGAGTTTGGACAAGTGTATGGCGGGCACATCACCACCGTAAAGGATGGAGTTCCGTGATCCAGGGAAGAAAGTCACGTGAAAGAGCATGTTCGTAGGTCCCCAATGTGCTAGCAGTAGATGTAAATGACTTGTTGCATAAGCAATTTATGGATTTCACCTGCTCCTACCTCACAATTTTTCCGTCACTCAATACAATTTCCTTTTTAGGAAGACGACGGTGACCTTTCGAATCCTGTGTTGTAAAGCTTATTACTTGAGGCAAATCCCATGGCCTTCCTCAGGCATAAATCAAAATAATTATTTCTCTGCACCTGTGATGAAATGCAGAGCAAAATATAACATTGTATTTGGAGCACAAAACACTACCAAATAGACTATGCGACAGGATGCAAGAGGGGATTGCTGTTAAGTTTTTGTGCATTTACGCCAACTAGAGGGCCTTCATACGCTGATTACGGGGTCCAATAGAATCAGCATGAACGAAGCTGCTGTTCTCTTTTGAATAGATGCGCGTCTCCGAACTGCAATAGAACTATTGCTCTTCTGTTTGCAGCTGCAGTAAATCGTTCATGTTTGGGCTGTCTATAGCGATGGTCCATTTTCAATCCTAAAAATAGAGAAACGTGTCTGCAATGAGCAGCAACGAAGAGTGGCATGAAACACATTGCCAGGCTCCGATTCTCTTCAGTGTTTCTCCTTCGAATGATGGAAAATAGCTCAAAGCAATTAGCCAAAAGGGCTAGCAGGCTGAGGTAAATAGGGGTATACACGTGCTATATCAGCTAATAAGCCACAAAATAGCGATAGGAATCACAAAGTCTGTGGCTAGAAACGCACGAGGAACCGAAAACCATGTTATAGTTTTCTAAAGGTTGTGCAGCAGGCAGAAGTTGCACCTCTGCAATAATGGAATTGTTTGGCATAATGCACTCCCAAACATCGGTCACACCTAAATTGAGGTTATTTAAAACGACACATACCGCAAGCAATCACAGTAGGGAACAAATAACCGAGACATAGTTCTGGTCACTTCTAGTTCGAAGCGGGTAAAATAACCAGCGGACAAAACACAGTGCTCTCTCAGGTTTCTTTGTCCAAATAGACATTCCATCCATCGACCGGATCAATGGTGGCATAATGCACAACGAGAAGCGCCGATGGCACCCACGCAACTTCACGAAATGCTGAGACATAAACCTCATATTTCATGAAGTAAGAAGCGCTATGTTGGTGATATCTCAGGTTCATTTGCCCGTCCAGGATTCCTACACATCAGTCACACCTGAATTGACAAGGCTCAAATTGATTGCATGCGAAAGCAATGATGGAAGGCAACAAGATAAAGAGTCCCATTTCAGAGCAAGTCTGCGTTAAATGAATTGAAACAGGAAAGAAGTGTTGTCCCATCCTACGAAAAAGTTCCTCTTTATATTGGGCGGAACTAAATTGTCACTGCTTACGTCGAGAACATCGGCAAATGATTACGGAAGACAACAAAATGTGGGGGCTGGATTTAGCTGAAGAATTCACCAAAATCACACATTCGATCCCGTTTACGCATTCACGACCGTACCCACAGCCGCACCAACATTCGCGCGCCAAAGCACACAATATCGTCAAGAACCTGTCGGCATATAATGGTAAGCGTCCCTACCCACAGTTGAATGCAAGATACAGTAGAGGGTCTTGTGCCTATTCTATCCATGTTCAGGTCAATTCTTTCTCCTTTGGCATTTCTCTGACTTTGTCAAATCCAACGTAAGATATACTTTGGAGGGAGTGCAAATGTGAGGATTTCCATGAGCCGCTTCCAAACCCCTACAAGCTAACAAACTTCAGGGCTGCTGGCAGTTCTCCATGCATTCTGCGTGGAGAATCAGTTGTCAGACACCCCATCGACACAATAAGAACTACCGAGAGCACCCTCAGAACTAAACAAAACGCCGAGACCTGATTTGCTTCATTTTGAAAACAAAACTTATGAGAAGAAATGAGTTGATGCAATGGCGCCATCTCAGGTTCATTTACTCGCAAAGGGTTCCTACACACCCATTAAGCCTGAATTCGCAAATTTTGCAAATTTTGGTTATGTTTGAAATTAAGTCTGCTTCAAAGGAATTGCAGAGAGAGAGCAGCATCATTCTCATCCTGCGAAAGGGTGCCTTGAGAGTAAAGATCCCCATTATGTTGACCAAGACTGTAGTATCTGCCTGTGCCGAGAACATCAACAAACAATCACAAGAGACAATATGATGTAGAGTTCTGAATTTAGCTAAAGGGTCCTCCGATATCCATACGTTTACAGCCGTACCCACAGCCACACCTACATGCACACGCTAAAGCACACAATAGCGCCATGAACCCATCGGCACACATCTCTTTGCGTCCGTACCCACAGTCCAGTGCTAGATACAGTAGAATGTCTTGCACTGTGGTTTAAGTTGTGCGGATGACTCTAGACGAGACATTGTTTGAACACTCAGACACAACAGAGCAGTCCAGGGCTGAGAAATGCGACACATTTCTCTCCATCGCCAGTGCTACCATCACAGGCTCTCCACATTCCCCAAGGGACATCAAGGATACCACTTTGAAATTTGAAACTTCTGCAGCCTTCCAATGCTCTTCACCCACGTGCCTTTGGCAGACTACTCACTACGTCAAACCCACAAATTCCGTATTTTGGTTTCGCTATAAATGTCACAGGTTGTATAAGGGATTGCATGGGTCTGAGAAACACCTCCAGAAACATCACCCATTGGAGGAGTGAATCCATCGACAGGGAAACACACATAGTTGGCTGCATGGATATGAAGGGTTTGCATAAGCGGGAAATTTTCTTGTGGACAAACGCACCACTAGAATTGCTCCTGAGGTGACTCGTTGATAACCTTAGGGTCTATTAGATTATAGGTATTACTTTGGGGAGACATTTGCCTATCGAAGTCTAACCTGTCTTCATTTCAAGACCGATTTAATTGGCAAGCTCATAAGCAGTGGCTCAATTATGAGTCTCCTTCCAAACAGTTAATTAACTTTTTGCCATCAGATGGCGCTAAATGACTTGAAGGTGCATTCAGCTCCCAGATTCAGATGGGACAGGGTAAAAGGGATGGAGTGGCATAGTTTACACTGCCGCCTCTCCAGGTCTGTAAGCCATCGATGCTGTCTAACTGAAAACTTGTGGACTGCGAGATGAAGTTACTTCCTGAAATGACAATAGATCACATAAACACGGATAAGTGCTACACACATACGAATTAAAAAGCCTTCTAGACTCTTACAATAAAGCATTGATACATTTACCGAGTCCAAACCAAGTCATAGATTCAGATGAGACCACGTCAGAAAGACATTTGGTTTCAACAAACAAAACTTGATCATCCCTACTGGGCAGCAATACCAGCAAATTAGCCTCGCAGAAATGCATTACCAAAGGAGGCAGTGAGCCAGTGGGTCAGTCGATCCTACACAAGCAATGACCTCAAGAAAGTATTAAAGATGCAGTTGATATAAATGAGAAGACAAAATAAGGAATTTTCCGTAATGTGAAAGGAGCGATTCCCTGGCGTTTATTTAAAACAACGACTTTACAAAACAAAGCGCATGATCTTTACAAATCGTATTTCATCAATTATTTGTGTGCTATTTGAAGTGACAATTCTAGATAATATAATGTATTTGCATCACTAAATAGCCCATTAATCAAACTATTCGTGCAGATAGCCTTTACTAAATGTTAACATTAAATCCATTTAAATTTTATGTCATCTGGTTGGAATTTCTGCATCATTTGAAACACGAAATGAGTATTTTCAAAAAACAATTTCCATAACTAATTTCCATAACTGGCTAAAATTTCCTGCATAATTTGAAGCAAGGAAAGAGTCAGTTTGATGAGTAGTTTCCACAACTCACTAACATTAGGGACCCAGTCAGAGATTCAAAGTTTACTGCAAAAACCTGCAAGCAATTGATTGCGTTTGGGGTGAGTGAAGTTCCGAAGCTTCACTTTAGCAATAATAACCTTCTTTGAAAATAGCACCTTTTGTTCAGCATAACGGCAATGCAAACTCCTCCAAAATTTTCAAATAAAGGGATCCGAGTGAACCAACTTGCCAGCTTTATCAAATGGCCATAGTTATTGCCAAGAAGAATTGACGCCTTCAAGGGTTGAGCAGTGCCTTCCTTTTTCCTGACGTCACTTCGGCCTTTCACACCTGCTTCAAAAGATTAGCAAGGCCCCACCCTCTCTCCACAGAATCATTGATCATATCGTCCACCTAGCCAAAGCCAGTTCCAGTGGCATTCAAGAGCTCCATCTCATTTAAGTCACTCTCCCCATGTTATGCTCCTACCTGCCGGTCTGGTGGCGCAAAAGCCTTGCTCAGCGACAATACGCGCACCGTCGACCAGGCTCAAGGGCGGCCTCCCTCCTGCCCGACATTGAGGAGTTTCTGGCCGCTGTGGATGCTGGAGGTGGAGGGCTGCCTAAACCTGGAAGCGGTGGTGGCAGTGGAGGTGACAGCGGCAACGGTGGTGGAGACAATGCTGATGATGACAACGATGAGGAGGAGGGATGGGGTGCGACCGCCGGTCCGATCACCACGGTGGCAGCGGATCTGATGAACCGTGTTTTGGGATCAGTGTTGCAGTTGACGCAAAATAATATTGACAATGTCAATGCACTGTGGATGACGAGGACCGCAAGTAGGTTCTGGTGGTGAGCCTCCTGAAATCTGCTTTCTTACCTCACGAATTGCATTGTGTTCCATTGGTGGAGTTCGCAAGAAGAACCCATGTAGACGGGTACAGAAGGGCTAAGAGGTGATGGGCGTGGCCGCAGAGGCTGAAGTCCGTGCAAGCGCTAGAATTCGGCTTTCCTCTTGCTGCCACCACAACGCAGCCGAATATTTGGGGAACACGGAGGTGTTCGAGCTGAGAATCCCTAATCGATATTCCAGGTCGTGAAGAAAGTTGGTCAAAATACCAGTTTATAGAAACAGAAAGGTATCATTTGTGCCTGACAATGCGTCACTGAGAGTACCGGCACTGCCGTCTTCCCTAACGGCCTTTTTGACACCTCTCTAAAGCGCGAACACAACCCATTGTTGGCAATGCAACAGTAGACATGCTTGGAAAGTACTTCCTCCCCTCTCTGAGAGCGCCTCTTGCATCAGGCTCTCACTGTGCAAAGTTAGAAGAGACGTCTGGGTGAGAGATTGTCATTTGCATGTGTGTTTTAATTTATCCTCACAAGCTGATCAAAACGGTACCTCAGCTATCCCTATACAGGTAACGAGACAGACGAGGAGGACGATTTGACAGCTGCCCGCGAGTTGCTAGTGCGCAATATGTTCGCTCTGTATCCCCTCCCCATCACCTTCGTCGACCGATATCGTACTGAGTGGCTTGAGCAGCCCACCGTAGAGACGGATAGACTCTTCAGCACTGTTGCCTATCTATTCCTCATTTGCAATGGCTCTCCGGTAGGCATAATTTCAACCATTACTGTGATTGAAATCAATAATCGTTCATTCACCTCCCTCCATATTTGACAGAACTTCAACAAACGAGAGGAGGAGACATTTGTTAGAAGTCATGAGTTGGACGCTCTGGCGCTAATAACGCCGGCTGCAGAGCGAGACTCGATCTCTACTAATGTTGCGCCTCGCACCCTCTCTCATCATCACACTAGATCTGGTCAGTTCTGATTGGTTGGTTGTGTGACACTTGTTTGGTGAAAGAGGGAAACATTCCCGTAACCTCGGTTCTTTTATTCTTGATAGGAAAGGCACCGAAAAATGGTTTCACTAGTCTACTGGTTGCTTTAATGATGCGTTTCCAATTGGTAAGTTGATGCACGCGTCTTAGCTACAGAGGTACGCATCCCCCACCTTCCCATTGCTCCCTTCTACCCCTTTCTTGGGTCTATGCGTTCTCGGTGGCAGACAGCAAGAACTGGTCCAAAGAGCTGAGCGGATCTTCCTAAAGGTTGGCTTACCTTTCCGTCTAAGTCATTGTTGCCTATTTTTTAAGCAAAATTTTGCGTCTTAATGGTTGACTTATCTGCTAATTAATTGCACTACTGAAGTGGTAAAGAGAGTCATTCTCCAATGTGGGGTTTTTTTTAGCCCTTACTTACACTTACCTATTTGTAGAGATAAAACGCGCCGGTAATTCCGCTACCTTTGTTTGCCACTGGTTTTCATTTTTTTCCATTTCAAGTATTCGCTTCTTCTGTCTCGTCAGTCTATTTATTCCCATGTATATACTACCCACTATTAACCATTCAGCATACCGACACCAAAGGCGAAATGAGCACGTATTTTGCTGATTCTCATCGGCAGGTGATGTGGTGACTGGTACTGGCAGTAGCCATATTTGCATGGTCAAGTTAGATTTTTATTTTACAGCCTCCAAATTAGCTATTTTACGTGTTTTGTATCCCCTCCTCTCCCTCTCTCCTTGCTGCATTTCAAATGGCTAAAGTTGTCGTTGCCAGGCGTCCTCGCATCTGATTGGGCGGATTGCCCACCGACTTTACCTTCTTGCCCATTTTCAGCATGAGGTGGAAGTTGACGTCATAGAGTACCTTCGATACGCCCTAGACAAGAACGGCGAGGTGAGTGCCATTCGAGTGTGCTAAAGCAGAGCTTTTCCATCTTATCATGTTGACTATTGAGTGCTCTCAATAAGTACTCCTCTCATTGGGTCAAATTTCTTGCCGTGCAAAGGTAACTTTTGCTAACCTTGCAATTAAGAATCACTGCATGTGCTCGTGTCTGCGGTGACTTTCAATCTCTGGACAATCTTATTTTTCAGCATACTTATTTGCAATTTCAGTAGCAGGTTAGAAGTCGACAAGGCTGTGAAGTTTTGCTTTTTATGAAGCTTTATAGCACCATTAACTACCCGATTAGACTGTAGGTTTACATAACTGGTGCTAGAGGCGTCCTGATCCTGCTTCCCTCAAAGCAGTGCCTTAAGTTTGGCATCGTGTGTGCCACTCTCTGGAGTTGTAAACTCATTTTTATCATGTTTTTGCCATTAAGGTGTTTTAATCAGTAGGCAACTACAGGCGTGCGCTTTTCAGTAACCATGAATTCTGCGTACTACTCGTCTTTGCTGTAGGACCAAGTCCTCAAACACTGCAGCGAGAGAGCATGGAGGAGCCCACAGTCGTGGAACAGAAGCCCACTCCAACCTCCACCTTCCTTATCTCGATTTTTGCGCGCAACTCTTATCGGTTCAAATTGGGTGCTCTTATCCTTGCCTTCATGATCAACTTCCTCCTCCTCCTCTTCTACAGGGTAAATTCCAGTCCCCTTTTTCATACCACCAGCTGTTCTTATTCAAAGTTCTACTAATAAGAGTTTCCACTACTCGACTGAAAAACGAGGACCCGGTGCAGAAGGGGCGGCAGAGGAGGCCGCAATTGGCGCCTCTTTTGTCACATCAATCACTGACACCGTCTCCAGCATCGCGGACTCCCTTCAAGACACAGAAGTCGACGTGGGACTAGAGAAGGAAGAGGAGTGGATCACGTTAGCCAAGTCAGCCTCGTATTTGGGTCCGTTGTTCAAGACACTTGCTATTGCTCACTCAATCCTCTCCATGAGCATGCTTGTTGCTTACCACTTCTTGAAGGTGAGTGATCCAACAATCGATTTCTCAACTGTCGAATTCTCAAACTCCAATGGCTCCCCCTCTTTGCTGCTAGGTTCCCCTCGTTATATTCAAACGAGGGAGGAAATATCTCGAGTGCCCAAATTCGAAGGCATTTGGATGGCTGAATAGCGTTCTGATGAGAGGCTAAGAGCTCAATGGAACAAACTGGTACTTTCCACTCCCAGCTTTCCCACATGTATTGGGATAGGTTCGTCGAGAAGAAAGTCCTCAAAGTGTATCGAGAGCAGTACGACTAAAAGCAGATAAAGCGACTTCTTGGAATGAAGGCTGGCAGTAACGACGGAGGTAGCAGTGGAATTATCTCGAGTGGACGCCCCAAGGAGGTCCCGAACAGCCGGTTCTATTCAACGTGGCTTCAGGAGATGGATCTGCAATATCTGCTTTGGAAGTGGGGTGTCATCCTCACGGATAATGTAGGTTTCAAAGTGATTCCAAAATCGGTCTACGCAAAGGAGACAGCGCTCACACATTTTTTATCTATTTAGTCGTCTATACCTTGTGGCCTACTTTACTGTCTCCCTGCTGGGAAATTCAAACTACTTCTCCTTTTCATGCCACCTGCTGGATGTGGCTATTTCATTCAAAACACTGGCCACCATTATACAATCGGTTACACACGACGGAAAACAGGTAGGTCACACTTTATTACATTCTGGTAGTATGGCGCATCACGTAGCGCATTTTGGACTGACTATCAGGCTTAATCATTTCGATATGTGACTAACACTGAAACCAAGCTATTTTCGCTAATCCACTGTGGATGCACATTCTCTACGGCCTTTACAACCAACGCTGGGTAGCCTTATTTCATTTAAGTAACCACTGGCATAGACGAATTCATTTGAGGGAAGAGCTATCTTTCAAACACTTAAATTGCAGTTTAAAGAATCATGGTTGTTTGAAGCATTTTGCAGCTTCCCGGTACACCTAGTCACGAGATTCTAACCCAGCTATGCTTTGCCTTGTCTGTTGCATGTAACGGAAGTCGCGATCTTTCGGCCTTTGGTCATTTGGAAATGGTGGTTGCGAGCGCATCCGCGTTTTTACACCTACAACCCCAGGTGTAATGACCACGTGGTGCCATATCCGAGCCCGTCGCGCCACATCCACGGGGGTGTGAGTGTAGCGGATGATGACTCAAGGCTGACGCGAGTTTTTGCTCAAAACTCATTTACAGTTTCTGACGTGACTGGGTCATTACGTGGTAATGCTAATCCAGCCATGCCGGTGTGACTTTGACCGACATGGGTTTGGATTTTCTTGAGGTACAAAGCCGGTGGAATTGCGGGCCACGTGATGAGGGAACTAATCCATGGTAGAATGTCTGAGCCTCTGCCTGAGCCTTCAGCATTTGGATCGTAGCAGCAATGGTCACGGAATGAGATTGATACCTCCATTGATTGAGAGGGGCAGACTTTGGTTCATGAGCCTGGAGGATTCGTGTCGAGACACCAAACGCCCTTAAAATTTGTTTCGCTGGTGGCTGCTGATAGGGAGAAATGCCGGGTCTGAGGGTCCCTACAGCGAAGAAGCTCAACTTGAAGGCGATTGAGGAACTGTCTACTACGTTTACCCTTCTAGACCTTTCGATGAATCCCTCATTCAGATGAGCGTTAACGTAACCAACTCCCGCCTGTTTCAGCTCGTGGTGACAGTCATGTTGACTTCAGTTGTAATCTACCTTTACACTGTCATCGCATTCAACTTCTTCCGCAAATTCTACACCAAAGAGGAGGATGGAGAGAAGGAATACAATTGCAATGACATGTTGACTGTGAGCAATTTCTCTATCATACCTCTCATTTTCTCTTTCTCCCGACGTAACAAACGCTATTTGCTCTACCTCCTCTTCTTCCCCTCTAGTGCTTCGTCTTTCACCTCTACACGGGTCTGCGAGCGGGTGGTAGGATTGCAGATGAGATTGAACCACCCGATGGAGATGCACATGAAGCGCTACGGATCCTCTTTGACATGTCACTCTGCTTCTTTATCGTTATCATCCTCCTTGCGACTATTCAAGGTTTGTGCCTCCTCCCTCTTCTCTTGACTGGAGCCGATCATTTGGATTGTTGGGAGAAAGTGTCAGACCTTTAAAGTTTCGGCCTTGTTGTCTATGCGGATCTGGCGCGGTTTCCTCGATCTTTCTCCCCACGAAATTTTATCCCATGAAGCGCCTGTCTACTGCCTAATCCACTTTGAATCAAACCTGCTGGATGTCTTGTTTTCTTTCTCATTTATCAACTAATTTCTCATCTTATGTGGAGGCGGAAGTTTGGCTTCAATCGCACTGTTTAAATGAGTGGAAATTGTCCACTGAAGTCTCCTTCTTCACGAGGCACTTATAGTCTTGCTGTTTGGAAATTGTGTCGGAAGACGTTTTCTTCTGCTCTAGTGCTACGAGAGCTGTGGAGCTCTTACTGCAAAAATGCGTGCACAAATCAACCAGTTTGGAGCGCTTAAACCTCTTGGTTAATTTGGAATGCCTTCTTCCGAGGCAAGCCGATGCCTTGCCATAATAATTCGCCATTCGGTATGGTCCCTGGTACTGCATGCGCGTCTGAAAGCCCTACCGGTACCATTCAATTGAAGGTGTAACACTCGTCGAAATCTCTTTCGCGCATCAATTTTGCTGGTTGATACCAGGCAGACCGACTGCAAGGGTGTGTGGTGTCCGAGTCCGCCTTTGAGAATGGCTCCGCTGGCCATCGGAACGTATTTGCCTATATTCACTCACCCACCCTCGAGATTGTCCTTCCGTTAAGGTTTAGCTTAGGACCCGGTAGATAAAGCCAAGATTTTTCGCCTCTACAAATATAGCAAGACGTGAATGAGTTTAAATAGGACCTCTGTAGATGCATGGAATGATTGACAGTCATTACCGGAAATCGGAGAGGTCGATGACCAAACCTACGCAACGTCGAGTTTATGGAAATGGCAATAGTGCTAGATGATGTTCACAGCTCTTAAATGATGACAACTCCTGAGGCTGAGTGTACAAATTTATACTCTTTTTTTAAACAGGTCTCATCAACGATGCCTTTGGCGACCCTCGAGATCGGTTAGAGCGGGTGCAGGAGGACTTGAAGCCCAAGTGTTTCATCTGTGGCATTGGGAGGTAGTACTTTGATGCCACTCCACATGGCCTCGATCGACACGTGGATCGCGAACACAACTTCGCCAAATACATGTAGGTTCATTTGACTCTGCGAGCGGCTAAATCGAGGCTCAGTATTTTGACCGAACACGTGGGTTACGACACGCAAGGATCAAACCATCCTTTAAGTCTAATCCATCTAAGCCCCACCTCATTAGGACCAGCATTATTGATAATCGGCTTGCCCACCTTTTGAAGAGAGGGACTCTCAGACCTCCTCCCTGTCTAGTTGTCACCGAAATTAATGAGGGGAGGAAGAGTGGGGCCGTTGACAGCACTTGTCGCGTACTTTGAAGTGGCATTAGCCTCGAGTTCTTAACATCTGATGCGTGTTAGATTCCATGCCAAATAGGTGGGTTTTGAATTGACGTATTTTATTTTTGAGCACACAATTAACCGTGTCTCATGGGGCGCGCGTTGCAATCCATGTCTACCGAGTTATGCAGACATATCTGCCTATTGTAGGAACTTCCTCATCCATGCCATCAACAAACCCGACACCGAATTCACCGATCAGGTGGGTCTGCACGTGCAATGTTGTTATTTTTGTGTACTCTTTTTTGTTGCGCCAGAGGTGTCCGATTCTGCGTGCTACAGGATGACGAAGCAGTATACAGAGTGGATTTCGGACGCAGAAGCGTGTAGAGCCTCAGAAGGAATGGTTTGGTAACTGGCTGTGAAGAAGCATCCTCATCGATCAGCCCCCGAGTTTCGTGGTGAATGTTCACTCAGAGCTTTACAGGCTGTGATCGAACGGAAATTGGTTTTTATCCCTCATTGGTAATTGTTTCAAAACGACTGGCGAGTTCTGAGGTTTTTTGTGTTTTTAAGAGATATCTGTGTGGAATCTTTACTAACAACGCTGTTTGGACTTCTTCCCCATCGGAAACTGTTTCCGCAAGCAGTACGAAGAGGAATTGCAAGTGAAATAATAGCGAGGGACGCCTCCACACCCAGATCTTCAGATGCCGGCAATCGAAACGACTCTTTGTTTTTTCACTTACGTTTGTCGTCTCGCATGGAAAATTGGTGCAGTAGAGAGTGATACCTCGACCCCTTGCATTGCTTTCGAATTGGCTTCTCGCCCTTCTCTTTCCCTCTACTCAATTTTTCATCATTGGTCTGTTTTATACCTTGCATCTGGGAAAATACACTTATTGCTTGGGCTTGGTAAAACATTTTCCTTCTTATCGAAATCAAGTTGGAGCTTGGAGTTGATTTCGGAGCTTGGTAGAGTTACCATTTAGGAGGGCTGATGTGACCACGGATTCCGCCCTCTCGAAATGGGACCAGAAGTGCGCAAGTAGCGATTGGGACCCAAGCTACTTGTCGGACAGATGATACTGTGAAAATTCCATGAGTACTTCAAGAGCAAAAATCACCTCCGGGCAAAGGAAAAGGGAGGTCGTGGTTGCACGGTTGAGGTTTGCAGTTCTATAGCACCTTCACAGGTCAAAATGGAGTCGAATGAACACGTTCAGTCAGAAGAGTCAACGTTCCGTGCGATAAACTATAAATGACAGTATAAAGTGACGCTAATTCGGTTCATCAGTTGATAATGAGTTCGCCTTTCTAAAAAGCATTTGTGGAGATCGACCCCGACATTACTGTGAATAAGTGGCTCTAGGTGGAACTGAGTAGCGGAATTTCGACGCATTTGTTAGAAAATAACGGAATAACTACAGAGTGATTCAATAAAACACATGAGAGGAAGAATGGAAGGTGCGAAACACAGAAAATGCATGTATAGCCATAAAACGTGACCGAATGGAAATTACTTTAGCCCTCGAAAATGCCCAACCGCCAGGATGACAAACACTTTAACCTGATCTCCAAGATGGCATTACTTTCAGCCCAAAGACATCATTAGGAATGGGATTACCTTCAATGGTTTCCTAAAGACACTAGTGTTTTTTCAAGCTTGAGGCAGAGAAACAGGCATCGACGATCGAACACCAGCATGGCCTTGAGTTCGACCTAGGGATTGCCCCAAATTGATCCCATAATGTACTTGAACCTGCTCCTCTTTGAAATGAGATTTAATTAGTAAAGAAGATATTCGTAGTTTCGCATTTGCCGCTGTCTGTGTTGAGATGATTGCGTATATCTCCAAACTAAAGCTATTCACAAGCGAACTGGTTTTCCGTCCCATTCAAATTATTGCAAATTTCCTCTGCACAAAATTTGTCATTAAAATTCCATTTTCCACCCTTAGTAAAAGTTTATGCCCACAGTAATTGGTCGAAAGTGAAAAGCTGCTCATTTGTTTCTACTCTTCCCATACAAAAGCAAAACAAACATATTGAAATATGTCTTAAATTGACTTAAATGTATAAAATCTAAGTATGATTCAGCCTAATTTATTGAGATTGGTGGCTTTGGTACTTCCTTGAGGGTTTTTAATAATTCTTAAAAAGGGCATTCTCTCCCAGCACATTCTAACCATCCCTTCAGCCATGCAAATTTTTATTGCGGGATAGTTGCCAACAATTTGGTAATTCTTTAGCAGGAAAATCGCAAAGTGTTGCAATTTTCCTTTTTTTCTCTTCCACTTCGCACGGGAAAAGGACACAAATACAAAGTTGCCGACCCTAATTGTCAAGAAATTCCACCACAGTAAATTGTCTTAAATTTGTTTCACCAAAGCGTTGGCATTACTAGGAGACGATTTTTTAGAAACTTATCTACCTAGCTGCAACTACCGATGGACCTTTGACACTTCAGAGGCAAAGATTTTATGGAAAACTCTGCAAAGACTCTAGCACCGTGAAGGGCCGATCTGATTTGAGTTCATGTGTAACCAAAAAAATTATTCAACCCCGTTGGGGTGACAACTTAATTAATTTACAACGTTACAGCCTACTCATTAATGGGTGCATCTGCTTACGTCTTACCTATCGACCTCTATTCGTTGCGATTTTGAGGCAACCTCCATCGGGAGGACAGGGAATGAGTGGTTTTTCCAGTCATAATACAGTGTCTTTCCAAAGAAAAATTTAAAAAATCACTTAATCCGTCCCCCAAACAATTGTCGTGATTAAAACCGCTCCAATCCTATTGGTGGCCCATTAAGTGATTTCTATTGGCTCGCATAGTCTATAAATATGGTAAGTAGTTCAGTCAAAGAAGCAAGGGAAAACGGTGTGATCGAAATTTCATCGTGTTCAACTTCAGAGTAAAAAACTTTTGGTTCTCACCGATCCTGAACACCTCCACAATCTGACAATGTTGCAAGCCAACGGTACTGTCTATCATAATATGCTATCACACTTTATGTGCCTTTCTGTTTGCTTACTTCTCTGCCTCAAGATTGTATTCTTTTATTACCATTTTCCGTCCATCGGTCATCGTGAGTCGAAGCTGAACTCCTTTTAAGCTGGCATTCAGTGCAGCCACAGTGGCCTGCCTGACACGCTCACAGCAGAAGAAGCTATACACCAATCCTCCGCACTCATTACTTTTATTTACAGACTTTTTACAATGCTTCTCACCAGTGACATTGCGAAACCGTTCCAACAACCACGCATTAATACCTAGTTGAGCTAACGGAGTTAGGGTCAATCAGCATACAATGGGATACTCAAAGTAGCACATTCGATATGAATAAGACCTTGACTTAACTGAATGTGGAGATAGCATCTAGTTGCATGCAGATGTACATGTTCAATGTCCAGTCGTTTTGTCTTTGCAGGTACATCAAGTGAGGAACCTCCGGTTGTACCCGACGGAGGGACAAATCTGAGTCTTCAACAATTAGCCCTATTAGCTTTCATACCAGGCTTGCAGCAGCAAGTTCAGCAAGCAACACCTACGCCAAAAGAGGCTGAAGAGGCGGTCTCTGCTCTGGCCAAGCCTCCAGCACTTTCAAGATCCGATCCCCTCCTCGTGTTTTCGCCACAGAAAAAGGATGGAGGCAAACAAACGCAATTGAATGCTTCGCCGCCAAAACAGCTGAAAATTAATGAGGCTATATTCAATAAACCGGCTATCTCAGGGGAAATGCCTGCATATCCTTCATGCAGTCCTCGATCGACTAGCACTCCAAAGCCTGTGCCAGAACAGACATCCTGCATCGACTTGTCTTTGCATCCAAAGCAAGGTGGAAGCTCAGTTCAACCTCGAACTACTACTACGTTGCCGATCCTCCCGACATCGATATCACTCGCACTGGGCGATTCGTCAAAGTTACGTCAGCAGCTGCTACAGCCACAAGTACAGCAAACAGTCTTACCACCAGGTACGTGTCAACGACTTCCGGCAAATGCCCTTGCATTTCCAGGCTACTCTTTTATTCAACAACTCACTGCCGCCTTCTCCATTCCCAATGCAGTACCCATCCCCGCGCCGGTGAATGCGGAACAAATTCAGGTAAACCAGGCATTATCTGAGGCACAAAGACAAGGCAGACGCGGAGTTCCCTTTACCCTCTACCAAATTGGTGAAATGCTCAAATGCTATAAAAAGAACAACTACATTTCCTCGACTGAACGCGAAGAGCTGGCGCGCCGCATCAACTTAACGGGGACACAGGTTTGCCGGACATTAAAGTGTTAAATGAACTTGTTTAATAGACAGCTAGTAGTGTGTGGTAGTCAAATGTCTACGAGTAGTCAAAATTCGTCACAATTTTGACCTTTCTGCTAGGTAAAGATATGGTTTCAGAATCATCGCTACAAAATAAGGAGGGCCGGTGGGAAGGTTTCCGACGAAGAGGCGTCTGTAACACAGCCAAAGGTTCGTGCCGTGGAGGGAAGTGTGCCACCAGCCAACTCGTGGAGCAGCAGTCCCAGTGAAGGCTATGAAAATACCGAGAGTATGCAATCACAAGAGAACCCCCAGCAAACAGCATCACCGCCGGAGCAAACCCCTGCACGGCAGGGTGCTTATATTTTGGCAAGGCAAAAGTATCAATTCAAATCGCTGGCTCAGTTGTTAGAAAATAAGCTTAATACCGAAATAAACACTAGGCAGGATGTTGAAGATGAGGAAAAGAAAAAATGTTTGGAGCTGACAAAGCGAGTTATTGCACTTCTCTACGAAGCGTCTGCGAACTGAAGTTGGCTGTCTTTTGAGGAGTGCCTATGCCCTCAGCATTTCGCTGTTCTTACTGTTCTGATGTCCTGGTAGTGTGTGTCAATGCCAGCCGCTATGTAGTCCTCCGTTTTAATAAAAATAAATGAGTAAATTGACGCCTTTTAAAAGATCACTTCTTAGGGAGCTGCGCGTGAAGGTAGAAGTTGATAGAAGGGAATGTTCCGGAGGCACACGAAGTCCAGGGTTCCTATGCATTGTAGAACGGAACAAAAACGGCCTGTGGTTGAGTGATAGGCCTCTAGAGCAGATGAAGCCATCCAGTAGGCATGAAAGGTCAGTTAGGATGTTAAAGCTGGTACGGTCAAACAATGTGATTGCATTTCACTTCCATCAGCTTCACAGCTCTGATAAAACCCTAAAAGCATTCAGGTCAGATGTAAGGCACAGATCTCTATGGCGAGTAGATATTGATTTGGATGTTCGGATTGTAGCTAATCAAAGGTCAGATGCTTGATACATTTCCAGTTATGCTATTAACATTTAATTAACTTTTCGCAGAAGATAGATGTGATCACCCACGTTTGAGAGGAGGAGAGTGGATGTTGCGCCTTACCATTAGAGTCATGGGACCTCACTCAACCACTCTAGCATCATCAGTTGTCCTCCCCTTTCTATTCTCCTTCCAACAGTGCAGCATACTCCCTCACTTCCACCGTTATGGAGGTGCGAGTTCACACAGGGCGATGTATCACATGCATAAACGATGACGACGCTCAACCCGTGCAAGTGGTTGGAGGTGATGATTATCTAAGTTGAACGCACGCTGCGTGCCACTTATAAGGCCTACAGGTCAGTTCACCTCCTAAAATCCCCCTTGTGCTAACGAAATATCTCGATCGGAGCTTCACAATCAACTCCACAAACATGTTACAGAACCGTTCTCGCAGTTGGACACCGATTTCATTAACAACAAGTAGCTCAAAGCTGCTCAGATTAACTTCACTCCCATCCAAAACATTCATGTTTTGGAGGCAGCCTAACTGGGTCCAGCCAAATGATGGAAAGACCGAGACAGTTAATAAAGTTGTTGGGAGAACGAAAGTCACAGCCCTCCATAGTTTCGCGTTTATTCATCCAAAGTGTAAACCAACCCCAAACACAGAGCATGACACACGTTCCACACGTCCCCAAAACCTACTTTCTCTCCAACTTATCCATAACTCGGCTGCGGCATTTCGAGCGTGATTCGCTTCTCGTTTTTGCAGTTGAGGCCGTCAAAACCGAAAACTGCATGCTTTAAACTCTGGCGTCAAAGTTTTTACCTACGGAGTGAACGCTTACTGGGTGTTGGATCTAAAGTCGCGTTGAGATGTAACCGGAGACCGGAAGGGGCCTCAATCAACCACCACCAGCTAACAACGTATAACCGTTTTTACAGGACAAATGAATTTTACGTTAAATGGACAAATGACAGCCTATTCTTACGGATCGCCATCCCTTGTACTAAATTGGCTACCCCTAAGATCAGCTGTCTTCGAATGAGAGGCCGGCACGCAACCGTCCCCTACCCTACCCGTCACTGGGACATCAGATGGCTTAAACTGAAGCTTGCTAAAATTACAAAGGGGAATAATGCGTGACATTTCGATATCTTTTCGGCTGCGCGTGGATTTTGATGAGCAGCACGAATAATTCGTAAATGTGATTTTCCTTGCAGCACTGCTTAGCATCATCCGCATCATGAAAACTGACCGCGTTCATCGGCAATGTGACGAGACATCAAGTCCAAGCCGATGACCTCCAACCCAATCTCAACGACAATATTGCATTTTCCAGCCTTGTATTCTGCCATCCTCGCCTTCAGTGTCAAGAAACAGTGCTGTGGAGATGGCATCTGCCGAATGCATTGCAGACTACCAAGCGGAATAACAAACATGAGTGAAAGAGAAGGGAGGGTAAGAGAACGCAGCTTGAATTGTAGCTGCAGTCGATGATGCACTAATTTGATGGAGGTAAACCAGAAAAATCGCCTGCAACGCTTCCACTGCAACACTGGTGCGCGGCGTATCATCCAAACGAAATTGAGCTGTCGTTAGTTTGAAAGGATGTACAGATGGACCAACCCATCAAAGGAAGGCCGCAATGCACAAGAGAAGGGATATTTTTGAGAGACTAAGCAGCCCAGTTTGCTTAGCCACTAAAGGCGAATTGTAGAATCATGCTTGCTAACTGAAGCTTAATGTGGAAATAAGTGGCGCATGCATTGGTGGCTTAACACCATGACTTGGCTGTTAAGCAGTCAATTTGTTACAGGCACCTTGTGTCAGATGTTAGAGGTAGAAACTAACTTAAGGAGATCAAAAAGGAGACATGTGTTTGTAAGCTGAGAAAAAAACGAATGGTCTAGAAGGGAAGCCTTAAAGTTGAGGGAGGTAAAAGCATCCGGTGCAATTGGGAGGGCATATCATTCATGAATTGGGGGCAATGCGTGAAGGTACCACTTCGGTGAGTTACGGTAAGGCATCACTCATTTAAAAGCAGCGTAGAATACGTTTGAAATGCCTCCATATTTTGACCACCCACCGCCACATTCATTGACAATACTGACACACTTTGGATGGTAATCACAACATAAATCCTGAAGGATTTCATCAGGATGAAATTTAACTCTCTTTATTAGCCATCAAATGAATTGGAAGGTATGAATGCTGTAAGGCCAGCGCACAGAAGGCACGTCAGCACGTGACGCGAGTGGGAGATTAGAGCTAATTGGGTCATGCGTGCTCGCATGCTCTCCGCAAAATGGCGAATGTTTGCAACCCCCTGTGGCTGCTCAGGGGCCATCTACCACGTGCCTTGAGGGACGCTTGCAACAAAGGTGAAAAATTTTACCAATTAATAAAAATTACTACCTTTTCTTAAAAGGAATATTTGGGAAAGTCGGAGTACACTGAATCGAACCGTGGTTCATCTCATGTTGAACGGTATCTTATTCAACAGAGGGAAGTCTGCAACAGTAGCTGTCCCACTACAACACTTTCTTTCGCTTTCTTAGACTCTAAAACCGCATTTAGTGCATTTTTGTTGGTCGGATGACCACTGGTATGCACGTCAGCAGTACAGCCCTTTATCCTTCGTCTTGCCCTAAAGCACGAGGAGCTTTGGCTTTAAAGCATTTGTCATCCTGAGGAAGTCAAATCAAGGCAGACGGTTGGATAAGAGCTGGGTTTCAAACTTACCAACCAGGTACTGCGCAGCATCCTTATCACCTAGGGAAAGCAATATATGACTCTGTTCTCTCCATTCCAATAGCCTTACTCAAACAGCCAACCACATGGGGAACCCATACAGTTGTTTACATGGGCACCTGCAAACTCGCCTCTGATAGCACTGATAGGGTCGATCGCGAACCCACGCCAAACACTGAGTGCAATTTGATTAGAGCAGATTTTATCTGTCGCGCAGTAAGTTGACATATCTATGGCCATGTTAACGTGGCCAAAGCGCTGATTTAATGACAAAAGGGCTCTACATGGAGGGACTCCATCTTGATGGTTCGTAAACTCCTAGACACTAGGAAACTGCTCCACTTCCAACCACGATTATTTAGAGTAAAGGAGGAATGATTATTGCTTGCAGTTAAGGAAGAGGACGAGGATGAGGTAGTGAGCGCAAGAGATTGTGCGATCTCTAGCAATAATACGAAATGCTTTCTGGTGCTTGACCGACCGTGCCTGTCTTTGAAATGGAGCCCTCTCTTGAACACCCTGGGAATGTTGCGGGAAGATCTATCGCACAATAAAGCGATCCTTAATGGAAACCATGACAAAAGTGGCACTCGCTTTCTACCACGATTGTAGAAGCTCAGAGGCTACCTAACCTAACAGAGGCAAAAGTGGATGCGAGAGGTCGTTTACTGGCATGTACAACAAACTGCGTGTAGTTGGAAAACAACAAGCTAGTGCCACTTTGGGGTCGCCTGAGTCCGCACTGTTACAAAGGCTTGAATCGCAAAACGCAAGCACGTCGACAGCTGGACTTCGAGATCTACCACCATCTGTGGGATGGATGTCACAGCTGACTCATCGCCTGATTGACTATGGTATCGAGGCGTTTTGCGAGGCACAATTTCACCGAAGTTGATAGAATGAGCCAGTTAAAAAATGTTAAGGATACTCCCTAGCAGTCACTTCAAAAATCGGTCTAAAAGGGTGGACGTTTGGGATCTGAATGGCCAAATGGCTGTTAGACGGTGTCAGTGGACTGCGGCACCCACACTAACACCGGTCTGACCTATCCGGTTATATAAATTCATCTACGTGCAATTATAACATGCTGATTTCGACCTTTCCTCTTCCATTCTTCGCAAAGTAGACTGCGCACAAGTTTTAACTAAAATTTGTGGCATTGGCTATTAGGATAGTGTTCTAGAATGCACTTCCTATGACACGATCTCTGAGGCCCGTTCATAACAATCCTGTTACCATTTTATTACCACGGTGAAGAGCTCACTTTTAGCCATGAGCACCGATCAGGCAACTGTGAGTGACCTGACACGCTCTTCCATTGATTGATGAGGTTTGTGTAAGCAGACACCTGAGAGCTTGCATCTGATTGATTGACAAAATCAAAGGCGAGTACTTCCAGGCCAGAATTCTGTGTGTCCAGAAATCAGCTACGCCTAAAGGCATCTAATTCTTCAGTATATTGTCCCCACAACAGAGAACTCAAGCTGTTTGGCTATTTCGCAGTGGCATTCAGGGTTCAGACTAACCACACTTGTGTGGTACTTCTTCTTCTTCTTCAACCTGATTCCGACGAGATTGACCTTGATGTTGAAGCTATCGAATTAAGCAGAGGTGGTCACTTGGGCCTCCCTAAGCTATTAACAAAAACTAAGAATTACGACTGTAGTCGCCACGTTGCATCAGCGTGTCAGAGATCCTGGTCTGTGTGTTGGTTTCACGACTCAGTTATTTCGTGGACCCTATGTTCTCAAAAAATCGTGAAAGGCGTATGATGTAAGAAGCAATTTGAGTGGCAGTGCCAACGACAAACCCGTTCACTCTGTGTCAAGTGGGTTAGATACAGTTGAGGGCAGTTGGTGGACAGCGACATAGATGAGTTGATGTAGCGGTGGCTTTAGGTGCCTTACAGTCGTCTGCAAATCTCTGCAATTTGGGCACCACGAAGGCGCTCACGAGTGACTTCTGGCTTTGCCCAACCTCGTGGAAAAGAGTGCAAGTATGATAAAGGAGGAACATTTACTTAACTCTCCTAACCACTACCTCATTCGAAAGTTGTGTGTTGGTCAGAAAGAGACTGAGTGTAGGTTTAATTGACATCCTCCTTTCCAACTTGCCCACCATGCATACCACCCAAACAACTTTCCTTTGAGTTGTACTTACAGTGAAATGCAATACGATCTCTGGCCCAATTCCTCTGAGAGCGTATAGCAATCTCAGATTTTTGGAAGCATGAAATTTGAAGCAAGTGCTGGGATTATGCCCCTGAGCATGGAACCCTTTTGGCCGTGCTTTTCACTGTAGGGGAGTGTGGCACGATTTACGGGAGAAGAAGAACGGCGTGGCGGAAACAATTACATGCGTAGCGTCTACCAGGAGCCAGAGTTGAGCACCGGGCACACTCGCGTCCCTCAAGCGTCTCCCATTCGCATCGCCCAATTGAACAGGTTAGTGAGCTTACTCTGCTTCTGTCTGCTCTGCTTGATTTAAATGTCCCTGAAAAACACCTTTCCTGCCCAAGTTACTGTCATTTAGTATGCCTCAAGCTATGCGCACTACTCCACGGACCAAGACGGGAGTGAGATAACAGAAGTGAAAGTAGTAGGGGGAGGATGATGCGGATATTAAAATGCGTGGTGTCAATACATGACTGTCAAAAGGGAAGTCAGGGAAGAATATGGCATCCGATTTCCACCACGACTGTATAAACTCAGAGATCAACTGGATTGACAAAGGCAAAGAGAATGCGAGAGGTCGTTAGTTGACATATGCAACAAACTGCGTGCAGTTAGGTGGCAACAAACTATTGTCGCTTTGAAGACGCCCAGATCGGCTCTGTTACACAGGTCTACAAGCAGTTGGATGGTCACCACAGCTGGCTTATCAGCTTAGTGGAATGGCGGTGTGGGCATTTACAATCCCCTTCGCTCCCAACAACTAAGCACCAGGGGTGAAGTTATTATAGAGGGGCGCAACGCCACCCATGTTGATAAAACGAGCTCGTTAAAAACTGGAAGGACACTCACAAAGGGTCGCCTTTGAAATCGGTCCAAAAGGGCGAACGAGCAGGACCTCGATGGCCGAATGATTGCTTGGTAATTTCGGTGGGCTGCACCACCGACTTTGAATTTATGCAGCTGTAAGTATTCACCTGCGCACAATTATATTATGTTACTTTTGAAGTTTTTCTTCCACTGAACACAAGGCAGACTACGCGCAACATTTAACAGAATTTGATGGCTTTCGCTCCCACGGTCGTGACTCAAAATGCACCCTTTTACAACCCGGCCCTTGATGTCCATCCTAATCAATCATGCTGCCACGCTGAAGAGAAGGAATGATCTGTCGAGCTCAATTTGTAGGCATGAATTCCGGTTGCACGCATTTAAGTGACCTGACGCCTTCACCTCATTGGTTGATGAGGCTTGTGTGTTTGGACGCATGAGAACAGGCCATGACTCACTTAAGCAAGAATTCCGGATGTTCGGGACTTAGAGACACTTAAAGCTCCTGATTCTTTAACATGTAGTGCTTGCAACGGAGAATTTAATGCTGGGTATTGGCATTCAGGGTGAAGACTAATCACGCTTGTGTGGTGCTTCTTCTTCCTCTACAGATTTGAGCTTGAGCGATCTCGAGATTGAGACCATGGAGTTAAATGGAGGTGACAACTTGGCTGTGCTAAGGATAAATATGCGATCGAAGAATTATGCTAGCATCTACTGCGTTGATGAGTTCCACCAGCCTCTCATGGTGACAAAAGCTTTAAATATCGTAGTCGTATCAGCATGACAGTGATCTTGCTCGTGTATTAACTGCTGGATAGTATTCAGTGGACAATATTTTCTCAAACAGCGACAAGAGGTGCATGATTTACTAACTTTCAATGGCAGTGTGAAAGGCGAATTTGTCAAGTGGGTTTGGTGTGGTGGAAGGCAGCATAGATAAGTTACTTTAGCAATGGCCTTAGTTGCCTGCAACGTGGCTGCCGTGAAGACGTTAAGGAGCACCTTCTGACTTTGCTCAACCTCAAGGAAAGGAATGCAGACAGATTGTTGAACAAACAGACTGAGAGTGGGTTTGATGTCATGCTATTATTTTCGCTTTCTCTGTTTTTCTTGCAGTACAATGCAGTGGGCAAAAAACAGTGTCCAATTCGTCCTATCACTGGCTCAATCACTCCCCATCTGTATCCCAATCCAAGACTTTGCAAGTATGGCATTGATTTGATTATTTGAATAAAAGCTTGCACATAAAGCCCTCCTAATTACGCCTTCCATTGTAGTCGGGTGTAGCGCGATAGACGGGAGAAGAAGAGCTTCATGATGGAAACTACTACACACGTAGCGTCTGCCAGAAGGTACAGTCGACTATCAGACGCACTCGCATCCACCAAGCGCCTACGATTCTTATCGTCTAGTTGAGCATGCTAGCGAACGCGCCGCCACTTCTCTCCGCTGATTAGCATCCTTTCAGCCACGCTGCACTTGTTGCAGCTCAATTACTAACGCATTCTCTGCCGTTCTAACTGCCATCTGTAATGCGTTAAGCAATGCACTCTCCCCCACGAATTGGAAAGAGAGTTAGACAGAGGAAGGGAGGGAAGTAGCAATGCCTTTGCTAAAAATGGCAGAAATAGAGATTGCGAGGGTAAATATAAAGAGATGGTGAATGCAGTGGTGCTCCGACTTAGGCCACAAGGCTCCTTTGAACAGGTACATATTTAACACACCTCTTAGTTGCTCATCAGAAACTCAGGTCCGGAATCCACTAGCAGTCGCGACAAATGTTCTCATTTCTACACCTCTGCACAGAGCATGGTAGACCAAGCAAACCTACCGTCTATGGCACAGCTAATGCGTCCTTTGCAGTAGATGCATACGTGAGGTGGACTACTACTGACTATGCTTCAGTAGCCGAGTTGGGGACACGCAATCAAGTGGGAAGGAAACACTTGAATTAATTACAGTTGCAGGTTTGAGGTAGTGGCCTACTGATCATTGGTGACTTGCGAATGCTTGATCTTTGGTATCAGTGCCGTGTGCCTCCTAAAAAGCCTAATCAGTTATGGACCATTGTGTTTGCAAATCTGATCCTTAATGCATAGCGATACCCTCGGCTCCCGAATTGCAGAATCGAAATTGCTGATTCTATCCACCTTGATGTAAGTCTCCTTCTTCTTCAGACCATGTTGACTTTGTTGCAATGGGACTAGCTCAGATCATCTATGGTTCCGCGTCCACTGAAATGTCGGAGAGCGTTAGGTGAATAAGAGCCTCTTCTAAACATCCGTGTGCATTTACATTTAACAAAAATGTGCGTAGTGTGTATAAGGTCGGCTTGCTTGTAAAGAAAGGCTGAGAGGAGGATGATCCCAAAATTTAGACAATGAAGCAATTTATTAAACACTGGCATGGAGGGGTTTGAATGAAAGAATGTGGCAAGCGTGTTGGATGTCGAGGCTTGATGTTGCATGGGTGATGTGGTGAAGGCATACAAAGTCCTGGATTTGCATAGTATGTGGAAACACTTTGAAAAAACTTGTTGATGAGCTGTAGAGCACATTGAACGTGAATGGCCTGCAGTTGAGTGATAGGACTCTTAGAGTAGATGTAACCATCTAGTCAACACTAAAGATCAGTTTAATTTTTAATGCTAGTACGGTCGAGCAATGTGATTGTAGTTCATTTTCATCAGTTTCACAGCTCAGATGAAACCTTAAAAAATTTCAGGTTGGGTGTAGAATACAGTTCACCATCACACGCAGATCTTGATTTGGCTGTTCGGATTGTAGCCAATCAAAGGTCTAACAGGTGACACATTTTCAGTCATGCTATCAGCTTTTAAATATTTATTCGAATTAGGAGCATGCACGGGAGAAGAGTGGATGTTGTGCTTTCTCATTAGAGACATGGGACCTCACTCAATCCAGCATCATCACTTGTCCTCTTCTTCCTATTCTTCTTCCAACAGCGCAATGTGCTCCATCGCTTCCACCGTTTAGGAGGTAAGTCCACACAAGGCGACGGATCAAATGCACGTACAATGACGAAGCTTAGCTTTGCAAAGTTGTCAGATGTAATGTTCATCAAGGTTGGGCCAGCGTTTCATGCTACATTTTAGTTCTACGGATCGGACAACCGCCTAATTTCTCTCTTGCGCTGACAAAATAGCTTGATCACCACCTCACAGTCAACTCCTCAAGCATGCTTCATCACCTTTCGCACATTTGGACACCGACTTCAACGCTGCTTAGATTGACCTCATCCCTACCTGCAACATCCATGATTTGGAGCTAGCCTAACTGGGTTCAATCACATGAAGTTGTAAGAGAAGGAGAGAAGGGAAGACCGAGGAGGCCAATGAAGTTCTGTTGGGAAAACAAATGTCACAGCCCTCCATAGTTTCGCGTTCATCTATCGAATGTGTGAGCCAAACCCAGACACAGAGCATGAAACACATTTCGCACGTCCTCAAAACTCACTTTCTCCCCAACGCAACCATAACTCGGCTGCGGCAATTCAAGCGTGATTCGCTTCTCGTTTGGGTAGATGAGACCGTCAAAACTGAACACTGCATGCTTTAAACTCTATTTTTAGCCTTATCCACCTACGGGGTAAAAGATTTTAGGGTGATGGATCTGAGGTCACGTTGAGAGGTAACTGGAGAACGGAAGTGACCTCAATCAATCACCACCAGCCAACAATGCACAGCCGCTTCCACAGGGTAAATCAAGTCCACGCTGAATGGACAAACGACAGTTGAATCTTACGGATCGTCCTCTCTTGTACTGAAATGGTTGTCCTTTAAGTCCAGTGGTCTAGCGTGAAGTGAAGGACGCAAGAGGTGACCCACACATTCTAATCCTCCCCCTACCAATCGCTGTTATCAAGCTGGCCGAATCTCAAGCTCCATTCCGAAATCATTTGCATGCACGTGGATTCTGATGACCGGCGCGATCGATTTGTGAATTTGTTTCCTTGCGGCACCAAACATTTTATGTAGGCTTACTGTAAGCGTTGGTTATGCGTCGAGGTCTCTGATTCACGCCATCTACGCTTGACCCAACCTCTACAACATTCGTGCATTTTCTAACCTAGTATTCCATCAGTGTCTTCTTTAATGTCGCAAAACATTGTGGTGGAGATTATATCTGTCAAATTCATTGCAAACTACTAAGTAGAATTGTAAAAATGAATGAAAAGGATTGAAGTGAAGGAGGACGCAACCTAAATTCCAGCCGCATTCGACATATGCTCCATTTGGATAAGCAGACCAATGTAAACGCTCGCATCTCTTCCACTGCAAGGCTGAAGATTTACAGATCGTTAGAACCCTGAGCCACACTAGAGAGAAGGTAGTCGGCAGGGTAAGCAGCCCAGTTTGTTCAAACAAACAAGGAAAGGTCTCTAGCCTTGTCTACAAGTTGAGGCCTAGTAAGGAAGTAAGTGGCATATGCACTGATTTCCTGGCACCACAAACCATCTTTCAAGCTCTCCATTTCTTCATTCAACCCGACAACCCTAATTTGGCTAGCCTCCTCCACTTTCCATTGCATCCGCCTTCCAACCCAGTGCTTTGCAACCAATTTACCTAGATCTTGATCAATTATTTTATTTTGTGTGTCAACGAAATGCTTTCAAAAGGCGTATGGCTGGTTGTGGTGCTTCTAAAGCTGTCAAAACTCCCAGAGGCCATACATTTTACGTCTTAGTTATGATGACACCTTAGGATAAGGGAGGGATATGTAGGCGCCGAGCTGTCGATGTATGCACACCGTAGTTAAAGCATCCGCACATTTCATTCCATCTAGTCGTTTGCTCTTTTAATGACATTAGTTCCAGTTGCTAACCTGTTTGATATACGCTTTTTTTCACCACTTAATGTCGTTATAACGGGTGGAGTTCTGGTCGAATTACAAAAGTAGTGAAAACGTTGGTCATGAAATCTACAAAGGGCGAAACGTGTTACAAGTTCGTGCATCGCCATCAAGTAAACAAAAATCGCCTCCTTGAAGTACAGTTTGACTTTCATTTGCGTGTGAATTGTTCATGCTTAAAAGAAATGGGTGACAAGACATTTCAATGCGTCAGAACAAACAAGATCGCCGAGAGCCATAAAGACGCTTTACGCTATTTGTCACATGTTATGAGCTGATTACTCTTCTTGTATCCCTAATAATGCAGTTGCGGTCAAGTAACCAGTGGAAATAATGTTTAACCAATGCACAAAGTTTTGTATGCGTTCCTCTTCTTCTTTTCCACCCTGTTATTAGAAGGGGGAATATTGCGAGACATTCCTTTATTATAGGTAAAGAGCGATTGTGGCAAGCCTGTCTACAATGATAGAGTCCCCGACCCCAGTAATGAAGTGCATTCGTTCGCGATTAAGTTGGAATTGCCCTCCCGCCTCTCACCTAAAAAACACATTTAAACACCACAATTACTACACAGCCCCCTACTTTTTTGAGCATCATCCCCGATGCTACTCTCGTCCATTGATCCTAGTTCTGCCATCGAGCGGTTTTCTTTCCTTCACAGTTCCGTAGACTTCGTCCTCGTAGCCAACCAGCGGGGAGCCTTTGTAAGGGCGCATCTTATATTGATGGACCGTTGTTGGCTAGGTACGGAGTTCCGCATTTCGGACGAGGTAGTTAGTAGGGAAGAGAACTTTACACGGAAGGGATCTGTGCCCCCATTCAGTCAGTCAGTCCATCGACACATCCAGTGGTCAACAATCCGCCTTGTGGTGGCCCTCAACAGGGCCGTTATCACGTTCATAGTTGCACACCCACACCCACACCCACACCCTGTGGAGAGAGGCTCAGCCTCCACCTACTCCTTGCTGCTGCCCACCGGCTTCTCCGTCTTCTTCGGCAGCAGCACCGCCTGAATGTTGGGCAGCACACCACCCTGTGCGATGGTCACACCGCCCAACAACTTGTTCAACTCCTCGTCATTGCGAATCGCCAATTGCAGGTGACGTGGTATGATACGCGTCTTCTTGTTGTCGCGCGCCGCATTACCCGCCAACTCCAGCACCTCGGCAGCCAGGTACTCGAGCACAGCAGCCAAGTAGACCGGTGCTCCAGCACCCACACGCTCCGCGTAATTGCCACGACGCAGCAGTCGGTGCACTCGGCCCACTGGGAACTGTAGACCTGCCCGCGCCGATCTCGTCTTCGCTTTGGCTCGTGACTTGCCTCCTTTGCCTCTCCCGCTCATTCTACCTCTTCTTCTTTCCAACCGATTGAAACGTGAATCTATCGCCCCGTTCACTCACCACCTCCCCACTATGCCCACCGCTTGTCACACTGAGGCACATTTCTTACTGGCTGCACAACACACCCTACCACCTCACGCAGCCCATTGGCTCTCCACCGCCAACGCCTCCTGCCATTGGCTACACCACTCATCACGCTCCATCCCACTGACAACTGCATCTGCTGTGACCGCATCTCGCGTAGCCGAAGTCATGCCACATTTGTCTCGCATTTAAGCCAACACGAACTAATTTCACCTCAACAGAGCTGCGCATTGTAGATACCGTTTATGCCGAAGCATCAAATCTAACAATTCTGTACTGCTCCACGCTCCTCTACCCACTCATCTCTCCACGAGTACACCAGCAACCTCTCCATCTTGCCATTCGACCTCTATCTCTCTATCCACCTGGTAGTTGATGGATCGGTAGCTGCTGCATATACTCGCATATTGTTTACGCTTTACTTCTTGCTACTGCTACCACCACCATCATCATCATCACATTTGTTGGAGCATGTGCAGTAATTATTTGCTCTTGTATTGTCCCACCGCTCTAGATCATTAATGACCACCTACTTATCAATGCTGGCATTTATATATTTACAGTTGTGTGCAGTTGTGAGTGTTGACATCATGCACATTTCTCTCCTCCATCTACTAAAACAAATATGCACTTATTTATTTAACTTTGTGCCAGCATGTGGATGGTGGTCAATGCATGCCTACCCTAACCTCGCTAAAAGTGACATTTTTGCAAGTAAGGTGCTGATAGTGTGTGTAGAATGGATGTAAATAGGAGGGAAGTTTCAGTGTTTGAGTGGATGAAAGCGAAGTGTTGATTTGCCGATACAAGAGCAGCATAGACGCACGGATGGCTGTCGCCACATCATCCTTCGTCCCTGTCTGCCTGTCCGTCCATTCTCGGGCCAATGAGAAGACGCCTGATGCAGTTGCGCGTGTTGTGATTGGTTGCCGCACGCGAGCGTTAGGGCGTGCGAGGCGAACTTTGTCAGTGATGATGTGGGAGGAATGTGCATAAATAGGTGTGGAGGCGGAGGCGGTGCTGGAGTGACTAGCGTTGCGTTTCGTTCACTGACGAGGAGGTAGTGGTGGTTGTTATGGCCCCCAAAGTAGTGTCAGGCAAAGCCGCGAAGAAGGCGTCGAAGGTGAAGGTGCCGAAGACGGACAAGGCGAAGAAGAGGAGGAGAAAGGAGAGCTACGCCATCTACATCTACAAGGTGTTGCGTCAGGTGCATCCGGACACAGGCATCTCGTCGAAGGCGATGTCGATAATGAACTCCTTCGTGAACGACATCTTCGAGCGCATTGCCGCCGAGTCGAGCCGGTTGGCGCATTACAACAAGAAGTCGACGATCACGAGCAGGGAGATTCAGACTGCCGTGCGTCTGCTGCTGCCGGGTGAGTTGGCCAAGCACGCGGTGTCGGAGGGCACCAAGGCTGTGACCAAGTACACCGGCTCCAAGTAGATGATGACGGTGATGAGACACTCACTCACTCACTCACTCACTCACTCACTCACTCACTCACTCACTCACTCACTCACTCACTCACTCACTCACTCACTCACTCACTCACTCACTCACTCACTCACTCACTCACTCACTCACTCACTCACTCACTCACTCACTCACTCACTCACTCACTCACTCACTCACTCACTCACTCACTCACTCACTCACTCACTCACTCACTCACTCACTCACTCACTCACTCACTCACTCACTCACTCTTGGGACAGAGCTGAGTGGGCTGCGCCGCAGTGGAGCAGAGCCAGCAGCAGCACTCCACACACTCGTCTCATCACCGTCATCATCTACTTGGAGCCGGTGTACTTGGTCACAGCCTTGGTGCCCTCCGACACCGCGTGCTTGGCCAACTCACCCGGCAGCAGCAGACGCACGGCAGTCTGAATCTCCCTGCTCGTGATCGTCGACTTCTTGTTGTAATGCGCCAACCGGCTCGACTCGGCGGCAATGCGCTCGAAGATGTCGTTCACGAAGGAGTTCATTATCGACATCGCCTTCGACGAGATGCCTGTGTCCGGATGCACCTGACGCAACACCTTGTAGATATAGATGGCGTAGCTCTCCTTTCTCCTCCTCTTCTTCGCCTTGTCCGTCTTCGGCACCTTCACCTTCGACGCCTTCTTCGCGGCTTTGCCTGACACTACTTTGGGGGCCATAACAACCACCACTACCTCCTCGTCAGTGAACGAAACGCAACACTATTCGCTCCAGCACCGCCGCCTCCGCACCTATTTATGCACATTCCTCCCACATCATCACTGACAAAGTTCGCCTCGCACGCCCCAACGCTCGCGTGCGGCAACCAATCACAACACGCGCAACTGCATCAGGCGTCTTCTCATTGGCCCGAGAATGGACAGACAGGCAGACAGGGACGAAGGATGATGTGGCGACAGCCATCCGTGCGTCTATGCTGCTCTTGTATCGGCAAATCAACACTTCGCTTTCACCCACTCAAACACTGAAACTTCCCTCCTATTTACATCCATTCTACACACACTATCAGCACCTTACTTGCAAAAATGTCACTTTTAGCGAGGTTAGGGTAGGCATGCATTGACCACCATCCACATGCTGGCACAAAGTTAAATAAATAAGTGCATATTTGTTTTAGTAGATGGAGGAGAGAAATGTGCATGATGTCAACACTCACAACTGCACACAACTGTAAATATATAAATGCCAGCATTGATAAGTAGGTGGTCATTAATGATCTAGAGCGGTGGGACAATACAAGAGCAAATAATTACTGCACATGCTCCAACAAATGTGATGATGATGATGGTGGTGGTAGCAGTAGCAAGAAGTAAAGCGTAAACAATATGCGAGTATATGCAGCAGCTACCGATCCATCAACTACCAGGTGGATAGAGAGATAGAGGTCGAATGGCAAGATGGAGAGGTTGCTGGTGTACTCGTGGAGAGATGAGTGGGTAGAGGAGCGTGGAGCAGTACAGAATTGTTAGATTTGATGCTTCGGCATAAACGGTATCTACAATGCGCAGCTCTGTTGAGGTGAAATTAGTTCGTGTTGGCTTAAATGCGAGACAAATGTGGCATGACTTCGGCTACGCGAGATGCGGTCACAGCAGATGCAGTTGTCAGTGGGATGGAGCGTGATGAGTGGTGTAGCCAATGGCAGGAGGCGTTGGCGGTGGAGAGCCAATGGGCTGCGTGAGGTGGTAGGGTGTGTTGTGCAGCCAGTAAGAAATGTGCCTCAGTGTGACAAGCGGTGGGTATAGTGGGGAGGTGGTGAGTGAACGGGGCGATAGATTCACGTTTCAATCGGTTGGAAAGAAGAAGAGGTAGAATGAGCGGGAGAGGCAAAGGAGGCAAGTCACGAGCCAAAGCGAAGACGAGATCGGCGCGGGCAGGTCTACAGTTCCCAGTGGGCCGAGTGCACCGACTGCTGCGTCGTGGCAATTACGCGGAGCGTGTGGGTGCTGGAGCACCGGTCTACTTGGCTGCTGTGCTCGAGTACCTGGCTGCCGAGGTGCTGGAGTTGGCGGGTAATGCGGCGCGCGACAACAAGAAGACGCGTATCATACCACGTCACCTGCAATTGGCGATTCGCAATGACGAGGAGTTGAACAAGTTGTTGGGCGGTGTGACCATCGCACAGGGTGGTGTGCTGCCCAACATTCAGGCGGTGCTGCTGCCGAAGAAGACGGAGAAGCCGGTGGGCAGCAGCAAGGAGTAGGTGGAGGCTGAGCCTCTCTCCACAGGGTGTGGGTGTGGGTGTGGGTGTGCAACTATGAACGTGATAACGGCCCTGTTGAGGGCCACCACAAGGCGGATTGTTGACCACTGGATGTGTCGATGGACTGACTGACTGAATGGGGGCACAGATCCCTTCCGTGTAAAGTTCTCTTCCCTACTAACTACCTCGTCCGAAATGCGGAACTCCGTACCTAGCCAACAACGGTCCATCAATATAAGATGCGCCCTTACAAAGGCTCCCCGCTGGTTGGCTACGAGGACGAAGTCTACGGAACTGTGAAGGAAAGAAAACCGCTCGATGGCAGAACTAGGATCAATGGACGAGAGTAGCATCGGGGATGATGCTCAAAAAAGTAGGGGGCTGTGTAGTAATTGTGGTGTTTAAATGTGTTTTTTAGGTGAGAGGCGGGAGGGCAATTCCAACTTAATCGCGAACGAATGCACTTCATTACTGGGGTCGGGGACTCTATCATTGTAGACAGGCTTGCCACAATCGCTCTTTACCTATAATAAAGGAATGTCTCGCAATATTCCCCCTTCTAATAACAGGGTGGAAAAGAAGAAGAGGAACGCATACAAAACTTTGTGCATTGGTTAAACATTATTTCCACTGGTTACTTGACCGCAACTGCATTATTAGGGATACAAGAAGAGTAATCAGCTCATAACATGTGACAAATAGCGTAAAGCGTCTTTATGGCTCTCGGCGATCTTGTTTGTTCTGACGCATTGAAATGTCTTGTCACCCATTTCTTTTAAGCATGAACAATTCACACGCAAATGAAAGTCAAACTGTACTTCAAGGAGGCGATTTTTGTTTACTTGATGGCGATGCACGAACTTGTAACACGTTTCGCCCTTTGTAGATTTCATGACCAACGTTTTCACTACTTTTGTAATTCGACCAGAACTCCACCCGTTATAACGACATTAAGTGGTGAAAAAAAGCGTATATCAAACAGGTTAGCAACTGGAACTAATGTCATTAAAAGAGCAAACGACTAGATGGAATGAAATGTGCGGATGCTTTAACTACGGTGTGCATACATCGACAGCTCGGCGCCTACATATCCCTCCCTTATCCTAAGGTGTCATCATAACTAAGACGTAAAATGTATGGCCTCTGGGAGTTTTGACAGCTTTAGAAGCACCACAACCAGCCATACGCCTTTTGAAAGCATTTCGTTGACACACAAAATAAAATAATTGATCAAGATCTAGGTAAATTGGTTGCAAAGCACTGGGTTGGAAGGCGGATGCAATGGAAAGTGGAGGAGGCTAGCCAAATTAGGGTTGTCGGGTTGAATGAAGAAATGGAGAGCTTGAAAGATGGTTTGTGGTGCCAGGAAATCAGTGCATATGCCACTTACTTCCTTACTAGGCCTCAACTTGTAGACAAGGCTAGAGACCTTTCCTTGTTTGTTTGAACAAACTGGGCTGCTTACCCTGCCGACTACCTTCTCTCTAGTGTGGCTCAGGGTTCTAACGATCTGTAAATCTTCAGCCTTGCAGTGGAAGAGATGCGAGCGTTTACATTGGTCTGCTTATCCAAATGGAGCATATGTCGAATGCGGCTGGAATTTAGGTTGCGTCCTCCTTCACTTCAATCCTTTTCATTCATTTTTACAATTCTACTTAGTAGTTTGCAATGAATTTGACAGATATAATCTCCACCACAATGTTTTGCGACATTAAAGAAGACACTGATGGAATACTAGGTTAGAAAATGCACGAATGTTGTAGAGGTTGGGTCAAGCGTAGATGGCGTGAATCAGAGACCTCGACGCATAACCAACGCTTACAGTAAGCCTACATAAAATGTTTGGTGCCGCAAGGAAACAAATTCACAAATCGATCGCGCCGGTCATCAGAATCCACGTGCATGCAAATGATTTCGGAATGGAGCTTGAGATTCGGCCAGCTTGATAACAGCGATTGGTAGGGGGAGGATTAGAATGTGTGGGTCACCTCTTGCGTCCTTCACTTCACGCTAGACCACTGGACTTAAAGGACAACCATTTCAGTACAAGAGAGGACGATCCGTAAGATTCAACTGTCGTTTGTCCATTCAGCGTGGACTTGATTTACCCTGTGGAAGCGGCTGTGCATTGTTGGCTGGTGGTGATTGATTGAGGTCACTTCCGTTCTCCAGTTACCTCTCAACGTGACCTCAGATCCATCACCCTAAAATCTTTTACCCCGTAGGTGGATAAGGCTAAAAATAGAGTTTAAAGCATGCAGTGTTCAGTTTTGACGGTCTCATCTACCCAAACGAGAAGCGAATCACGCTTGAATTGCCGCAGCCGAGTTATGGTTGCGTTGGGGAGAAAGTGAGTTTTGAGGACGTGCGAAATGTGTTTCATGCTCTGTGTCTGGGTTTGGCTCACACATTCGATAGATGAACGCGAAACTATGGAGGGCTGTGACATTTGTTTTCCCAACAGAACTTCATTGGCCTCCTCGGTCTTCCCTTCTCTCCTTCTCTTACAACTTCATGTGATTGAACCCAGTTAGGCTAGCTCCAAATCATGGATGTTGCAGGTAGGGATGAGGTCAATCTAAGCAGCGTTGAAGTCGGTGTCCAAATGTGCGAAAGGTGATGAAGCATGCTTGAGGAGTTGACTGTGAGGTGGTGATCAAGCTATTTTGTCAGCGCAAGAGAGAAATTAGGCGGTTGTCCGATCCGTAGAACTAAAATGTAGCATGAAACGCTGGCCCAACCTTGATGAACATTACATCTGACAACTTTGCAAAGCTAAGCTTCGTCATTGTACGTGCATTTGATCCGTCGCCTTGTGTGGACTTACCTCCTAAACGGTGGAAGCGATGGAGCACATTGCGCTGTTGGAAGAAGAATAGGAAGAAGAGGACAAGTGATGATGCTGGATTGAGTGAGGTCCCATGTCTCTAATGAGAAAGCACAACATCCACTCTTCTCCCGTGCATGCTCCTAATTCGAATAAATATTTAAAAGCTGATAGCATGACTGAAAATGTGTCACCTGTTAGACCTTTGATTGGCTACAATCCGAACAGCCAAATCAAGATCTGCGTGTGATGGTGAACTGTATTCTACACCCAACCTGAAATTTTTTAAGGTTTCATCTGAGCTGTGAAACTGATGAAAATGAACTACAATCACATTGCTCGACCGTACTAGCATTAAAAATTAAACTGATCTTTAGTGTTGACTAGATGGTTACATCTACTCTAAGAGTCCTATCACTCAACTGCAGGCCATTCACGTTCAATGTGCTCTACAGCTCATCAACAAGTTTTTTCAAAGTGTTTCCACATACTATGCAAATCCAGGACTTTGTATGCCTTCACCACATCACCCATGCAACATCAAGCCTCGACATCCAACACGCTTGCCACATTCTTTCATTCAAACCCCTCCATGCCAGTGTTTAATAAATTGCTTCATTGTCTAAATTTTGGGATCATCCTCCTCTCAGCCTTTCTTTACAAGCAAGCCGACCTTATACACACTACGCACATTTTTGTTAAATGTAAATGCACACGGATGTTTAGAAGAGGCTCTTATTCACCTAACGCTCTCCGACATTTCAGTGGACGCGGAACCATAGATGATCTGAGCTAGTCCCATTGCAACAAAGTCAACATGGTCTGAAGAAGAAGGAGACTTACATCAAGGTGGATAGAATCAGCAATTTCGATTCTGCAATTCGGGAGCCGAGGGTATCGCTATGCATTAAGGATCAGATTTGCAAACACAATGGTCCATAACTGATTAGGCTTTTTAGGAGGCACACGGCACTGATACCAAAGATCAAGCATTCGCAAGTCACCAATGATCAGTAGGCCACTACCTCAAACCTGCAACTGTAATTAATTCAAGTGTTTCCTTCCCACTTGATTGCGTGTCCCCAACTCGGCTACTGAAGCATAGTCAGTAGTAGTCCACCTCACGTATGCATCTACTGCAAAGGACGCATTAGCTGTGCCATAGACGGTAGGTTTGCTTGGTCTACCATGCTCTGTGCAGAGGTGTAGAAATGAGAACATTTGTCGCGACTGCTAGTGGATTCCGGACCTGAGTTTCTGATGAGCAACTAAGAGGTGTGTTAAATATGTACCTGTTCAAAGGAGCCTTGTGGCCTAAGTCGGAGCACCACTGCATTCACCATCTCTTTATATTTACCCTCGCAATCTCTATTTCTGCCATTTTTAGCAAAGGCATTGCTACTTCCCTCCCTTCCTCTGTCTAACTCTCTTTCCAATTCGTGGGGGAGAGTGCATTGCTTAACGCATTACAGATGGCAGTTAGAACGGCAGAGAATGCGTTAGTAATTGAGCTGCAACAAGTGCAGCGTGGCTGAAAGGATGCTAATCAGCGGAGAGAAGTGGCGGCGCGTTCGCTAGCATGCTCAACTAGACGATAAGAATCGTAGGCGCTTGGTGGATGCGAGTGCGTCTGATAGTCGACTGTACCTTCTGGCAGACGCTACGTGTGTAGTAGTTTCCATCATGAAGCTCTTCTTCTCCCGTCTATCGCGCTACACCCGACTACAATGGAAGGCGTAATTAGGAGGGCTTTATGTGCAAGCTTTTATTCAAATAATCAAATCAATGCCATACTTGCAAAGTCTTGGATTGGGATACAGATGGGGAGTGATTGAGCCAGTGATAGGACGAATTGGACACTGTTTTTTGCCCACTGCATTGTACTGCAAGAAAAACAGAGAAAGCGAAAATAATAGCATGACATCAAACCCACTCTCAGTCTGTTTGTTCAACAATCTGTCTGCATTCCTTTCCTTGAGGTTGAGCAAAGTCAGAAGGTGCTCCTTAACGTCTTCACGGCAGCCACGTTGCAGGCAACTAAGGCCATTGCTAAAGTAACTTATCTATGCTGCCTTCCACCACACCAAACCCACTTGACAAATTCGCCTTTCACACTGCCATTGAAAGTTAGTAAATCATGCACCTCTTGTCGCTGTTTGAGAAAATATTGTCCACTGAATACTATCCAGCAGTTAATACACGAGCAAGATCACTGTCATGCTGATACGACTACGATATTTAAAGCTTTTGTCACCATGAGAGGCTGGTGGAACTCATCAACGCAGTAGATGCTAGCATAATTCTTCGATCGCATATTTATCCTTAGCACAGCCAAGTTGTCACCTCCATTTAACTCCATGGTCTCAATCTCGAGATCGCTCAAGCTCAAATCTGTAGAGGAAGAAGAAGCACCACACAAGCGTGATTAGTCTTCACCCTGAATGCCAATACCCAGCATTAAATTCTCCGTTGCAAGCACTACATGTTAAAGAATCAGGAGCTTTAAGTGTCTCTAAGTCCCGAACATCCGGAATTCTTGCTTAAGTGAGTCATGGCCTGTTCTCATGCGTCCAAACACACAAGCCTCATCAACCAATGAGGTGAAGGCGTCAGGTCACTTAAATGCGTGCAACCGGAATTCATGCCTACAAATTGAGCTCGACAGATCATTCCTTCTCTTCAGCGTGGCAGCATGATTGATTAGGATGGACATCAAGGGCCGGGTTGTAAAAGGGTGCATTTTGAGTCACGACCGTGGGAGCGAAAGCCATCAAATTCTGTTAAATGTTGCGCGTAGTCTGCCTTGTGTTCAGTGGAAGAAAAACTTCAAAAGTAACATAATATAATTGTGCGCAGGTGAATACTTACAGCTGCATAAATTCAAAGTCGGTGGTGCAGCCCACCGAAATTACCAAGCAATCATTCGGCCATCGAGGTCCTGCTCGTTCGCCCTTTTGGACCGATTTCAAAGGCGACCCTTTGTGAGTGTCCTTCCAGTTTTTAACGAGCTCGTTTTATCAACATGGGTGGCGTTGCGCCCCTCTATAATAACTTCACCCCTGGTGCTTAGTTGTTGGGAGCGAAGGGGATTGTAAATGCCCACACCGCCATTCCACTAAGCTGATAAGCCAGCTGTGGTGACCATCCAACTGCTTGTAGACCTGTGTAACAGAGCCGATCTGGGCGTCTTCAAAGCGACAATAGTTTGTTGCCACCTAACTGCACGCAGTTTGTTGCATATGTCAACTAACGACCTCTCGCATTCTCTTTGCCTTTGTCAATCCAGTTGATCTCTGAGTTTATACAGTCGTGGTGGAAATCGGATGCCATATTCTTCCCTGACTTCCCTTTTGACAGTCATGTATTGACACCACGCATTTTAATATCCGCATCATCCTCCCCCTACTACTTTCACTTCTGTTATCTCACTCCCGTCTTGGTCCGTGGAGTAGTGCGCATAGCTTGAGGCATACTAAATGACAGTAACTTGGGCAGGAAAGGTGTTTTTCAGGGACATTTAAATCAAGCAGAGCAGACAGAAGCAGAGTAAGCTCACTAACCTGTTCAATTGGGCGATGCGAATGGGAGACGCTTGAGGGACGCGAGTGTGCCCGGTGCTCAACTCTGGCTCCTGGTAGACGCTACGCATGTAATTGTTTCCGCCACGCCGTTCTTCTTCTCCCGTAAATCGTGCCACACTCCCCTACAGTGAAAAGCACGGCCAAAAGGGTTCCATGCTCAGGGGCATAATCCCAGCACTTGCTTCAAATTTCATGCTTCCAAAAATCTGAGATTGCTATACGCTCTCAGAGGAATTGGGCCAGAGATCGTATTGCATTTCACTGTAAGTACAACTCAAAGGAAAGTTGTTTGGGTGGTATGCATGGTGGGCAAGTTGGAAAGGAGGATGTCAATTAAACCTACACTCAGTCTCTTTCTGACCAACACACAACTTTCGAATGAGGTAGTGGTTAGGAGAGTTAAGTAAATGTTCCTCCTTTATCATACTTGCACTCTTTTCCACGAGGTTGGGCAAAGCCAGAAGTCACTCGTGAGCGCCTTCGTGGTGCCCAAATTGCAGAGATTTGCAGACGACTGTAAGGCACCTAAAGCCACCGCTACATCAACTCATCTATGTCGCTGTCCACCAACTGCCCTCAACTGTATCTAACCCACTTGACACAGAGTGAACGGGTTTGTCGTTGGCACTGCCACTCAAATTGCTTCTTACATCATACGCCTTTCACGATTTTTTGAGAACATAGGGTCCACGAAATAACTGAGTCGTGAAACCAACACACAGACCAGGATCTCTGACACGCTGATGCAACGTGGCGACTACAGTCGTAATTCTTAGTTTTTGTTAATAGCTTAGGGAGGCCCAAGTGACCACCTCTGCTTAATTCGATAGCTTCAACATCAAGGTCAATCTCGTCGGAATCAGGTTGAAGAAGAAGAAGAAGTACCACACAAGTGTGGTTAGTCTGAACCCTGAATGCCACTGCGAAATAGCCAAACAGCTTGAGTTCTCTGTTGTGGGGACAATATACTGAAGAATTAGATGCCTTTAGGCGTAGCTGATTTCTGGACACACAGAATTCTGGCCTGGAAGTACTCGCCTTTGATTTTGTCAATCAATCAGATGCAAGCTCTCAGGTGTCTGCTTACACAAACCTCATCAATCAATGGAAGAGCGTGTCAGGTCACTCACAGTTGCCTGATCGGTGCTCATGGCTAAAAGTGAGCTCTTCACCGTGGTAATAAAATGGTAACAGGATTGTTATGAACGGGCCTCAGAGATCGTGTCATAGGAAGTGCATTCTAGAACACTATCCTAATAGCCAATGCCACAAATTTTAGTTAAAACTTGTGCGCAGTCTACTTTGCGAAGAATGGAAGAGGAAAGGTCGAAATCAGCATGTTATAATTGCACGTAGATGAATTTATATAACCGGATAGGTCAGACCGGTGTTAGTGTGGGTGCCGCAGTCCACTGACACCGTCTAACAGCCATTTGGCCATTCAGATCCCAAACGTCCACCCTTTTAGACCGATTTTTGAAGTGACTGCTAGGGAGTATCCTTAACATTTTTTAACTGGCTCATTCTATCAACTTCGGTGAAATTGTGCCTCGCAAAACGCCTCGATACCATAGTCAATCAGGCGATGAGTCAGCTGTGACATCCATCCCACAGATGGTGGTAGATCTCGAAGTCCAGCTGTCGACGTGCTTGCGTTTTGCGATTCAAGCCTTTGTAACAGTGCGGACTCAGGCGACCCCAAAGTGGCACTAGCTTGTTGTTTTCCAACTACACGCAGTTTGTTGTACATGCCAGTAAACGACCTCTCGCATCCACTTTTGCCTCTGTTAGGTTAGGTAGCCTCTGAGCTTCTACAATCGTGGTAGAAAGCGAGTGCCACTTTTGTCATGGTTTCCATTAAGGATCGCTTTATTGTGCGATAGATCTTCCCGCAACATTCCCAGGGTGTTCAAGAGAGGGCTCCATTTCAAAGACAGGCACGGTCGGTCAAGCACCAGAAAGCATTTCGTATTATTGCTAGAGATCGCACAATCTCTTGCGCTCACTACCTCATCCTCGTCCTCTTCCTTAACTGCAAGCAATAATCATTCCTCCTTTACTCTAAATAATCGTGGTTGGAAGTGGAGCAGTTTCCTAGTGTCTAGGAGTTTACGAACCATCAAGATGGAGTCCCTCCATGTAGAGCCCTTTTGTCATTAAATCAGCGCTTTGGCCACGTTAACATGGCCATAGATATGTCAACTTACTGCGCGACAGATAAAATCTGCTCTAATCAAATTGCACTCAGTGTTTGGCGTGGGTTCGCGATCGACCCTATCAGTGCTATCAGAGGCGAGTTTGCAGGTGCCCATGTAAACAACTGTATGGGTTCCCCATGTGGTTGGCTGTTTGAGTAAGGCTATTGGAATGGAGAGAACAGAGTCATATATTGCTTTCCCTAGGTGATAAGGATGCTGCGCAGTACCTGGTTGGTAAGTTTGAAACCCAGCTCTTATCCAACCGTCTGCCTTGATTTGACTTCCTCAGGATGACAAATGCTTTAAAGCCAAAGCTCCTCGTGCTTTAGGGCAAGACGAAGGATAAAGGGCTGTACTGCTGACGTGCATACCAGTGGTCATCCGACCAACAAAAATGCACTAAATGCGGTTTTAGAGTCTAAGAAAGCGAAAGAAAGTGTTGTAGTGGGACAGCTACTGTTGCAGACTTCCCTCTGTTGAATAAGATACCGTTCAACATGAGATGAACCACGGTTCGATTCAGTGTACTCCGACTTTCCCAAATATTCCTTTTAAGAAAAGGTAGTAATTTTTATTAATTGGTAAAATTTTTCACCTTTGTTGCAAGCGTCCCTCAAGGCACGTGGTAGATGGCCCCTGAGCAGCCACAGGGGGTTGCAAACATTCGCCATTTTGCGGAGAGCATGCGAGCACGCATGACCCAATTAGCTCTAATCTCCCACTCGCGTCACGTGCTGACGTGCCTTCTGTGCGCTGGCCTTACAGCATTCATACCTTCCAATTCATTTGATGGCTAATAAAGAGAGTTAAATTTCATCCTGATGAAATCCTTCAGGATTTATGTTGTGATTACCATCCAAAGTGTGTCAGTATTGTCAATGAATGTGGCGGTGGGTGGTCAAAATATGGAGGCATTTCAAACGTATTCTACGCTGCTTTTAAATGAGTGATGCCTTACCGTAACTCACCGAAGTGGTACCTTCACGCATTGCCCCCAATTCATGAATGATATGCCCTCCCAATTGCACCGGATGCTTTTACCTCCCTCAACTTTAAGGCTTCCCTTCTAGACCATTCGTTTTTTTCTCAGCTTACAAACACATGTCTCCTTTTTGATCTCCTTAAGTTAGTTTCTACCTCTAACATCTGACACAAGGTGCCTGTAACAAATTGACTGCTTAACAGCCAAGTCATGGTGTTAAGCCACCAATGCATGCGCCACTTATTTCCACATTAAGCTTCAGTTAGCAAGCATGATTCTACAATTCGCCTTTAGTGGCTAAGCAAACTGGGCTGCTTAGTCTCTCAAAAATATCCCTTCTCTTGTGCATTGCGGCCTTCCTTTGATGGGTTGGTCCATCTGTACATCCTTTCAAACTAACGACAGCTCAATTTCGTTTGGATGATACGCCGCGCACCAGTGTTGCAGTGGAAGCGTTGCAGGCGATTTTTCTGGTTTACCTCCATCAAATTAGTGCATCATCGACTGCAGCTACAATTCAAGCTGCGTTCTCTTACCCTCCCTTCTCTTTCACTCATGTTTGTTATTCCGCTTGGTAGTCTGCAATGCATTCGGCAGATGCCATCTCCACAGCACTGTTTCTTGACACTGAAGGCGAGGATGGCAGAATACAAGGCTGGAAAATGCAATATTGTCGTTGAGATTGGGTTGGAGGTCATCGGCTTGGACTTGATGTCTCGTCACATTGCCGATGAACGCGGTCAGTTTTCATGATGCGGATGATGCTAAGCAGTGCTGCAAGGAAAATCACATTTACGAATTATTCGTGCTGCTCATCAAAATCCACGCGCAGCCGAAAAGATATCGAAATGTCACGCATTATTCCCCTTTGTAATTTTAGCAAGCTTCAGTTTAAGCCATCTGATGTCCCAGTGACGGGTAGGGTAGGGGACGGTTGCGTGCCGGCCTCTCATTCGAAGACAGCTGATCTTAGGGGTAGCCAATTTAGTACAAGGGATGGCGATCCGTAAGAATAGGCTGTCATTTGTCCATTTAACGTAAAATTCATTTGTCCTGTAAAAACGGTTATACGTTGTTAGCTGGTGGTGGTTGATTGAGGCCCCTTCCGGTCTCCGGTTACATCTCAACGCGACTTTAGATCCAACACCCAGTAAGCGTTCACTCCGTAGGTAAAAACTTTGACGCCAGAGTTTAAAGCATGCAGTTTTCGGTTTTGACGGCCTCAACTGCAAAAACGAGAAGCGAATCACGCTCGAAATGCCGCAGCCGAGTTATGGATAAGTTGGAGAGAAAGTAGGTTTTGGGGACGTGTGGAACGTGTGTCATGCTCTGTGTTTGGGGTTGGTTTACACTTTGGATGAATAAACGCGAAACTATGGAGGGCTGTGACTTTCGTTCTCCCAACAACTTTATTAACTGTCTCGGTCTTTCCATCATTTGGCTGGACCCAGTTAGGCTGCCTCCAAAACATGAATGTTTTGGATGGGAGTGAAGTTAATCTGAGCAGCTTTGAGCTACTTGTTGTTAATGAAATCGGGTCCAACTGCGAGAACGGTTCTGTAACATGTTTGTGGAGTTGATTGTGAAGCTCCGATCGAGATATTTCGTTAGCACAAGGGGGATTTTAGGAGGTGAACTGACCTGTAGGCCTTATAAGTGGCACGCAGCGTGCGTTCAACTTAGATAATCATCACCTCCAACCACTTGCACGGGTTGAGCGTCGTCATCGTTTATGCATGTGATACATCGCCCTGTGTGAACTCGCACCTCCATAACGGTGGAAGTGAGGGAGTATGCTGCACTGTTGGAAGGAGAATAGAAAGGGGAGGACAACTGATGGCTAGAGTGGTTGAGTGAGGTCCCATGACTCTAATGGTAAGGCGCAACATCCACTCTCCTCTCTCAAACGTGGGTGATCACATCTATCTTCTGCGAAAAGTTAATTAAATGTTAATAGCATAACTGGAAATGTATCAAGCATCTGACCTTTGATTAGCTACAATCCGAACATCCAAATCAATATCTACTCGCCATAGAGATCTGTGCCTTACATCTGACCTGAATGCTTTTAGGGTTTTATCAGAGCTGTGAAGCTGATGGAAGTGAAATGCAATCACATTGTTTGACCGTACCAGCTTTAACATCCTAACTGACCTTTCATGCCTACTGGATGGCTTCATCTGCTCTAGAGGCCTATCACTCAACCACAGGCCGTTTTTGTTCCGTTCTACAATGCATAGGAACCCTGGACTTCGTGTGCCTCCGGAACATTCCCTTCTATCAACTTCTACCTTCACGCGCAGCTCCCTAAGAAGTGATCTTTTAAAAGGCGTCAATTTACTCATTTATTTTATAAACGGGGACTACATAGCGGCTGGCACGACATACCAGGACATACCAGGACATCAGAACAGTAAGAACAGCGAAATGCTGAGGGCATAGGCACTCCTCAAAAGACAGCCAACTTCAGTTCGCAGACGCTTCGTAGAGAAGTGCAATAACTCGCTTTGTCAGCTCCAAACATTTTTCTTTTCCTCATCTTCAACATCCTGCCTAGTGTTTATTTCGGTATTAAGCTTATTTTCTAACAACTGAGCAGCGATTTGAATTGATACTTTTGCCTTGCCAAAATATAAGCACCCTGCCGTGCAGGGTTTGCTCCGGCGGTGATGCTGTTTGCTGGGGGTTCTCTTGTGATGCATACTCTCGGTATTTTCATAGCCTTCACTGGGACTGCTGCTCCACGAGTTGGCTGGTGGCACACTTCCCTCCACGGCACGAACCTTTGGCTGTGTTACAGACGCCTCTTCGTCGGAAACCTTCCCACCGGCCCTCCTTATTTTGTAGCGATGATTCTGAAACCATATCTTTACCTAGCAGAAAGGTCAAAATTGTGACGAATTTTGACTACTCGTAGACATTTGACTACCAACACTACTAGCTGTCTATTAAACAAGTTCATTTAACACTTTAATGTCCGGCAA